>CM022755.1:11456804-11931804 GCA_012411365.1 Ameiurus melas | reverse complement strand
AGTTCATGTACAGAGACTTTAGCTTACACACAAACACAATAGAAAACCGCGCTCCACCGAATGAGTTCAGCTAACTTTTGACACTATTCAGACCTGGCGTTAACATTCATCTCAGGGGACTGGATCATGAGTGGCCACAAGAGAACACACTGAGACCAGTTGCAAAGGTGGTCTGGAATGAACCTACATTGCATTGGTTGTGAACAGCAGTGTGTACCTGACTGGAGGGGGCAGGTTGGGGGGTTCTCAAAAAAAAAAAAAAAATTCTCCGGGGAGGGGTTTTTTAGTGTTGGGCTACCAAAAAAAAAAAAAAAAAAATAAATACTTTTTTTTTTTTTTTATAATACTCAAAGAACTGCAATAGTAACATTACTGTAGACTCCATTTCCACTGTGGTCAAGTTCATTACAGCTGAGATTTTCAGAGACTGAAAAATCTCAAACTGACAGCTCTCACTATAGGCAGTAACTGTGTCTGCGACTCATGATTTACTGTGGAATTTACTTCCCTCTTTTTCGCTTAACAGCTACTTTTCATTTATGTGGTTGTTGAAAACACATGAATGTACAGCTTTCCACAAGCTGTATTAAACACTGCTCTGCCACTGTGAGTAATAAGGAAATGCCACCCGGCAGCTAAATATAAATATTTTGTTTGACTTATGTACTGGCATTTGGGGGTGGTTTTGGCATGTCTGAACAAGGCATGTGATGTTCACCCGAATGTCACTTAAAAAAAATAAAATAATTCTATTTACGTTTTGGAGCAAGTAAATCACAATTTATTATGCAATGGAAGAATGGATGTAGATATGTAGAACAACTAACATTGCATAAATGAAATTACAAAATTGATTTAAACGAGCTCACCTTTCGACCTTGGGCAAGAATCTTGCAGGCATCAATAACAAATGTTAAAGACTTCATTTGCAAGGCTTCATTGATGGAAGACACTTTGTTTTCCAGATTGATTGCAAACTCCTAAACAGGAGCATTAACACAGTAAAATACAGGCAGTTTTATCATTTAAAAGAAGCATTACAGAAAGAGACACTATTGTGATCCACAGATCCTAACCTTGGCCTGGTTATGGAAAGTACACCGCTCATTATAGTCCTGGAACTTTTTCTCTTGCCTTGCAGCTTTGCTCACCTGTAATGACGGATACATTAAAATTATTAAGATTATAAAACAAGTAAGCATACAAACAGCCAATGATTAAGCATACGACCAAGAGACATATGTAGAATTTATCCTGAGTGCAATGTGAAAACTAATGCCAGGTATAGCACTCACCATGGCTGAACAGTTGTAATAATCTTTATGAGTAGGTTTCCAGGGCTTAAGACACCTCCAGCAAAATCCATGGTTACATTTGGCACAGGTCATACTACCAGAACACACACACACAAACACGTCTTATGTCTTACATACATAGACCATTTAATAGAAGCATCTGTACCCCTGCTCATTCATGAAATTCAAAATCCAGAGGCATGTCAATCATTCGGCAGCAGCACAACGCATAAATTCATGCAGATACAGGTCAAGAGCTTCAGTTAATGTTTACATCAAACATGAGAATTCACAAAGAATAAGCAGTTCTGCTGGCAGAAACACCCTGTAGATGAGAGAGATCAGAGGGGAATGGGCAGAATAGTTTGAGTTGACAGGGAGGCTAGGATAACTTGAATAACTACTCATTACAACTGTAGTGAGCAGAAAATCATCTCGGAAAGCACAACATGTTGAACTGCAGTGAGGTGGATGAGCCATAACAGCAGAAGTCAACACTGGGTTCCACTTCCATCAGACAAAAATAGGGATCTCAGCTACAGTGGTGCCCACTTAGGTTCAATAAAAGTAAGCAGTTAAAGACTGGAAAAACATTGCCTGGTTCCTTTTTCAATCTTCAGCTACCCAGCTTTGGTAAGCCTCTGCCCAATATAACCTCTTCTTGGCCGACAGGAGTGGAACCTGATGCGGTCTCCTGCTGTTGTTGCTGATCCGCCTCAACACATAATGTGCATTTCTGAGATGCTTTTCCTCTCACCACGGTCGTAAAGAGTAGTTACTCTAGCCTTCCGGTCAGCTCAAAACCAGCCTGGGCATTCTGCTCTGACCTTTCAATCAACAAAGCCTATCTGCCTGCAGAACTGCCAGTCACATGTTCGTTTTTCACACATTCTGTATAAACGCTACAGATTGTTGTGCATGAAAAATCCCAGGAGATCAGCATCTTCTAAAATATTCAAAACCAGCCCATTTGGCAGATCTTAGCTGAACTTGGCCTGTATCTGCTTTATTTTATGCACTGCTGCTGCATTGGCTAATTGTACAAAATACAACATCTTGTACAGTATCGCCAGTCATTTTTCTGAAAAATTGTTTGCTTTCCATGTTTATTCAAACTCAGTCATGAATTTGTGTAATTTTTTCATTTTTAAGCAAACAATGATAATTGGCATTTTTGCGAGTAATTCAACAGTTAAAGATAGAGATAAAATAATAAAATAAACAGATGTAAACCATAATGCCTCATGCACAGCATTCCCATGGCACTTTATGCCATTTTTTGTTGTATTGTAATTCCTCTCTCTGTTGTTTTATGTGAAATTTAGATGTACAACACATTCTTACAATGATCGATCATAGTTTTGATCTGATGGTCAGTGAGTCACTATTCAACTTGGACCACATTAGCCAACAGTGCACCCAGTGAACGTTTGTGTAATTACGGAGTTGCTGTACCTAACTGCATAAGCTGTATTTCATTTAGATCTTCGTTCACAGAGTTTAAATGAATTCCTTTCAAAAGTACACAAGCAGTAAACAACAGGTACATATTACATTTCTTTTACATTGTGTAGTCATATATACATGTGTGGATATACTCACTGCAGGCAGCCCTCATTTTTCTCTATCTGTGCCTGGCAGCTTGGGCAGCGCTTGGAGATGAGTTTGGCCAAATGCTTACTCTGGGCCTCCATACTCATTCCCTCATAGTAGCCACCATCATCCATCCACTGGGACATGTGACTGCAGCTGGCTGGATAGTGAGCCTTGCAAAAGAAGACTTGTGATTCTACAAATGCATATACATATACTGTAGACAAATGTTATATTCAGTCCTTGACGGAGCTTGTACGTGAACTCAAAACTATGAGACTGGAACTATGATTTAAAAAAAAAAAAAAAAAAAAAACAACTGCATGGCGACAGCCATCACATGCAACTTCAGCTTACGCAAAGAATTGCCATGAGGTTGTTTGCATTCTTACTTCAGGGAAGTTACAGCTGAAGCAGGAAGACCAACAGCACTTGGAGCAGGTGCCCATGCTGCCGATGTTCTCCTTGCAAAGGATCTGGTCACAGCCCTGAGGGTTGGTGCACCACGTCAGGTTGGAGCAGCACTCAACATAGCCCCGCAGCAGTGCATTCTCATACTGCAAGTAATAGATATTTCAGATTATTTAACAATACTGGGACTGAACTAAACTGATTAAAATATAAGAAAGGAATAGCCCCTTTAAGGGTATACAATATTGTGATGAACAGAAATACACACAGCTCCAGTTTGAGCATCAAATAACTGTAAATCAAAGATGAAATTTAGACCTTTGCAATGGTATCCTTGTCAGTCAGAATGTTGTAGAAGAACTTTGACGTGGGCTGAGCAGGACAGTCTGTGATAGGGCAGTCACAGTTCATCACCAGGTTCTGTTCGATCCGGGCAGTCAGGTACTCCTGCCAGCAAGACTGAGCGGAACAGCGAAATACATTATAATGCAGTAATTCAGAACTTTACAGATTACTTCAACTTAGAGTATTTATAGTCAGTTTACTATTTATAGCAAATAATTATTTGACACAGCATAGAGAACACACCTTTAAAACTATGGACCTATGGTGGTCAAGCAAAGCCACCGTTGTTTGGTAATTGTTACCTCATTTGTCCCCTTTCATTTTCAAATGCTCTAAATTTAAGGTTTATTAGATACATGTCTCTACTCTAAACATCATTCAAAGCAGAGATCAATTACCCTGCAGCAGTAGTGCCTGCAGCTAAGCATCATGGGCTCAGAGTCACTGTCCCCAGACCGGGACACAAGACACACAGGGCAGAGACTCATGGGACTAGAAGGAGGATGAGGGTTGCGGATCTTGAGGCCGGCAGCCAGCACCAGGGCCTCTGGATCATCCGTGTAGCGCTGGATCAACATGTCAATGTTCCACTTGCAGTGCATGAGCAGGTGCTCAGCCGGTTCCTCTTCCAAGCTAAGTGTGTCAGCCAACTGCTGGATGGTGCGCCGCATCAGATGCTTCACCTCCTCCTGGGTCATGGTGCGACCCATGGAGAAGAGCACAGTCTCCAACGCCCCATCCTCCACCCGCTGAGGGGCCATAACAGGGCCTCCCAGGCTGCAGGGGGAGACACACATAAAGCAAATCACAATGTGTGTTAAGGGGTTCAAATGAACTTGTTCCCATTAAGTACCCTTATGTCTTAACCTCAAGTCTGCATTATGTGGCATCAATAATTGTGCAAGTAAAAAAATTTTTTTTTCTTCTTCTTCATATGAGCCAATTGCCAATGGTTTGTATCAAAGGATACATTTACACTGGCAGTCACATCAACAACGATGACTGTAAAGGGATCATTTGAACAAATGATCAATTTATTAAGTGTTAAGAAAATAAAAACAAATGCAACAAACATGGAAATTGAGTATTAAGTTTTATTTCTTAAATTGAATAAAACATACTTGTAAGCTTGCCAGCTTCTAAACATTTCCATGTGTAAATCTGGTGGTTAATTTAAGCACACAGCAAATAAATTTACTGGACTGTCTGCATTTCAGTGTTCTGCACATTTTCATCTAGTTCCTCTATTTATTGCAAATAAATCCAAGGCACATTTTGCTTTATTCTGGTAAAATGAACTGGAAGAACATTTTTACATTTCTCAAACTGCTATTTGTATTTGGTCACTTCAGCAAAAGCATTTTGACAAAACTGAAATGAACATTCCCCATCTACCAAAAAAGGGGGAGTTGACGCCATTTCAGTGGCACTGAGCAAATCACCAGCAATTAAGTCTACACCTATTTAACATTATTTAACACTTGGCCACTATTCCAGGTAAATATCTAGCTTTCCTTAATAAAAAACAAAAACTAATGAGCCTCTAATATACACTACCAACCAAATGTTTGGAAACACTTGACAAACGTTTCTCATGATTTTACAAACCTTTTGATCTGAAGGTGTATGATTAAAGGTTTGAAATCAGTGTTGTAGATAAAAATATAATTGTGCCAACATATTTATTTCTTTCATTACAAAGCTAAAGTTTTATTTACGATATTTTTATAAACATTTTTGTTAAACGGATGACTTGGGAGCGAAATATTCCGCAAAGCAGCCAATAAGTGTGCAGCGTAGGTGGGAACTCCTTTAATACTGTTTAAAAAGCATCTCAGGGAGATTCCTCAAGAAATCGGGTTAGAAAATGCCAAGAATACATTTCTGGAAATTTTAGGCACAAAGGGTATATACTTTGAAGATGCTAAAATATTACATTTTTTTCATTTATTTTTAATCACAACATAATGTGTGTTATTCCAGAGTTTTTATTATTATTATAAAATGTGGGAGGAAAAAAATTTAAATAAAGAAGGGGTGTGTGAAATATATAAGAAACAAATGATGTCCTCCTTCGGAGAAACAAAGAAAACACGGGAAAGCACTTCCCCTTGAAGGACCGCCCATTAAGAAGAATCTTTCCTCTCTTAAGAATGAGAAATATATAATATGCTCCCAATGGGCAGACAAGTATCAACCCAGTCTTTTCATGTCTTCACCCTCCCCATGCTCAAGTGGTCTAGGGTCATCAGCACACCTGGTGTCAGCTTTGGTGCTGCTCGTGCTCTTATTCAGGTCCAGCTTGCTGAAGAAATGGGCCTGGCTCTTCTGGGGAGTGGACGGGTCTTCTACCAGGAACTCCACAATGTGGGGGTTGTCCTCGTTGCGGCGGATGTAGCCTTTGTTGATGATGTGTATGATGCAGGATAGTACATCCGTGGTGCTGCAGCTAAAGCGCATGGTGCTGGAAGAGCGAGCAGACTCCTGCTTTTGACAAGTTTCCAACACCTGTAGCATTCAAATACACATAGAATTAGAAGACATCAATAAGTAACTGCTGTGAGCAATTTGTTCTGCATACATTCCTATGAAGTTTTCAGAGTAGCAGATTAGCAAGCACACTGTTCAGTTATTACTCTAAGGGCATCACAACTAATAGCTCTAGTGAATCTGACTTGACCTTGAACACCAAGTTGTCTATATGCATCTCCTTCTCGTTTTTCATGATCTGTACAATGAGGCAGTACATATGGTTCCGTTTCCTCTCCAGAGTGAGAGCTGCATCTTCATCCACATTCAGGTAGGTCTGTTTTGGCAGGAGATAGCAATACCTTTGCTTCTCTGAGCTCTGTGCCAAGGACATCTTATTCAACCTGAGAACCCCTGAAGAATTAAGAGCAAATTAGTTAGCACATCAATCTTAAAATAAATAAATAAATCAATAAAAATAATAACAAGAGTAACTTCCCCATTTGATAGAGATTCTAATATATAATTCATTTAAAACTCCTAAAGAGTCACAACAAACACACTGAATATTATCAAAACATTTCATAAGGATTAAAACCCAAAACAGACTATATATAGCCGACCAATAAAGTACTGGAAACATGGCAAACTCACCCTTCTGAAGATGCTGATTAAAGCCTTCACTGGTCAGAATGCCCTTCTCTGAGATCAAAGGTGTGAGAGCATGAACCAGTACAGATGGAGACAGGCCAGTGGCCTGCTGCAGAGCCTCCACACTTACTTCCTGAGGAAGAGAAGGCCACCAGGAAGAATGTAAAAGACAGTGAGACAGAAAGCATATATGGTATAAAGTAGGTTTTATAGCCTGGTAATGTAAATATAAAAACACACCCCAGAGTAATTTGTCTTTAAATAACAACAAAAAAAACCCCTGGGTCTGGCCAGTCACTTTAAATTAGTACCTCTTTGTGATTGAACTGAAGCAGGATGTACATCTGCAGTGTGGAAACGTATAGCATGCAGGAGCCGTAACACAGCTCTGCATGGCCGAGCCAGGTCCACTGCAACCGCCGTGGCTTACTGTTGCCAAGTTGGTACATGCACTGACCTACAGACACATTTACACACCGTTCAGGTGGACTAACACAAACACTTCCTCTAAATGAATGCTAAAAATATTCTAAAAATTACTACAAAAAGCAATGCAAAAATTGCAATAGCGATTCACAAAGTCGATTAAAAAATTGTTGCCGATAAATGTCATTATCTTGGACAGCTATTAGCAATGAAGAATGCCACTTCACTTTAATTCACTTAGACTAAAAAAACACATTTGAAGAAAATGGTGGACCATGTTACAACATACCTCCTCTAAAGTATGGGAACATTTATTTTATATTAAACTACACTGCTGGCCTCATGACATCCGAATAATGTTAATTAACTGCTGTGTATCGAGCTGTCCTACCTTTCTAGTTTTCTAGCTTTAAAGTTATCTTCCCATCTTTCCTGCTCTATCAGAAAACACTATCTACTTTCGTTAAAATGTTCGTATGACAACAAGTTGAAAATGAACATGGACTGAAACGGAATGATCAGTCTATGAGATGAACACAGTGTGTGAGGCAAAAACAATCCACCTAATGTGCACACAGGCAGGCAGCAGTGTGTTTGTGCTAGAGATAGCCAGCTAATCTTTATTTTGTCTTTATTCTGAATTTGACTGGTTGGAATTGAACACATTAGGGCTTGAAATCCAAATAAGACAATTAAAAAAAAAAAAAAGTGTGCAGAACCAGTAAAAAAATGGAATGCACAGAATACCATTAAACTTGGTTTAGTTTTGGTGCCTCATTTGACTGAGAAACACTTGATAATATTATCATGCCCTCACAGATTATCTGATTAATGTCAGTCATGTTGTAATGCAGTTAGTGACCTGTTACTTGCAGGCCTAGACAATATACCCACTGAACAATAATTTTGGAGAACACAGCATGTATGTGGAAACTAACTGTTGGAATAGAAGTCAGTGAACTCGTCCAGGTAACTGCAGAGCTTCTGGGGGAAATATCTGATGGGATTCTCCATGTAGCAAGGAGCAGAGACAGCCCAGCAACGTGGAGATAAAACCAGCACCTTTACTTCGCTCTCCTCTTCCGGCTCAGACATCTGATCATCCATCATCTGATCAAAACACAGTTGGTATTCATGGATACACATGCCCAGTCTCAAATACTTTTCATAACAGGGAAAAGCCAAGAGCCTACACACATACATGCCTAAAATCGACTGAATTCATAGGCATGAATCTTTCTGTACTAATATCAGAATAGGAGAATATAGTGCAGTCTGATCTCATATTTTAATTTCCCACCTCCTCATCCATATCCTGCAGACTCTTGTCCAGCTGCTGCAGACGGTAGAGGTGAAATTCCTGCTGCAGTTCATCTGACTCACTCAGATTGCTTAGCATCTGCTGGGGAAAACGTTCAGGAAAACAGGTCCCAATCTGCTCAATCACTGCACTCTCTAGCCATACCTTCCCCTGGCTCAGCAGACGATCCCCCAGGTAGTACCTACAAAGGAAAAAAAAATGGAAAGCTATTTTCCCTCACTTTAAAAAGAACAATCACCACCATATTTTACTTCTACAAGATTCTCACAACACTTTGTGCAATTTTTGCTGATTTCTCCTGACAGAACCAGTGTAACTCGGTCATGTTTGTGGGCCTCCTAGCTCAGACACGCCTTTTTGTTTCAGTCCAGAAATTTTCTTTGCAATTTGTGATAGCTACTCCAGTACTTTCACTCTCATGTCACGAAGACATTTAGATACAACTTTGGAGGTGTTGCTTTAGCATTTCTAGATAACTCTCCTTTCTGGACATACTGACTATTTTCTGAAGGGCATCAGCCCCTTTTACAGTAAAACAACCCCAGAACATGATGCTGCCAAGTCTGAGCAGATAATATAGCCCTATATACTTCAGAATTCATCGTTCTGTATTTGTCAGTACTTGAATCATTAACAGAAATAACGAACTAGTTCTACTGCCAGCCATACAAGCTCAAGCCATAACATGAGGTACCTGTGGATTCTTTCTTTTTAAGAATGTACCAAATAGCTGATTTGGGCAAACCTAATGTTTTTTGTTCTCTCTCTCTCTCTGGTGGGTTTGTTTTGATTTTTTTCAGCCTAATGATGGCTTGCTTCATGTTCAGACTTAACAGCAACAGATACCAAATACAAATGCCACTCTTGAAATCAACTCTAGATTTTTCATCTGCTTACTATCTGAAATAATAAGGGAATTCCACACACCTGGCCACAGAAAAGCTGAGCAGCCGACCATCAAATTACTTTTGGTCCCTTAAAACTCTTTTTTGATTAACTAATCTAAACGTTATACTGAAAAGGAAAAGCAATTTGTCAAAATACAGATGTTAAGCTTAACCAATACCCAATCCGTGCTTTGCATTCAGTATTCACTAAGATAGACACCAAGATCCTATCCAAGCACCCATAAAGAGTGGTTTACGAGTCGTTATTAGCTACAAGATTATTCCGTTTACCCTTCTAATGTAACCGTCAAAGATTCTCTGTTAGACCCAAAAACAAACGGTGTACAGAAAAGCATCCAAGTAGAGTGCTACAACCCCTAATCATAAAAAAAAAAATGACCAAGAAATAATCACATATCTATATTAAGTGTAATTCCATGCACAGCTTTATAAAGGAGTCTCCTATTTCTCACACCTGTAAAAGTGCTCAAACGTGTTGGCCAACTCAAGACCCGAGAGGAACAGCATGGGCTCCAGGAACTGCTGCAGCTTGTTTAGGGTCTCCACATTTCCAGTATCCACTCCACTCTCCTGGATCATGTGGTCTATGTACTGAGCAAACCGTTCACTCACCTAGTAAGCAGATATGTAAGAGAAACACAGCTTAGATTAAGAAGTAAACGTTCTAGCCCTCCCACTTAAACAATCAATAAATTGCAATACATCCAGAATTTAGCAGCCAGGGTTCTCGCTCACTCATATCGTATATAATACAAAGTTCTCCTTATCACTTTCACAGCCTTACATGATCTAACCCCTCATACGTTGGTGATCTTGTCCGTCCCTACACTCCATCACGCTCTCTCAGGTCAACGAATACTGGCCTACTATTCATTCCACGTTACAAGCGGTTTTTGTGGGGGGGGGGGTTTTTTTGTTGCCCCCCCTTTTTTTTTTTTTCTAAATTAAAAAAAAAAAAAAAACTAAAATTATATTTTTTTTTATTTTTTTTTTTTTTTTTTTTTTTTTTTTGTTTTTTTTCGTAACTCTTAACTGCACCGTCATGATTTTTCTGTGCTGTGTTATTTGTGTCGCCTTTCTAATTGTAAAGCAACCTTGAGTGTGTAGAAAGGCGTAATAAAAAAAAAACTTAATAATAATAATAATAAGATCCAGTTGTCACCAGCATCTCTTTTTACCGCTCTCATAATGTTTATAAAACAAAAAAAAAGAAGCTGTTACAAAACACTGAAAATTCTAAAAATGCTAAATAAATGTCTCCTCACAAACAGCTTTGCCATATCATCAATTACACATCAGTTTAAATCAGTTTTGTGGAGCATGCTTCATACACGTCCTTGTGTTAGTTATCACTATTGAAACAATAACATTTTAGAACAAGGGCGTTAACAAAAACCTTGCAACTATCCAACTGCACAAGCTGCTATTACGGAAAATTAACAAACATTTTCTTACCAATCAGAACTTAGCGCTCAACAGCACTGTGATAACGATGTTTAAAAACTTTGACTCATCCTCACACCCAATGGGCACTTTCAGGCAAAAGCACAAACTTGCAACCAAATGTGTGTTCCTGCAGTGCTGTGGGACTCACATGCATGGCAGTAAGGATGGAGAGCTGCAACAGTGCTGCAGAAAAACCCTGGCGCAGTGCCAGCACAAAGGCCGTTTGCTGGCCAAAAAGCTCCTCCATGGCATTCTTCAGGCGCAAGTACATATCCTTGTAGCGCTCCACAAAGTCTGGGAGATTGTACGTTACATCCAGAAACTTCTTCACCTGCAAAACACACAAAGCTTAGTGACTACAAATTGACTACAAAAATCTTGTCACATTTAGATAAAAGTGCTGAATTAAACATTTGGATGTAAAACACATTCAGCAATTAGTACTTTATAAGCTTGATCATAAATCAAAAATAAGACTAGGTCGTCGAATTACCTGTCGTTGTACAACACCCTGCCAGCAAAGTGCTATGCCAGCAATGCTGCTGGTGTTCTTCACTTTGGGCTTAACAGCAGATGAGGAGGAGGAAGGGGTCACTCCAGATGCTTCCTTGTTCTTTCCTTCTTTACCATCTGAATTCCAGGAATAACACAAAAAGATGCTATCAGTTTCACATCATAATTCATCAGAAGTGCTCACAGTGACTGGAAGTATATGTGATATGGAAGCAAAAAAGGAGCATGGCTATCAAAAGCTCAACTGAGAACAATGGAGTTTAATTTATTTTATATATAAAATATATAAATAAAAGGGATGTCAGGAGTACCAATACTTCTTAATATGTGACGGTACTTGTTTTTCTGCAGTAGCATAGTTTTCTTTGGTAAAGAAGGTAGTAAGGTTGCAATTCTTCCGGGAACTGATGGGGGTAGCAAATATACGCAAGTGTTTTAGTTGGTCCACAAGTGGTAAAGAACACCACCACCTACAAGCACATTGGAAACAGCTCCGCCCTGACTCGCTGAGCGGAAAGGTGGTAAGAGTTGAATATGGTAATACTTCGCATTTGAGTAAGATGACAGCAAACATAATTGATGCTCTGAAGCCGGTGTGCAACCGATGCTATCGTTCATTTCAAACAAAGCAAGGAAAAACCTTGAATTTGGCAAAGCACCTTAAACACAGGCCCTATATTATATTTGTTTGAGGCTGCTGGCATTGTGGCCGTGAAGCCAGCTAACGTTATGCTCCATGTAATGTTTGCGATAGACAGTTATTTGTTAACGACGCTAACACACTGCAATGTTATAAACTACCTCCTAACGGGCCACCATGAATCGCCATTCAGCCCATGTCCTGTCAGCAAAATGTAGCCTAATGTCACTAATAATTATTCACATGGTCATGCATTTAATAAATATTTTTGGCCGATCACCATATCAGTGAATTTGAAATAATGCTTGCATTCAGAGTGGAGGGGGGCAAATAGACAACTGATTGAATAGATGACTGCTTGAAGCCTTGGGCTGCGTCCCAAACCGTGTACTTACCTACTATATAGTAGCCGAGTTGTATTTCTCCTACTACATAGTAGGTAAGTACGTGGTTTCAGACGCAGCCATGCTCCCTTGTTTGCCCTCAAACGGTTGAGCACTGCCATGTGTGATTGTGTCCTGTCGCAAAATGCGGTGAAAACTCCCACACGACGTTAATAGTGTGATTAAGGTGTTTACATGTCTGTAAAGCACGTCGATAATGCGACTAAAACAGGAATACTAAATATGTTTTCATTCGATTTGTGTTTATTTTGAGAATCCCTTTAGTCGGATTAAGGTAATTAAAAATGCCTGTTTACATGGTAGTTTCTTAACCAGAGTATTGTCTTAAATCAAGTTAATATTGGTTGTCCATGTAAACATACTGATTGTCTGACAGTGATTGATAACTAAAATATCCCCCCACTCTCTCTTTTTGCCAGTATCAGCCAGAGGAGCATGTCCTCCAGCAGAGTTTTTAATTTAATTTTTATACGATTTGATATCAAGTATTGTGTACTTTTGGTGGTACCTACTACTAGATTTTTGGTATTGTGACATCCCTAATATATATATATTGTGTGTGTGTGTGTGTAATAAATAAATAAATTGATGGATGGCCATATTGATGAAAAACCCAATTACAAACAAAAATCTTGCAAAGAAAAAAATTGCTGATCATTCTCTAAGCTGTTACTTACTCTTTACATCTTTGCTTCTGTTGATACCTTCTGAAAACAAAAAAAAAAGTTTGAAATACAGAAGTCTAACTGCTTTGAAAGAGTCTGATTTATAGAATCTAGACCAAAAAACCCCCCAAAACAAACAAAAAACCTACAGAACTGTCAGATTAGGCACCAATATATCTACTATTTATATATTTAAATAGTATTGTTAATCCTGTCCTATTATATATTACCATATTTCTATGGTGATTGTTTAAGAACACCCAGTAATTTACTACTAGGTGATAAACTATCCAATCATGTGCACTTTTGTTTCAGGACATTATTGTACACTGTCTAGAATTCAAAAAAATGGTACACGTTAATAGAGATGGTCATTTGGATTTGATTTACCACTTCATGACTACATTTCATTGACAATCAGATTTTTTTTTTGTCTGTTGTCCTGTCACCTTGTCACCACTGCCAGCCTAACGCCATTAGGTAGCACACTAAGACAGGAAACAAACAGCTGCCTCACGTGTTGATGCGTGTTTGTGTGAACACAGCTGCTCTCATTTCCATCAAAAAAAGAAAATACATTTCTTTCAGAAAACACACTGCTAAAGTAAAAGTTATTGACAGGCTTTTCTGAATGACAGGAAAGTTTAAATGTATGGCAAATGGAGGATAATGCAGAGAGAGATTTTGTAGATTAGGGTGTTGCTCCACTCACTGGATTTGACAGGAGGTTTGAGTTCTTCTATATCCACTCGGCTGGTGTCCACATGAACCAGTAAATGGGTGAGTCGACGCACACGGGAATTAAAGATGGCAGCCCTGCTCTTATAGCATTTTGAAGATTCTGAATTCTCCAAGTACTCACTGAGCAACCAGGCCAATGGGCTCAGAACATGGCTCTCTGTTAAAAACAAAAATAAGGGGGTAAAAAAAACTGAGTACCTACACATAATACAACAGATTAAAAAACACAAATTCACAAAATTACTAAATCAAGTAAGTAACAAGCAGACCCCGACATCAACAGTGCTGATGTGAATGCAAACATTCTACCACTCATTCTTGAGATATATCGCACTAACGAGAATCTCAGATGGACGCACAGACGGAAGGACGACCGAAAAACAATGCCTCCACTACTTCATGGCGGAAGTATTAAAATGTAATATTCTACATTAAGGTCAAGACAAGCTACAAAAATCCCTTTGTGCTTCTCACTAGGGGTTGTGTAATTAGATAAGTTCATATATAACCACGATTAATTAAGCTACAGTTTACAAACTATTGAACTTGGGCTGAACTCTACTTGGGTAGGGGAACCTACTCTATTTCTGATTTTAATGACGTCACCTCAGTTTTATTCTCACTGAAAAAAAAATGCCTTTAATCCTCCCATTATGTTTGGAAAAAAGTTACATCCATTATTTTATGGGTCAAAATACACACAATCAGCAAAGAACAGCTTAAAACAGCAAACCTTTATCAAATGTGGAAATGGATCAAATTAAACTTATCATAATAGGAGGGTTAAATCTAGCACAGTGGTCATCAACCCTGTTTCAGGAGTTAAAGTAGATACCTTCCTGAAGACTTCAGCTCTAACCATAATTGTGCCCACCTCACCACCTAATCATTGTCTTAAGATCTTGATCAACTAAAACAGGTGTGTTAGATATTGGTTAGAGATGAAACCTGCAGGAAGGAGGATCTCAAGTTGGTGACCTAGTTGGTCTAGGCTCTAGTTGGTCTAGAGCGTGAGAGCATTTTGGGTGTATACGATCGATTGGAATTTTGTCCAAGAAGACAAACAAAACACTGGCTACATTGAATCTGCTTCAGTATCACGTTGACAACCATCCATTGCTCTACAGACATTAAGATAATAAATATACAAAAACAATTCTTTGCATTATTAAGTGTAGAATATTTTCCATAATTTTTTCCAATAGTGTGAAGCTTCATGAAGGCCTCTCTACTCTAATGTATTTTGGGTACTGGAGAGATAATGGAATGTGGTTGCTAAGGGTTGCTAGGCAATTTATCTACAGGTTGGCCTTGAGGTACCTGGCACAAAGGGTTTTAAGGAAGGTGGGGAATTTTAGAGGCAAGTTGGACCTAAACACTATGAAGGGATAACATCTGTATGTATACTGACGCTTCAATTTTAAAACAAGAAAGAAAAACAAAACACCTGTCCAACTTTATATTTGTGCCTACATGCATCTTTTCCAAGAAGATAAAAGGGAAGAAATCCAGCATAAACAAGTATTATAAGGCATTTGGTTACTGGATAGTTCAACTTTATCTACAAATAAATTAAATAGTAAAAAAAAAAAAAAACTGCAAAACACTGATTATTCCTCACAATATAATCAGATCATCAAACGCTAACACTGACATCTCCACTGCTTACTGAGTGAGTATGTTGTATTGAGACCAGACTATACACCGAGACTGATTACCAGAGAGAGTGATGCTCTGTACAATAGGAGTGATTAGCGCCTCCCAGCAAGTTCGGCCAAGAGCTTCTGCAGCCTCAGCATCAGGCAGGAAACGGTCAGCAAACATTTGTTCATGACGTAGAGCACTGTTCAACCTTACAACAAGAGAGAAAACAAGACACAGTAAGTTAATTAATCAGTACATAAAAACAGCAGAGAAAAATACTTACATAGGACTGCAAGATAGAATAACTTGCTGAGATCACGAATTCAGATCTTTCTTGATATTTCTAAAACACATGCTCTGAATGAACTCCCAGCATGCAGCATTAGTTTATTCTCAGCTTCTTCTGCTCCCAATACATTATGAGTGCAAAACAAAAGCAAACTTCAGGCACCATACCTGTCCTGGCTGCAAGTAACTACACTTGGGGTAGAGGAAAAGTGTGTAAACTTTTACTCTCCCCCTTATGTGTTTTTCAAGGTTTCTCCCATGGCTCTATACCAGGCCATTTATCTTTTTACCATCTACGTCAATAGCACTGCCTCTTCATTTAATAAACGTGATGTTTAGCCTTCATCATGCACATGACCCTACTTTATATGCTTGCTCCCATTTATTGACTTCTGCTATTACAGATTTCACAAGCTGCTCTAAGCACTCTGAAAATGACTCACCCTTCTTAGACCTGCACATGTACTCAAAACAAAAGATTAATGAAAGTGGTCATCATTCTCAAGATGCAATCATTTCTGTATGATTGGGCAAGAGACCAATTATCATCTTGAAATGCAGTTATAACACATTAATCGCAGCACTTTCACACCAGTTCACACCCCTGAATTCAATGCCTCCCGTGGGACAGAGTATTAAATGCAAGGAATTTTCCCACTGTTCAGTAATGAAGCACTTTTAAATGAATGGTGAAACATGTTCAAGATTATACAAATCCAGTTATGCTGACTTACCCGAATGACTAAAAACATTCACAGACATTGTGGTCAGGTTTTACCAGCAAGTTAAGACTTCCAATGGTTAGCTGTACAATCAAGCAGAGAATCGGTACAATCAAATCTCCGCATTACAAAGATTCAGCTTCATAAATTAGAATATTTTTTGGTTTGGTTTATTTAAAAAAGCGCAACTTTTTATTAAACGATTTGTTTATCCGGATTTCCGGTTCCGGTGACAGGGTACGCTGGCGTGTTTTGCTGCCGCTCCTGTTACCGTTTGTTTTCGTTGTTATTTTAAGTCATTTATTTATTTTTTCATTCTGCGAGTTTCTTTTTTTTTGTAACACTGTCTTTAGTGCCGTTGCTAGTGCGATGTGGTGGTGCCATTCTATATAGTTTGGTCTGTAGTTTTTATTTCTGTGCGCTCCTGAGTTTCACTCGCTCTGGCCCTATGAGTGTGCACTCACCGACCATGGTGCTAAGGTACACTACGTGCCAGCTTTTGAATCTAAATCAGAAGTGTTATGGTCTAGCCAAAGATTCGTACAATCTCTGTCGAGATGCTGGACTGCTACGTCCTAAGCGATATATCCATCGGGGTTTGAGGCGCAGTTTTGCTGTTTTGTCCTCTCCTAACATCTCTGTCCCGATCTGCCGCCGTAAGACCAACAAACTGCTCCATTCTATTGGTGGCTTTAGATCTGACACTTTCTCGGTGCTCACTGGTGTTCCTCAGGGTTCAGTTCTAGGCCCTCTACTCTTCAATATTTATCTATCTCCACTTGGGCATCTGCTGCGATCACTTGGGCTCCATTATCACTTTTATGCTGACAATACCCAAATCTACATTCACTCAAGATCTGGTGAAAGCATCGATGTTTGTTATATTTCTGGCTGTATTTCTGAGATAAAAAAGATGGATGAATAATAATTCTGTGCCTGAACAGCGGGAAAACTGAGGTCATGCTTATAGGTTCCCATCATCAGATTCGCAAAGCGGCTCCACTGTCTCTATCCGTTGATGGCTCTGTTCTAGAGTTCCAAAGTAAGATGAGGAACCTTGGTGTAATTTCTGACACTAACCTCACTTTTGATTTTTTTGTTCAGAACACTGTGAAGGCTTCCTTTTTTCACCTCAGAAATATAGCCAGATTAAGACCAATGCTAAACTTATCTGTCGCTGAAAAGCTGATCAATTCATTCGTTGTCACACGGTTGGATTACTGCAATGCCGTTTTAGCTGGAGTTTCTAAAACTGCAATAAACAAATTGCAGTGTGTTCAGAACTCTGCCGCCCGGATCCTGACGGGAAGCAGGAAATATGACCATATCACTCCTGTTTTGAAGTCCTTAAACTGGCTCCCGGTCAGGTTCCGTGTCGATTTTAAGATCATGATGTTGACATACAAGGCATTACATGGATTGGCTCCACAATATTTAACTGACTTATTAATCCCTTACACCCCAAATCACAGACTGCGCTCCTCACAGGGTAATCTACTAACGGTTCCACTAACCCACCTTAAGTCTATGGGTGACAGGGCTTTTTCTGTCTACGCTCCATCACTTTGGAACTCTCTTCCCCCTGAACTCAGGGAAGCCCAGTCCTTTGGCATTTTTAAAGCTCTTTTAAAGACACACTTTTGTAGACTCGCATTTGATTCCTGATGTCTTTTTGATCGTTTTATATTTATTTTTTATTACAGTTGTTGTATTCGTTTTAATTAACTTTTATTCATTCATTCTGTGATTTGTGATTTTATGTACAGCGCTTTGAGAAGCTGCTTTAAAGGCGCTTTATAAAATAAAGTTTATTATTATTATTATACTGTTTCCAGGCCCTTCTGAGGTTTTTAATATTACATGTGTACATTTTGTGTTTTGATAATGAGTCTTTGTTGGTCACATATGTATTACATTGATAATGAGTCTTTGTTAGTCACATATGTATTACAGTGAAATAAATTTTCTTCGCAAATCCCAGCATATTAGGAATTTGGTGTCAGAGCACAGGGTCAGCCGTGATACAGCGCCCATGGAGCAGAGAGGGTTAAGGGCCTTGCTCAAGGGCCCAACAGTGGCAGCTTGGCAGTGCTGAAGCTTAAACTGTTTTTCCGATAAGTAATCCAGAGCCTTAACCGTCAATCCACCCCCCCCCCAACCCCCACACTTTTTTTTTTGGGTTGATAAATTCATTCTTCTTGTTGCAATCATGGTTAGCGCTTCTTAGCAAAAGGTATTTAAAATCTCAGTGGGACTCACCTGTATAAATAAAGGATAAATAATAAAGGGCTCTTACAAGCAGTGCATACTCACTTATTGAAAAGCTGCAGCAGTTGTCCCCGGTCTCCTAGGATCTCCTGGCACCAGGTGTGAGCCTTGGTTGTGTAGAAGAGGTAGGTACGGCAGCACAGCTGCTCCTTGAACACTGGCCAGAATGTTGGCTTTGGCCCCAGAATTTCAAAGCCATGCACTCGAGTATCAATACCACCCTGATGGGAAAACAAACATATGCAATAATTCAAGATGATTCCTTTTTCCTTAACTTAGATACCCACAAGAAGTAAGGGAATTTAGATGCGTTACTTTTAACAAAATACAAGAACCAAAAAGAAAAGCACAAAAATGTTGCTGCCTGACCTGTTGACATCTCTTTATCCTGATCTGAATTATGGACCAGAAGCGGGTCATATTTTCCAGCAGAACAACACGGCTAGCAGATGGTGGCACATTTACCTGATAAACACCAAGTAAAGCCTTCAATCACAGAGAATGGGACACTGCATTAAAACTGTTACCGTAGAAGGGACAGTAGCTTCTCTTACAGTATTGAGCTCAGTATTGATGTTCGTAGGATCATCTCCTCCCAGTACTACTATACGTGCTGGCATGTAACTTGAATCTTCACTGGCTACCAGGACTGCCAGCTGCCTGCAGGAGAAAAAAAACCCCCAAAAAAACAAACATATATAAACATGAATTGATGAGAAGATAGCTTGTCCTTTCTTTATTTCTCTATGGTTAAAAATTTAATTATTGAGATTTTGATTAATTAAGTGGTGAGAGAAACAGGCTAATAAGAATACATTATAACTTAATAACTAAACTAATAATTATAGCTTAATAAATGTTGTGATTTTCATCATTGTAAGAAAAATAAATAAATAAAATCATGGACTCCTGGCAATACATAACCTAATCTGTCTTTGAGAATCACTTCCCTACACACACTGACTAGTTGCATACATATAAACATATACATGAACATATACATTAGAATACCAACCTAATGACTACCCCTTTGTGCATGTAAATATTGACAAAATGAGACCCTGTGCAACCATTGGATTCCCAGAATGTCTTGGGATTCTTGTCAGTTAATTTGTTAGCTCGGTGATGATTAGAGGAGACTTCCACTTTCTCCCAGCATTTATCCTCTTTCAGCTCCACACTGGAACCTGGGAAACACAACATAAATGAATGCAACCATTGTGAACTTTAAAAGTGGGATACAGACATGTACAGCGCCATCCACTAATATTGGCTTGGTAAATATGAGCAAAGAAAGTTGTGACAAATGGTCTTTATTGTTTACCCTAGGTGTGCAACAATTATTGGCACCCTTTTAGTCAATACTACTTGTGTGAATTCCCTTTGCCAAGATAACAGCTCGGAGTCTTCTCCTATAATGCCTGATGAGGTTGGAGAATACATGGCAAGGGATCTGAGACCATTCCTCCATACAGAATCTCTCCAGATCCTTCAAATTTTAAGATCCACGCTGGTGGACTCTCTTCTTCAGTTCACAGGTTTTCTGTGGGTTTTAAGTCAGGGGACTGGGATGGCCATAGCATGACCCTGATTTTGTAGTCAGTAAATCATTTTTGATGTTTTGGATCATTGTCCTGCTTGAAAATCCAACCACAGCCGATTTAAGCTTTCTGGCAGAGGCAGTCAGGTTTTCATTTAATATCTGTTGATATTTGATAGAGTCCATGATGTCATGTATCCTAACAAAATGTCCAGGTCCTCTGGCAGATAAACAGCCCCAAAACATTAAAGAGCCACCACCATATTTAACCGTGAGCATGAGGTACTTTTCCATGCGGCTTCCTCTCTGTGTGCACAAAACCACCTCTGGTGTTTATTGCCAAAAAGGTCTATTTTGGTTTCATCTGACCATAGAACCTGATCTATGTGAATTTCTGTCTCATTTTTGGCTGAGAGTAGAGGCTTTTTTTCTTGAAACCCTTCCAAACAACTTGTGATGTACTTTGAGACTTTGAATTGTAGTTTTGGAGACTTTCTGCCCCCAAGACACAATTCTGCAATTCTCCAGCTGTGATCCAGGGTAATCCCCCTTCTGCCAAACCTTGGGGGAGAACGTCCTCCACCAAGAAATCCCCAAGCCAAGCAAATCAAATAAATTAGTTCCCTGGCAGCCCCACGTCACCCCAAAGCTGTCCGCTAGATGGCACCATTTTAACACAAATGGACAAATTGGGCATATGAACAGGTCTGAGCAATTCCCTGGATCAGGTAATGAAGCTCACGAGTCACATAACAGCTCGCCAGTGTGTGTCGGTCCCTGAGTGGGTGATTCGAACATTAACCAAGAGGTACAATCTTGAGTTTACCAAGAAAAAATAACAACAAAATAAAAAAAAATTATTTAATAAAAAAGGGCCTGTGTTTCAGCAGAGTTCTCTCTTCTCATACAGATTCTGAAATTTGGGTGGTTCCCCCACATCTACTTCATCAGGGGTTTTACTCCACTTATTTCCTGGTTCCCAAAAAGGACGGTTCACTTTGTCCTATTCCGGATCTCAAAGTGTTGAACAAACAATTACACTTACATTTATTCACTTAGCAGGTGCTTTTATCCAAAGCGATTTACAAATGAGAAAAACATTTGAGGAAATACGTTTTCAGAATGCTGACACACAGCACTCTGACAGGTTCATGTCAGCTTTTTTCCACATAAGCATTTTATCCTTTGCACGGGAAATTCCTTTGTTTTGCCTACCAAGGTAAACATTATGAATACACAGTTCGTCCTTTTGGTCACTCATTGAGTCTGATATTGTTTTGTGCGGAGGTGGGTTTAGCCCCACTGAAAATGACGGGTCTCAGGATCCTAACTTATATAGATGACAGGCTCATCCTAGCCAACCCGAGAGAGAAAGTGATGCAAGACCAAGTGTTTGCGCATATCACATCGCTCAGTTTCAGAGTGAATGAAAGCAAAACCAATTTCACTCCCGCTCAGAATGTTATATTCCTGGGTTTCCAGCTGAATTCAATAACCATGCACGTGTGTCTATCGCGAAAGCACATTCTCTCCCTAATTAATTGCCTCTAACAGTTCAAGAAGGCAAGGGTACAAAATCACATATCTCAGATTACAGGGCCTTATGGCATCAGCCATTTGGGTTTTTGCCTCAGGGCCTTCTGAGAATGAGGGCATTCATGAAATGGGTTTCATCACTCCACCTCCACCCTTTATGAGACCTCAGGTTTGCTTGAGCAGTCAGGTGAACTCTGCAATTTCACTTGCCACGGCGATGGATCTTGGAAAACCAAACGTTACACCGGCGACCTGGGAACATTTTGGATTCGTGCCTATCGAACGAACTGAACCAATAAACTTGGATGAAGCCATATGTTGGCACTGAAGGGAAGAAAGAAAAAATCAAAAATAACCCACCAGTCAGTCATTTAGGACAACATTGGATCATTCAGAGATCCTGGCTGAACTTCTGGAGTGAGTTTGCTGCACTGAAAGTAAAGGGGCCAAATTATTTTGCACGCACCACTTGCGTACACAAAACTTCAGTTTTTTATTTGCTAAAAAAGTTTAAAATATCCAATAGATTTCGTTCCACTTCACAATTGTGTCCCACTTGTTGGTGATTCTTCACAAAAAAATAAAATTTTATTTCTTTATGTTTGAAGCCTGAAATGTGGCAAAAGGTTGAAAAGTTCAAGGGGGCCGAATACTTTCGCAAGGCACTGTATCTAGGTGACTATCCCCTGACTTACAGGGCCACACTGTGAGTGTGTTGGGCAATCGGAGAGTTGTCCATTTCTCCCATAGGTGGATCTCGAACACAAGATAATGAAAGAACAGTAGGTTACTGTCCGTAACCCTGGTTCTCTGAAACATCAAGTGGAGAGATCCACCAAGCTTACCCCACTTGCAGCAGGAGAAGTGAATTTGCTCTCTGAGGAAGAGGAGCGTTTACAGGTCATTTATGCACTCAGGTAATGGGCATGCCCTTACCTGGCATTTGACACACGCTCCAGTCTTTCACAGCCCGACTTTGTGCAATTACATGCTTCTGCAGAGGTCAGGTACGGATGCCCTTCCCATAGGTGGCTCTCTCCCCCCGGGTTACAGACAGTAACTTGTTTTTGTTGTTTCAGCTCTCTACATACAGCCCAGTCACTAAGGTTTAATACTAGACTAAAGAGCATATCAGACCCCTTTTATTGTACAGGTAGGTGAAGCAAAACTTTACCTTTACTGTAAACACATTCAAAATGAAACTGCGTCCTTTAATTGCCATCTTTGGTGTTTCATCTCAGCGTCGGCCTCTGAACCATAAACAAGCTATTGTAGTTGTCTTTGCATCGTTATTTGCTCGGCACAGAATATTGTTGTCTTGGACCTCTCCACAACCCCCCCCCCTCTATATCAGTCTGGCTTAATGTTCTCTTTAAAACTTGAAAAAAAAAATCAACATCATCATCGGAGGCAGGGGTGACACTTTTTGGGAAACTGGCAACAATTTATTACCTACTTCAATGATGTATGCACCCTGGAGGTGGATTGAAGAGAGGTAGACAGTAAACACTAATCATCTTATATTTTGTGTGTGTGTGTTTTTCTTTGAATGTTTGTTTGTTATTGTTTTTTGTTTCCAACTTTCGTTTGGTTTTGGCTGTTTTGTTGGGGTTGTTGGGTGTGGTGTTATAATGTGTAAAACGCAAATGAAACTGCATTTAGATTATATATTGCTTTTATCATATTCAAGTCAGCACAGTATATTGTGTTGTTGTTCTCAAACCTTGGCATAAGTTGCGCAAGAACACATCAAAGAAAGGGATGTTAATGGGCTGATGATTGCGTCGATGTTCTTCAATCTGGCCCAAGACCATCTAATGGAAAACAAAAATCAAACATGATTGACTTTGACACATATTTCCGATCATCATGATGAATTTTTCTTACTCATCCAAGATTAGTGTATATTAGGGCTGTCACAATTAACACACAATTATGCACACCATTAATTACAAAACCATAATGTGGTTTTTTTTAAATCATGTTTTGTTTTCATTTTAAAATCATAGAATATTGTTACTGTACTCAGATTGTTAAGCACCTATCCAATTTTGGGGGTTTTTGCAGTTAATGAAGAGTGGAAATAAAAAAAAAGAGAAAACGGAGAAGAAATGTCTACCTTTTACAAGGTTAATTTCTTTTTAAAACACTTCAGGATAGTTCAATGCTCAATGTTGTCATAGCACCAGAAAATACCTCAGTATTACATAGACAGTTGACAGTAAACAGTTGTAATGTTGCTGCATTATTGAAACATTATTAAACAGTTTTATTTGTAAATTATATTACTTATGTAAATACTGAAAAAAGTATTTATGTAAGTATTTATTTCTCTCTATTGTGAATAAGAAAATTAATTGATTGACAACCCTAGTATATCTCAAAAAATGTATTTAACAAAAATTAATTCTAGTACTCTGTTAGTAATGACAGCCTCTGTTAGGCCTTAGACAAGGAACAATTCCAAAAGTTATTGACCTGTATGCATCCAGCCAACACACTGGTGGTCATCTTCTTGTAAAGGCTGGCATACTTCTCACAATCGTTAATGAGGTCGCGTAGCTCTGTGACCATTAGTAAGTTGGTGCTATGCTTGTCCAAAGCTTTGACGAGTGCTTCCCTAGTGCCCAGACGACACATAACTACAGCATAGTCTTTGTTCAGAGAAGCCAGTCGATATAGGAAACGGATGAACTGCTGAACAGCCTAGATATTGAGGGAAAGATGTAGGAATATTAAAAACAGAAACACCAACATAACTTTTAGCACATGTATGTATGTGAGGACAAAAGGCTACCTCGCGGTCATTAATACAAGCAGTCATAGAAGAGAGGGAAGGTTCAATGCTTTCATGCCAAGGTAGCAAATCCTCCTGATAATTGTCCAAGAACTTGTTCAATATTCTGTTACAAACACAGCAATAAAGTGAGTCAGTTCCACTATTCATTAAGGTTTTCCAGTCTAAAACAATATTGGTGTGAGTGTAGCCATGCCATAAAGACTTGTCTCAATTTATTTCCCTTTCACATTGCTGAGTCACAAACCAATGGTCAGGAACAAACAAATTTATTCAGTGCTATATAAAAGCGCTATACAAATAAAATTGAACTGAATTGAATATATAATGTTTGAGAATCATCTTATATCACACTACATGGTGGGATTGAGCCACTCCATTTTAAAAAACTGAATGGAAACAATGTCATTTGGTTTGGACAGATAAATGCTGCAGGACATGATGAATAGTAAACCCTTGTACCAAGTGCAACTTTTGTACTTAATCGTCTCCTTGCCTGAGAATGGAAAGTTGCACTGTGCGCTCCACTCTGTGCTGGTCCATGAGGCGCACCAGGTCCTGAAAAGTGTCTCTGCTATGCATCACCTCATTCCTCTCATCAACCAGATGAGAAGTTTCATCACACAGCAGTTGTTCCAGGGTCTGGATCACCTCCTTGGTGGTGGTCACCTCCTTTAGACCTACAACTAACATCTTCAGCTCCGTGTCCTTGAAGTCAAGCTCCTCCTTAGACTCTACAGGCAACCAACCAAAGAAATTACTCAGAACAGATTTTGCTCAAATGTAAACATACAACAGTGCTTTAAAAGCAACTAAACCAGCGCAAATTCTTCTCTTTATACTACCTTTCTTTTCCAGTTTGTGAACATTGGAGATGTGTGTGAGGGCAATTATAGCCAGCATGCTTTCAGAACTGTGACCAGAAAGGCACTTTCTGAGAACGGTGGTGATGTCACAGGCCACCAGTTGCTCTGCTAGGCTCTTGTGATTGGAGATCAGCATGATTATCACCAACAGGCCATTTCGTACAGACAGGCCACCACTGAATTAAGCAGAGGAAAATGCATCATTAGAAGATCAACACTGATGCACACACGATGACTCCATTTTTAATGGTTTCTTGGGCATTTTGATTAAGACAAGCGCAAAAGCTAAACAGGAAAACCTGCATTTTTCAGCAATATACAAGAATGGAAAAATAAACGAAAGTCATATTCTCACATTCATTTTGGAACCATATGCACCTTTCTGGAGTTTCACACCCATATACAGTGAAACAGCAATAACTTATCAATGTCCAACATTTATGGACCTGCCAGTAGAGGGTTTTCTACAGAAATACCACACAACTTGTTGTGAAATATTTGAGAGAGTAAAATTGTGCATTGCATCATGAACAAGAATACATTTTAAAGGCTTAAAGTACAAAAGAAGTCATGGGAATTCAGAGCCAAACAAACAATCTAGTGGCTGTGCACTTTGAGAAAACTCTTAGGAGGTGATATACCTTACATGCTACCTTTTCAATAATATTAAGTCAGGTATATTACAATTTTAGGCAGAAGTAAGACTTGCTTTACTGTGCTTTTGAGAGAAAGAACCAAGTTTGCTAATAGTAATAGGTTAGTCACCTACCCAGTGGTGTTGAGCATGAGATCAATAGCAGATGGAATTGCTCCAAGAAGCCCCTTTGAGCCTTCAGGTGTTGCTGAGCCTATGCTTGCAAAGATCTCCAGCATCATCTGCGTACCAGATTCAGAGAGAGGCAGGCAGCTTCCTACACTGCGCAGGTCATGCTTACTGGCACCAGTGATGACCTTTAAGGTCTGGAGGTAGAAAATATATATCCTTGTGTTTATCCTGCTTGATTAGCTGCATGTTTCCCATTGATATAA
Source organism: Ameiurus melas (assembly GCA_012411365.1). Lineage (NCBI taxonomy): Eukaryota > Metazoa > Chordata > Actinopteri > Siluriformes > Ictaluridae > Ameiurus > Ameiurus melas. The sequence continues at coordinate 11,905,286 of CM022755.1, read as the reverse complement.
CAGATATTCAGGCTGGAAAGTTCATTAATTGGAAGAAATATGATTGTGAGCCTAGTTTCGTTGGACTGTGAAAACACTGATCCCGAAAATCAGTGAGAAGTAGGGCAACATTCAGATTTTGGAAATAATATATAATGTTATACAATTATATATTATATATATATATATATATACACAAGAAGCATTGTTTGGACTGCTCTATATGTATAGTAAATTCTGTGCAATCCATTTCATGTTTCTAACATCTTAAAAGTCATTATTTACATCGTTACACTACTTGCACTTGATAATAATGATTGGCTCTGTGCGTCGCCATGGAATTGGTCAGTCAGGCTCAGACTATTACTGGCAAAAGTGCAGAAGGGAGTGGATGAGTGTATGAGTATCTGAGGATGTCAATAAGGAACTTACTGCTAATGCAATTTGCTGCACTCGTGTGCAGGTGGAATACTCCTGCATGCAGGACAAAATGGCCTTCACGCCGCCCTCTGTAGCGAAGGAAACCCGCCACTCATATTTGAGCATTAGACTGCGGGTTAGAAGCAAGGCCATGATGGCATTTTGTTTTGGTTGGCTACCAACCATCTCAACCAGTATCTTTAAGACTTTGTCCCTAAAGAAATAAAATATTGTGTCAGAGGTTAGCAAGCAGGTCAGCATTAACTTACACATTTCAGAATCTTACAGAGAGTTCAGCTGACGTAAAAGGGATACAAAACTAAGCAACTCCGTAACATTTAGACATGAACAAATTTTAACTTATTTTCAGTGGTGAGATAACATGCTTCATGTATTTCCACAACCAACTCCTGCAGGGAATTCCCAAGAAAATATTTGAATACCAAACAAAAGGATGTGTTGCTAAACAATTAAAATATATATATTTTTTATTTAGTCTTTCCATAAAAATACATAATAGATTCAGTTATATTTTACTCATTTGGTTATTGCAGGTTTTAGTCTAAAATTACCAGTACCAGCAGTTTTTTTTTGTGATTGTTGCTAGCAAAAATGATTGATTTTGCAGCAGCTTTTTTTTCTTCCATATTTGCGATGCAATTTACGGAGGGTTTTTCGTGCTTTTTTTGCTGAAAATAATACTCGAATTGGCGAAATTGCAAATGTGCAAAATTGTTTTGCACAGTGATGTTTGTTGGTAAATGAGACCTTTTAACTGTACTCATGTTCAGCACATGAACTGAAGAGGGCTTTAGCAGAATGTGTTGTGATTAAGTCACGTGACACATCATGGCCCAAATCTGCAGAAAACTTGAAAAAATTGCAAACTTCTGTGAATTGTGCATAGTTTACTTAAATTCACGTTCATTTCTGCGATTGCAAAAATCACAAAATCCTTAGAGGGACTGAGTTACAGCAAATTTGTAAAAAAAAATAAATTAATAATAATAATTAAATAAATAAATAAAATTCTACCAAAACAGAACTGTTTATACTTTCATGCATTTTGCATCTGTTAATATTTTCAACATATGCTATGTAGTCTGTTGTGTCCTAGTTGATCAAACTGAACTCCAACCAACGCGTTATATTTTACTTTCTTTATAAATAAAACAGCTGCTGCAACAAAAATTGTGATTTTTCATGTTTTAATCTTCCTAATCAAATTTTTTAATGGCACACATCAACTTGGAAGGGTTTTAGTTGTTAAATGTGACTTGGAGAGACATGCAGCTAAAATACACATCAAATCTCCTGAAGTGGATTTCCAGTTAAATGTTTTAACTGGATGCTTTTACACTTTCAGGTTCATCTGGAAAAGCGCTGATATAATCCTGATACTCAAGATGCATTATAAACTGCAAGTATAAACTGGGTTCATGAGCCTCACCGGATGCTCTGTGCTGAATCCGATCTAAGAGTGCTGCGCTCCTGAGACCCCTCTTCTTCCAGGATCTTACAGATGAACTTCATGCCAGCCAGCAACTGTCCAGAGTCAGAGCTACTCTTTTTCATAATGTCCACAACCTCTCCGATTTTCTCCAAGGCTGTCTTCTTACCTTGCACTTTTGGGTTATTAAATACTACACAAAAAAAAGAACACAAAAAATAAAAAAAGTACCCAAGATTATTTTTTTTCCCCAAATTGAAAACAATTCCATGACCACAATAATTAGCTAGTTCTTTGAATGTACCCATGTCTTTTTGCATGGATAAATACACTATATGTCAAAAAATTTGTGATCACTGGACCATATGTGCTTTTGAACATCACATTCAGGATTCCCCCTGTTGCTGTTTTTATAACCTCCACTCGTCTTGGAAGGCATTCCACTAGATTTTGGAGTATGGCTGTGGGGATTTGTGCCCATTCCATCACAAAAGCATTAGTGAGGACAGGAGCTGATGTCAGGTGAGAAGGCCTGGTGCGCAGTTGGTGTTCCAATTAATCCCCAAGGTGTTCAGTGGTGTTGAGGTCAGGGCTCTCTGCAGGCCACTCAAGATCTTCAACTCCAAAATTGGCAAGACATGTCTTCATGGACCTCGCATGTGTACAGTGGCATTGTCATGCTGGAAAATGTTTGGGCATCTTAGTTCTAGTGAAGGGAAAACTGTAACGCTACAGCATACAGAGGCATCCAATAAAACTGTGTGCTTCCAACTTTGTGGATCCAAATTGGATCCACACACAGTTGTGATGCTCAGGTGACCACAAACCTTTGGCCATATAGTGTAGTTTCAGTTAAAAAATCTAAAAAGCCTTTTCAAAAACTACAAGCTGCATCTACAAATGTAACTCACCTTTCATCTTTTCCTCCAGATCTTCAGGATATTTAGTCTCATCTTCTGTTGGAAGCTCACTCTCTGTATCGCTGTTACAGCTGAAATTATCTACAGGAATCTCTTTTTTGGGTTTCTTAGAAACACAGCCATTCATGGAGAAGGATGCAGCAGACGTAGAAGCTTTAGGTGTCACTGATGAACACGACGAGGCTCCCTGTCCACCAAGCCCAGAGGAGTTAAGGGAGCCGTCAGTGAACATTTCCTCATCCTCCAGACTGGCTCCACCTCGGCGCAAGTAGTGTTTAGCAAAGGCATGTGAACAGAGCAGGTCACCCAGGCAGGAGGCCTGCAGGGTCTGTTTCAGGTAGTGCAGGATCTTACGGGCAACCTCGCTTGACACGGACAACTGAATTAAAGCAGCCTCATCTAGCTCCACCATCTGAAAGCAAAGAGAGATCAGAAAATGAAGGGTCTATATAAAGACACTGAATAATTAAAAACCATCATCTAGTTGGACACGGAGTAAAATGATCTGTACTCTGAACTCCATTCACTATTCGCATTTTGCACAGAGGAATCAGAAAACAGTGATTGCCTGTTCATCAAGATTCTGTCGAAGGATGTTGTTGATCTCTTGTTGCTGCTTTGGCTCCAGCTTTTTAATGAAGAAAAGCACTTCCCACCACTCAGCACGGGTAAGCGTGTCCCCATCATCCTGCAGGCTGTCCGTTAGATAAGGTAATGAATACAACCCACCAGGTGGCTTCAAGAAGAACATCTGACTCACTGTCATATGGGAAGAGCAAGACAGGTTACAAATTAAAAGACATGAAAACTCTGTAATTACATCAATTAGGGACAGACAGTTACATTCCAGTCAGGTAAATGTTCGTTCACATTCCTCAAATGTTAATTATTTAAAAAAGCATTTCTCTTTAGTGAATCTAATCTTACCTGCAGTAAGTTTAAGTGTCTCGGTTAGAGAGAAAGCCTTTTCCTGACTTTCCTTCTCAGCTTGTCCGCTGCTCCCATTACCCAGGATCTCAATCATGTGCCAGTGCACCCAGTATGTTCTGGAGATTGAGTTCCAGTATACCTACAACATAATCACAAAGTCTGTCAAACATCCGACAGTGTTTAAGGAAGACACAAGGAGAAAGACCAAAAACCACGTCTACCTGGACAGGTGGCGAGCCGTCGTTACTGTAGCGAAACTCTCCCTCATCACCGGCACTGACTTCCTCATAGTCCTCCAGCATGCGCACCTGCATGCCACTCTTCAGAGTGTCCTGCACATACTCCACATAGGCTGAACGAGCGGAAAAGTCTGTGCGGGTCCTGAAGCCATTTGCCTTCTTCTTGGGTGGAGAAGGAGCTGCTGTTGTGGATGTGGTCATAACGGGAGAAGCAGAAAAACGGGGCTGGAAAATGGAGCGCAGGGTGCGCCTGTTCACCTCCGCCTCAATCTCTTCTGGTCCCCCAGATGGTGGGGGAGAGGCGACAGGTGGCAGGCGGTTACGGTCCCAGCCCATCACACGTACCAGCTCTGAGATGAGGTTTGCCATTGCCATGGTGAACTCAAACTCCCTCTGCAGGCGTGATTGCTCTGACTGATGAGCTGCTGTGGAAGATGAGGGGCCAGGCTCCTGCCGCTCTGAGCTCAACTCTCCCCCAGTGGTGTTTAGCTTGTCCATTAGTGAGGTCACACACAGGTAGCGCTTCACCAGAGAAAAGAGCAGCTTGCCTGGGATCTACATAGAATCACAGCCGGTGTCAAAAGTGTGTGTTAAATATGAAGGAATCCAGACCGTGTCATCCGCACCCATACAAAACATGTTTCGCCTAATCTATGGAAGCTTTTGGAATGTGATCATTGGTTAGCCTCAAAAAATGTGCAGGTGTTTAATTTTTTACCGACAACACCACAGAAATAAAATTAAATGTGCAAAGAAAAAAAAAGTCAACATATCCAAGGTCACATTAATAGTAATGCACATTGTACTGTAGTAGACATTTTAATGAGAAAATGCACAAACTTATAGACTGATAAGAAAAGAACATCCATGTTGTAAGCACAACTATGAATAAAAGGAGAACTACTTTCACAGGGCATGCCTCAGAGTCTACCTATATCTAAAGGAAAAGGGAAACACAGCTGTGGACAATTTAAACATTTGTGAAAGCGAATGCAACATTTAAAATAAATAAATAAATAATAAATAAAAAAATTTAAAAAAGGGCCATCCACACAGTGCCTCCAGAATGTATTCACCCCTGTGTGATAGTTTCCCTTTTTGGTGCAACATTAAATTTAGGTACATCAGAAAAGAAGGATTTTTTTTGTTGCTGAAATAAAATAAAATTCTGAGGATCAGATCAGACCAGCTGTAATGAGGACCAAGGAATTGCTGTGAAGCTTCAATATAAAGTTGTTAGCAGGGGAAAAAAGCTAGAGAAAGATTTAAAAAGAACAGCAAAACTGTGAAATGTCTTAGGAGCACTGTGAAATCTATTATAACAAAGTGGAAGAATATGGCACAACCCAGACACTACCATGATTAAGCCAAACTGAGTACCCAGGCTGTTGTCAGAGAAATACGTGTCCATGAGTCCAGTGACAATACTTGAAGGAGTTACAGTGCTCACTGACTGAAATAGGTGTGCAGACCTCAACTATATGAAACTGTCTTTATTGTTTCACCTTTTGATCTTTTGTTCAAAACATTCACAAAAATACTCTGCTCTCGTGGATATCAAACTGTTGCAAACAACACAGGTTTATCCAAAAACAAATAGCTTTTTTAAATACAAGTGTGCAACAATTACTGGCACCCTTTTAGTCAAGGTTTTCTGTGGGTTTTAAGTCAGGGGACTGGGATGGCCATGGCAGGACCTTGATTTTGTGGTCGGTAAACCATTTTTGTGTTGATTTTGATGTATGTTTTGGATCATTGTCCTGCTGGAAGATTCAACTACGGCCCATTTTAAACTTTCTGGCAGAGGCAGTCAGGTTTTCATTTAATATCTGTTGATATTTGATGGACTCCATGATGCCATGTAACCTCACAAAATGTCCAGGTCCTCTGGAAGAAAATCAGCCCCTAAATATCAAAGAGCCACCACCATATTTAACCGTGGGCATGAGGTACTTTTCTATATGGCTACCTCGGTGTGCATCAAAACCACCTCTGGTGTTTATTGCCAAAAAGCTCCATTTTGGTTTCATCCATTGAACCCGACCCCATTTGAAGTCCCAAACTGAAGACGCTTGAGTATTTTTGGATGAGAGTAGAGGCTTTTTCTTGGAACACTTCCATACAATTTGAGGTGATCTAGGTGACTTTGGATTAGGGCTGCACGTTTACGGCCAAAATGATCACCATTATTTTGATCAATATTGATATCATGATTCTTTATCACGATTATTAATTGATTTTAGGGACAGCATATTTTTATTGCACTTTTACATTTAAATAAACAGGATGCTGGTTTCACCTCCATGTTGTGCTACATTCCTGCTAATGTACAAATCTTTGCATCAAATTAAACTGGTCCTTAAAGTGCATCATCTCGTAGAAGGAAAATATAAATAAAATTGTACCAAAATTATAAGTAAAAATAAAAATGCCATTAATCAAATGAAAATATGCTGCAATCAAATATAATAATATGCAACGGTGAACGACCACGAGTTTGGTGAACGACCACGAGCTATTGTGTGCAGATTCTATTATCACAGTGACTGTGTTGATATTTTACGCCGTGCTAGAGAGCGCCAGCAGATTAAAGTGAGGGATCTGACCATCTCCGTTTTCCCTGACTACACAGGCAAGATAGCCCAGTCCGCATTTAACGAGGTTCGGCGTCAACTTCGTGATAGAGGGTTCTCGATATGGAATACTTCATCCAGCTCGGCTTCACATTACATATGACGGTGTCCAGAAGGACTTTATTTCAGCGGAGGAAGCAGGAGACTACGTTAAACTCTTAATAACGGGATGAACTGCATCACGTACATAGTGTAGCATTCTTTATTTATTTGTTTATTTATCTACTTACTTTCTTTATTTCTTTCTTTATAATTAATAATATATATATATATATATATATATATATATATATATATATATATATTTTTTTTTTTTCCCCTCAATATTTAAACTCTTAATACGGGCTGAACTGCATCATCTACATAGCTCTCTTTCTTTCTTTCTTTTTTCTTTTACTCGGCATTCCAGCTCTACAGAATTCGAATTCTTATTGAAGATAATGTTGGTGCATTATTACTTCGTCTACAATTTGTGGACTCACTCCTTTTAAAACTACTTCTGTATTAATGTGCTTCTCTGACTGGGTTAGAGTTTATTTCATTTTATTGTTTTTATTGTTTTTTATATGCTACACTGTGTAATATTATTAGTTATAAGTCTTTAAAAGATAAGGACATTATATTTGTTGAAGCATGCAGACTATTTATTAGATTTGAAGTCAGTAGGGGACTTTTCTCTTACTGGAATTTTTAGGTCCATTTTATGGACAACCCTAGGGGTGAAACACTGCTGTCTCCCTTGTTTTATGGAGACTTTGGGTGCGTGTCCCTCTTCGGCTCCAATTGGCTATTTATATTCCTATGTTTACTTTAGTTATATGGTGCCTGTTCTTGGGTTTTATCATTTTTGTATAACCAGCGACAGCTATTGAGTAGCCATGATGAGCCAGGGGAGGGTGGGGACTTAATTTTTTTCCTTTTTTTTTTCTTCTTCTTGTCAATTAAATATTTGGGAAAGGGAAGGGAGGTGAGAAAAGGTAAATGAATCACATGAAAATGAATGAATAAACAAAGGCAAAAAAAAACCCAAACATTTTCCATAATACAGATTTACTCTGTGGATGAATCTTCATCCACGTTTTTTGGGAATCGTGCAAAGCACACCTAAACCAGTTTATCTGCAAAGACTTTTCCTGTTCAGCACGATGACGTTTAATGTCCCCGACAAATTCTGTGGTCCCATTTAGCAACATGATTTCCCCTCCCGCAAGCGCTGGAGCACACAGATTGTTCTGAAACCTGAAGCAAAGCATGCAGCGCAAGCACTAAAATGCTAACTTGTTTTCGAGTTTTGGCATAACAAAATGACGTCATCCCTGTGTCACTCTATGGTGACTGGCTGTAAGTTTAAGAAGCGCTCGACTTTAGGAAGCGGAATCTCATATGAGGATGACAAACTTTAAGCATCAGTATCACAGTCGATCACGTTCATGTAATTGTGGGCAGTCAAAATCGTAATCGAGATCAATATTCGATTAATTGTGCAGCCCTACATCGAATTGTAGTTTTGGAGACTTTCTGACCCAAAGATGCAACTAACTTCTGCAATTTTCCATCTGGGATCCTTGGAGATTTTTCCTAGTCACCCAGTTGTACTAAAAAAAATTTAAATATCAATGGGAATATACTTCAAATATATTTTTCTCACAGGAGTGCCAATAATTTTTGTACACTTATATTTAACAACAATCTTTTTTTTCATAAATCTGTGCTGTGTTTGCAATTGTTTGACATCAATAAGAACAGAGTGTGATTTTTTTGAAGATCAAAAGGTTAAACAATAAAGACAATTTTTCACAGCCTTCTCTGCTCATATTTACCAAGTGTGCCAATATTTATTAGTGGAGGGTGCAGTATATCCAACTGAAAATCTGTGACATGATCGGAAATAACTGTCCAACATTCTCCATCTAATCTTACAGAGTTGGAGAAAATTTGCATAAGAAAATATCAAAATCAAAAATGTGCAAAGATCACAGACACAACCGAGACACTCAAATCTGTAATCACTTCCTTTCCGATGTGAATACTTAAATTTAAAATAATTTTGATGGCATCTAAATAATCTAAAAATAAATAAATAAATAAATAAAAGCCAACAAAAAAGCCACACAAACCCATTCTAAGGTTACTGATCATCTGAGCAAGGTTACTGATCATCACATTACAATACCATCCTGACAATCCTGGTGCGTTCACACTACTTCCCTCCAGGGTAGTTGACCTCACGGCTAATATAAAAATTTATTAATTAATGAAATTAAAAAGTATTTAAAATGCCTTGACTTTTAATTACTAAGCAATTGAAATGATCTACATGACTGAAAAACCAGAGATGTGGGATTTTTACTTGTGGGAGGTGGATGCCCTCAAAAGAGATCCCATGCTCCTCTGAAGATGTGGTCTCTGCAAACAGCTCCAGTAGAGTGTAGCGGTTGTCAAAATCCATGTGCTGCTCAATGCCATCCTGCTGGCTTAGGGACAGCAGCACGTAGGCACGACTTCCTGTAAGAATACCAAGAAGACAAAGACTGAAAACACACAGGAAACGCAGTTTACGACTCAGCATTTAGAATCAACACATTACTCCCAGAGTCAGTCAGTACCAAAGCAAACTTATTATGCTTATTATACATTTAACTGCCATGAAAAATTATACTTAATTGCAACTGGCCCCTGTGTTAAATTATGAAAGACCGTAGTATCTATAAGCTCTGACGTGTTCTGCTTTTGGTACTGGAGAAATTAAAGTTATCTTGCAAATTCTCACAATCCATTTCTAATTTGCGCTAACATTAAGACATTCATCTATATTTTCGTTATTCGCAATCCAGTGGTGACATCTCTCGTGCGCAGAGGCTGTCTGTCATGCATGCACGCACACACACACTGAAAGCTCGTGCTTAATACACAGAGTAATGATGGTGGAGAGAAACAAATGTTTAAAAGTGTGGGTACACTTCACTAGAGTTGATGTAGACAACGCTGAATCACAAGCGATCCGTTAAAGCGTCTTTCAAGTGCATAATGTGCAGACAGAGAAATGCAAAGTTTTCCTCTGCCTAGCTAGCTCATCTCTGGTTCCCCATCTACTTCAGGTATGCATGCAGGCAGCCTTCCCAAATAACAATGACAATCATCGCATAATCGAGGTCTCTCACAGCATCAAAACAACGTTCACCTCCGACATTGATCAAACATCTTTTTGCTCATTAAAGTCATGATGAATCGCCGTTGTTCATGACGTTTAAAATAAATGTAAAATCACCGTAATTGGTTTGCTTACCTTACGCTGAAATAATTTCATTTAGGTGAAACTACATTACGCATTCAACCTATTTTCTACTTGTTCTTAAAAAATATTCTTTTATTTCTTTCACATTTCATAAAATAAAGCAAAGTTAATTATTTAATTTTTTTTTTCTTTTTTCATAAAAAAAAAACTATGCAAAAACAAAACAAAAACACCACAACACAAAATACAGATAAAAATACTGTTAAAGTACCGAATCGATATGCAGTATCGTAAGAGTGGTAATACCATTAAAACCTTAACGATTTTAAATACAAACAATAAAACGCACATGAAAATGCCACACAAGTGTGTATGCCAGTGTATAGAATTGCTAATGTGCCATGCACTTCATATCTGAAAATGCAGAAGTGTAAAAAGGGCCAAAATAAATAAATAAATAAAGTCTTGATGCACACCACATTGGTGCTGCTCTCTGCAACAAAATATTCCCAGACAAGGATTTGCTTTTTCATACTAGGTAGGTTACAACAAATACATAGGATTTCCGTATTTGAATCCTGAGGTCTGAAACAACTGAAACAATTAACTGGGTATTCAAATATGCATAATCGTATAATTATTATATAATTAGGCTGGCAGCAAACGTCATACTGAAAAAGATACCTTTGTCTTTGGAAGTATACCAGCAGCGTAATTCTTAGGGAATGGGGGGAAGAAAGAAAAAAAAAAGAAAAAAAATGTAAACTGCGCTTTCTGAAGCCAAAGACCTTATAGCTGCTTCTTATTTACAAGAAGAAACAAACATTCATTCACTTAGACCTGCATTCTTTGAGCAGTTATGTCTATAAACCCCCACCACAAGTCCCCCCGGGTGACGGGAGATCACCCAAAAGACAGCTCTCTAGTCTGCGTGTTGGTTTATTCTTTTTAACAACAAACGCAGTCTTCACAGGTGAAACCCAGGGCTCAGACCAAGAGTAGATATTCAGAACTATTAAGTTTTTAAACAGTTGCTCCAACAGGACACACCTAGGTAACAAGAAATAACAGTCAGTCACTTGTTCCAATAATTTAGATCACCCAAAGAATGTCCTCAAACAAAAAGATGCCATGTTCAAAATTGTTTAATACGTCTAGATGTAAGAATCAGGAAATGAAAGCTGAAACTCGTTTGGTCTTTTCTTAAGTGTATAGGGAAAAACAAAGGAATTGGCTTTGCTGTTCCAGTACTTTCAGAAGGGACAGTACACAAGTAGTCTACACTACAGGATTTTGTGAAACAACAAGTGTCACATGTAATCAATTCTAAGTTCAGCATTCGATCTGATATACTACACGCTGTTCACTTTGCTTTAACATTAAACAATGACATTAGCACTAACACATACATTTTTTGTGTGGAGTTTGTGGAGCCTGGGTCGAAGAGTAAAATGTTCACACCTTTTATTACCAACATCACACTTAATTTAATTATCATTTGTTTATTTAACCCATCACCGTTGGACACAATGCAAACATTGCACAAAGGAAACCAAGGTCATCATTCATATAGAAAGGATGATGTTTAACAGAAGCAAAAGTAAACATTAAAAGAATTGATGAAACGCTACTATGACCAGGTTTTAAAAGTCCTGTACTGTGTGTTTGGCGTTATATACGAGAGACTCCCAGGACCGAAGGAAAATACTCCATTGTGTTTTCATCCGTTTACCTTGCACTCACACCCAGCAGTGAAAGCACACAAGAAAAAAATAAATAATAAAAAGGTATATTTGTAGTTACTGTAAAATTTGCAGTGTGAATTCTATTTACGTAAAAAGTAGTGAGACCAGCATTACCGACAAATAAAGGTACAAAAGCCTTAAATATTAACATAAGCGGTATACTGGAATGTTTGTTCTCTATAACGCTCCATCCTGCTCAAACCTTATACTGTTTCTGCTCCCTGTTGCTTAGTGACTTCTGAGTAAACACAGTGCTGTTTAATCAGCTTCACAGAGCACCAGGTTTTACTTGATCTCATGGACATAAAACTCTACCGCAGATAAAATTCGGTTGACGCTTCCGTGTAAAACCCTCCCATCCTGCTTCCACTGAACGAGGCGGCTTCGTGAAAGAATCTTTGTGAATGAAACGTGCAGCAAGAGATTTTCATTTGTACAAAATTGTATTATGCCAGGATGTTTTGAGTCAAGAACCAATTCAACCTCAGCGTAAAAGGCAAGCATTACTTCTAGCGACCCATCCAGACCAAACTAAAACACGGGAAAACAAGATGATTGCGAAAGACATGAAAGTTTCAAAGAGGCACAGGGTCAAGAGTATACTGCATCTTTGAAGGCTATCAATACTCACAACTGACCTTTAGCCTTGAAGTATCTGCATCGTTATTGCTCTCTGAGTTCTCAGTAATAAGAGCAGAAGGATCGTTCTCAGCAAATCATCATCAGCACGTTCCATGCTCTAAACATTTTGTAGCATTTTTAGTGCTAGAGTATTTCAAGATACGCCTGAACAGCACTAATGATTTAATACGTTGAGTATGGTAGAAATGTCCAAGTATTGCGATACGATATTTTTGTCATATACTTTCGTCAACTCTAGCTGTAACATGATGTATCGTACGTTTCCTTCAGCTTCCTGGTAACTCTGAAAATTAGTGAATAGTTGAAACATTATGGTGTGTCAAGTACTCCAAATGTGTGTGGAACACACCAGCACTAACACCAGAAACAATCATCTAAAGGTGCGCTGCATTTCCTCACTGATTCAATCTGGTCTCAAGAAAACTGCTGTAGCGATTCTAGATGCTTTGGCATTAACAGCACTATAAAGAATGTATTATTCTACATTAATTTTAATCATTTAACCTGAGACATTTATTGGTAAACACATTTAGTGGTGTGTACAAATAGTAAATAGTACAGTTGTGACATACCTGCATCGTGTGAGGCCAGAGCACGCAGCATTTTGCCAGCACTGCGGCGGGTCTGTCGCTCTTTGTTTCCCAGCAGCTCCATGAGCAGGTCTAGTGCCCCGGTCTCCTTGAAGACTCCCACCAGTGAACCAATGCTCGCATAAGCGCTCAGCACGTGAATGGTGTGTGTGAGACTAATGGCAAAATCGCTGTTTTTGGCCATCTGCTTCCGTGCTCGCTCGACGAGGTTTTTGACGTCTTCCTTCATGTCGCAGAGGTCCACCTCATCGAAGGTGACATCGGAGGGGAACTGGCCACTGGGTCTAGCCTTCTCCTCCTGCAGTGGTCGCTTTCCCAGCAGTGTAGGGCAGTTGGCATACACATCCTCAGTTGACATCCACATCAGGATATTCTCGGTCTTACTCTCTCCTGAAGCGCAGCCACTGGAGCTTCCCACGCCGGAGTTCCCACTGCTGCTGCCTCCTTCATTACCGCTGCTGCCTGAGCTGGAGCCATCATCCACGGCTTGCAGGCTCCAACGGATCAGGTACTCGGTCTGGCCATCATGGGTACGCCTCTGACGGATCAACTCCTCTGGGTAAGCCTGCTGTTTTGGGCCAAGTTGAACCAGCAGGTTCCCATTGCGCCGCTCGCCCACCATGACAGCTGACAAGTAAATAAAAACAAATATGCGGTCAGTGGTCACGGTATATTAAAAATGTGTCAATCAAACTACTCCAATGTGTATTGGCCTGGCACAGAGGTCAGCAAAAAGTCAAGAAGTCAAGAAATCAACTGTTTTTTTTAAAGCTATATTTTTCCACATTTTCCCAGATTTTCAACTGTCGATTTATGAAAAATAAACTGGAAGTGATCAGGGAAGAATGAGTAACAGGGTTCAAGATACAGTGAGGTAGAACAAAAGGACAGATTAAACTTGCATGACAGCCGAGGTCATGAGTCATACATACGCCTGTACAAGGATGATCTATGTAAACTGTTATTTTGTCTTCTGAAAAACATGTAAATATCTTATGTAGCTTCTGGGGAGTATTAAGTGAAAACAACAAGATCTTTAAACAAAAATAACAATTTACACTGATCATCCTGCTCAAAAGTTTACACCCCCACCCGACTCTTAATGTATCGTGTTGCCTTCTTGAGCATCAGTGAATGTTTGCACCTTTTGTAATAGTTGTGCACGAGTCCCTCAGTCCTCGGTGCGAAAAGATGGATCTCAACATCATAACATCAAATATGCAGAGGACGCTGAAAAAAAACAAAGAATGTGCAGGACCTGGAGGATTCTTCTGAAGAACAGCAGGCAGTTGAACCGCTCAAGTCTAACAAAGGACTCATGAACAACTCTCACAAGACAAACACAGTCGTGGATCATCCAGGTGACGACAAACAGTGGTAATATTTGAGCGGACGTAAACTGGTTCATTTAGTTATTAGTGTGTCTTGTGATTATATGTAAACACCTTGTGTGAAATAGCTTATTCAGGACAGGGCTGAATAAAAAAAATAAAATAAAAACAATGCAATTTTTATGACCCGTCAAATGATTTTATTAAAATGATTATCATTCTTCAAGGCGAATATAAATGTATGACCTCAACTGTAACACTAAGTTACCACACGGACATGTGGAAGCTTTCAACACACTGACCTATCCACTCTAGACTTTTTAGTTACTTATTTAAAGAGTACTCGTAATGCCGAGATCTTAAAGCCTGGTGTAATGATAACCGTACCGGTACGTGACTCACTTCATCCAGTTAGGGGCAAGCGGCGAGTCACTGGGCGTTAACGTCCGCTGCGTACAGTAAGCTAATGAACCAGCTTTTCCCCTTAGTTCTCGTTAAACACACAGCGGAGAGCAGCACGGGGCCTTGTCTCAAATGCAGCTCACCCACTTCGTCCCAGTATCAACCGGTGCCAAGTTTCATTCTCGCGCACCAGCAGGAGGCAACTTAGCTTCGGCTCACATATAAACTCACACACCGAGAGTAATTCCACTCGCACGAGTTTACGAAAACTATTAAAATTATTTTCACCAGCGCCAATGTAACATTTCTCTGACGCTGACTCACATCTAACCGACTCCCTCCTGAGCCACTCCCCCTGCTCAATGCTAACACACCGCCTTCAGAGGCTGTCAGAGCTCCCCGCTGTCCTTCTACTCAATACATATATCACAACTTCACTCTGAACCCGCCGCCACGGACGCTGGGAAACACCCTTTGACAGAGGAATGAGTGGTGCGGGTTTAAAGAGGATAAGAGATGTTAACGCGCAGGCGGCCGCTACATGTTAACTAGCATGCTAAGCTATAAAGCTAGCTAGCTAAGTCTTGCTAGCGCACGGCTACAGGTCCAACAGCGCGGCCCGTTCAGTTTAGCCAAGATGCTACATGAAACAAATCCCAGAATTTTTGTTTACCTCCAGTGTTACACGACTTCCGCGGCTTCACGACTTTCTCCCGCACTCGATGGGATTTTCTTCTCCGTGATAATGTGTCGTTGCCCAGCCTGAATACGTTTTCTTAACTTAGCTATTTGTTTTAACAACTCAAATCTTATTCACCATATCTCCAACTACGCTTCTACGTGAACACTTTGAAGTCTTCCGGTCTAAAAGCGGAAGTGGGAAGTATTCGAGCGGTGACGTCGGCATGCGCCTGAGAAGTTTCAACGTGTTCAAATATAATGTCAAAATATTTTTGCTTAACTTCTGTGCAAAGTGTTATCTACGTAATGTATGTATATATATATATATATATATATATATATATATATATATATATATATATATATATATATATATATATATATATATGTATATATGTATGTATGTATGTATGTATATATGTATGTATGTATGTATGTATGTATGTATGCATGCATGTATGTATGCATGTATGTATGTATATGAAGTAGACCCCATTGTTCATTAATATATTAGCCTACTCTATGAAAACGACCAGTAGAAACAAATATGATCTGGAGTTTTTTGTGCTTGAGTTGGTGAAATTGGAATTGTACAAAATTGTTTTTCTCTGTCTTTCACAGTGATGTTTGTTGGTAAATGAGACCTTTTAGCTGTTCTCATGTTCGACGCACATGAATCGAAGAGAGTTTTGGCTGAATGTGTTTTGTGATGAGGTCACATGATGAAACTAGGCCCAAATCTGCTGAAAATCTGTGGTTATTTTCAAAACATTGCAAGCTCCTCTGAATATTGTGGAGTTTGCTTGATTTTACTTGATTGAAAAATCATGAAAACCTGGATTGACTGTTAGACGCGTTCAACTCGAGATTGCAACTTGCAATTCCTCACCTCCAACAATTAAAAGCCAAGGAGAACATCCCTTCAACTTGAAATTCCTACTCATTAACTTGGGATAGTCTTCTCAACTACTGGGTCCTTCCCATTTTATGGTGTGATGTCAAATCAACTTGGCTGTGCACAGCATCAGAAATAATCTTTTTACTCTTAGATGAGTTATGCTGTATATACAAGTATTTGCTTTAGATCAATCAACAGACATATTTACATGTTAAATCTAAAACACTGACTATACATATAGTTGTTTGAGGAGAAAAATATGCATCACTCATCGCAGTTAGCTGGCTAGTTTGTTGCTAATAAAAGACGAACATGGAGGTGTCCATGTTGTTTTTTTCGACATTGCAAGTCGAACATGCTGAGGTTGAAAATGATGGCATTACAACCTGCAAATTACTACTTACAAGGCAAGACAAACACTGCAGTAACTTACTATGTAGATAGAAACACAGCAGTGGTAAAGGAGTGTTACTAAGATAAGCATCTCAAAATGTCTTTTTCACAGGATATGTTTGCATGTACTTCCAATGCTTTGTGGGTTTCCTCTGGGTACCCTCGCTTCCTCCTTCCAAAGACATGCATTATACACTGGGTGGCATTTCCAATTTGTAGAGTGTGTTATTGTGTCCTGCGATGGATTGGCACCCTGTCTAGGGTATCCCCCACCTTGTGCCCCAAGTTAGGGTTAGGGTTAGGGTGTAGGATAAATGGTGTGGAAAATGGATGGATGTTGACTTCATTGAAAGCACACAATTGGTAATGCTATCCCACACAGAATTTTTTCTTATTGGAAATGCGAGCAAAACTGCCACACTGTACAACCCTATCTCAGAGGCTGCAAGCTGCTATATGGCCATTCTTATAATATTATATTAATTACAAAGATTTTCTGACCAGCAAAATGTAAAAACTTCTAATTGTGTTTTCATATTCTGTTTGGAAATTGTGCTTGTAATGAAAAAACTTTTGAGTGAATAACCCATATCCTTGTAAATTAATGACATTGAATATGGAGGGGAAACTACCAGTGGTAGCTGAAATTACCATTCAGTCTTCTGAACATTTACCCTGGAAGCATTTATCCATTATTCTGTGATGTCAAAATGTTTTTAAAATAGGTAACACCAGTGACATTAAATGGATTGACAAACATTATTTCTAAATTATTTATAATATTCAAAACTTATTTTATTCTACTAATTTACATACTTCATAGACCCCATGTTTAAGTTAAGGCTGTGACAAATGTTTGGTTTTTTAATGTCTGGAAGAGCCTCTAAAGCAGTATGACGGTCTTGTGGGGGAAACTATTTTTTCAGCACATAGCAGTTCCAAAGAAATCTTCAAACCATTTTTTAGTACTTAGGAATTGTTTAAAGTTAAACAATGATGTCTGCTATGGACTTCTTGATTAATTTTAAACTATATCTGGTCATGGTCTTTTGTGCAAAACAATTATTTTATTTGACTGTATTACCAGTACTAGCTCAAACACATAGTGTATGTAATACATACATGTAGTATGTCATTTGAGCTGCAGCTAAAGTCTCTGATTTGAAACCACACTAAGACGAGACTTCACATTTTTCTCTGTTTTGCTGCAAATCCTTATAGCCACCAACAGGGAAAAACATTTTTTAAACAATTTTCAAATACAGCTCCTTTAAAAAATGTCTCCAACAAGAAAAACAACACATATCTACAACAATATGTGTAATGACGATCTTTGTTTTTTCTGGGGTTTATTTATTTTATATTTTAAAAAATCATTAGATCATATCCATCCATCCATCCATCCATCTTCAACCACTTATTCCTGCTTCAGTGTCGCAGGGAACCTATCCCAGGAAGCATCAGGCACAAGGCAGGGTACACCCTGGACAGGGTGCCAGTCTATCACAGGGCATAATTACGTACACACTCACACACATTCATACACTATGGACAATTTACCAAGCCGCCAATCAACCTACCATGCATGTCTTTGGACTGGGAACCAGAGTACCCGGAGGAAACCCCCGCAGCACAGGGAGAACATGCAAACTCCGCACACACATGGCCCCGGCAGGAACCCCGGACCCTGGAGGTGTGAGGCGAATGTGCTAACCACTAAGCCACCGTGTGCCCCTGTGTAGTATCTGTCTTGTGTTATTGTATTTGTGCTGTTTTATTTATTATTTTTTTCTTTTGCAGTGATGGCTTACAGTAGATTTAAAAAGGCCACACACCCCTGTTGAAATGGCAGGTTTTTGTGATGTAAAAAAAATTAAGTTAAATCATGTCAGAACCTTTTCACCTTTATTGTGAAATTGCAACATATAATCAAGTAAAAAATATAATATCAAGTAAAAAACACCCAAAAATGTTTTTGGGGAAAAAAAGAAAAGCAAAAAACTTCCAATAAGCAGCTTGCATAAGTGTGCACACCCTTTTATATTTGGGAAGGTGACAGTGTTCAGAATCAATCAATCACATTCAAACTCATGTTATACACCTGCCATAATATTAAAGTGACTGATTAATCCCAAATAAAGTACAGCTGTTCCTGTCTAACATCATCTTGGTAACATTCAAGTGGAAAAGCCATGGGCCACAGAGAGTTTACAAAGCAGGATCTCATTGTAGAAAAATATCAGTCAGGAGAGGGTTACAGAGGGTGGAGAAAATATGGCACGACAGTGACTCTACTAAGAACAGGATATCCCTCTAAAATTAATAAGAATATCAGGAGGCAACTGATCAGGGAGGCTGCCAAGAAGCCTACAGCAACACTGATAGAATAGCAGCAATTTCTGGCAAGTACTGGTTGCTCCCTACATGTGAGAAATGTAATGCTCCCAAATTCTTCATATCTCTGGGTTATGGGGTAGGGTGGCAAGATGGAAGCTTTTTTTAACCAATAAAATAAAAAATCCAATCTCCCAAAACCACATGTTATGGTCTTATGAGGCAAAATTTGAACTTTGGCCATAATATACATTAAAAAGGCTGGCACAAAAAAACCCCAACACAGCACATCACAAGAAGAACACCACCATCCACCCTGCAAACCCTGTTCAAACAAATCAACACTTAAATATACCTTTTTCAACAGCATTAAGTTGGTTAAAAGGTCTTACCCAGTAACACCCTATGCCAAAGTTGAAAGAAATGATGAGGAAGAAGGTGATTGAAATACATCAGTCTGGGAAGGGTTACAAAGCTATTTAAAACGCTCTGGGACCCCACAGGACTAGAGTGAGAGAATTTATCTCCCAATGGAAAAACAGGCACAGTAGTGAACCTTCCCAGAAGTGGCAGACCTTCTAAAATTCCTCCAAGAGCACAGCAACTACTCATCCAGGAAATCACAATAGAGCCAAAGACAACTTAAAAGGACCTACAGGCCTCTCTTAAATCAATAAAGGTCACTGTTCATGACTCCACTATTTGAAAGACACTAGACAAAAATGGCATCCATGGAAGTGTGACGAGGTGAAAACCACTGCTAACCCAGAAGAACATTAAGGCTTAATTTTGCCAAAACACACCTTGATGATCCTCAAACCTTTTGGGAGAATGTTCTGTGGACTGATGAGTTGAAAGTCAGACTGTTTGGAAGACAGGGATCCCATTACATCTGGCGTAAACAGAATTCTATAAAAACTATATCATACCTACGGTCAAGCATGGTGATGGAAGTGTGATGGTGTGGGGATGCTTTGCTGCTCCAGGGCCTGGGCAACTTGCAATAACTGAGGGAAACATGCTCTCTCCTAGAAAATCCTAAAGGAGAATGTCTGGTCTTCAGTCCGTAAACTGAAAATCATTTGCAACTGGATTATGCAGCAAGACAATGATCCAAAGCAAAGGAGTAAATCCTAATCCGGGTGTTGGCAACCTGTGGCTCTTCAGCCCCTCTGCAGTAGCTTTGGGAAAAAAAACTAATGATTGGAAATAAATAATGGCTACTTAATTTTTTTGTTTCAAAGAGAACATCTTTTATTTTGGAGATTGAGGTGATACTGTGACAGTAAAATAAAATAAAAAGTGTTTTTTTCATCAACAAAAATGTGTGTCACATCCTGCATTGTGGCTAATCTTGAGTTTTCGACCTCCGGTTAGCTAACCAAAAAAAATTAATAATAAAGAAAAGTCTGGGAGGACTTTAATTCTGCGTGGACAGATACATTTGCTTTCACTGCCAATGATGCTGGCTTACCTTTTTTTGCTTGATATATATAAAGAAATTAGCAAACAACAAAAAATGTAATGTTGAAAGATGTTTCCAGAATAAGCAAACAGCATTTGCTGAAAAGTACTAAGATGGTGATGAACGTAAAAAAGAGCGATTTCGGAACTGATGCTGCATTCACAGGAGTAAGTCAACCTGAGCTTGAAATTGAACTAGCTGACGTAGCTGATAAAAACTTATGGGTGTCCAAGTTTAAAAGCCTGACAGCTGATCTCAAAGATGTTGACTGTCAGGAGCACAAATGAAGCAAGCTGATCGTTCATGTCGTTTTTGTCGTAGTTGTCGTTGATGTTCAAGCTCGACAGTTGACTGCTGTGTGTTGTTCAGGAGAAAACAGAAGAGGATGATTATTCTGTCTTTGCTTACAATGAAGTTCATTAATATGAACAAAATAAAACTTTTTATTTACTTAATTTTCCACAAATATTCAGGGAAGGACACAAATAGGCCTGCATACTTCTGTGTTTTATTTCAAAGTAGGCCTAAATATGCCAGCATTGTTTTTTTCTCCTCTTCATAAGAGTTTGGTGATTTCCTTTGTTATAACAGTCCAAAACAGCAATAAAATGTGAAGAGATTTATTTTTGTTGTTCTATAATTTTATAAATGCAACAAACTACAAGTTTTTTTTTTATATGTAATACAACTATATATAAAACCTGGTTGCATTATAATGGTTATGTGGCTCCAGATGAATTTATTTCATCTGGAATATTAATAATATATTAATATATAAAAAGGGCTGTTTTGATAGTAAAGGTTGCAGACCACTGTCTTAGTCCTAGAAGTAAGTGAAGACTGATTTCCAGTTGGCAAAAGTCTTTGGTTGCAGTTATTGCTTCTAAAGGTGGCACAACCTGATTTTAAGTGGTAGCAGAGCTGCCATGAAAGGCGCTAGCTTGCCATCGGGAGCAACTTGGGGTTCAGTGTCTTGCCCAAGGACACTTCGGCATGTGGAGTCACCCGGGCCGGGAATCGAACAACCAACCCTACGATTAGTGGACAACCCGCTCTACCAACTGTGCCACAGCCGCGCCTGTATTAGATATACAAAATGAGTATGAGATATACACAAAAACAGAAGAAATCAGAATGGGGCAAATATTTTTTCACAGCACTGTATCTTTATCTCATTATTACAAACTGCTTGTTTTTAACCTTTATTCTAACTGCTTGTTGTAGATAACAGCTTAGAACTGTAAGTTGAGATAGGGACCAAACCACAAAGCCAAGTTGCATTTATACAGTAGTTGTAAGTAAAAACAGGTGAGTTTAGTCAGAATGCTGGTGAATTTGAAAGGTAATTGGATGAGACAGGGGATTTGGGCGAGACACAGTAAGTGTTTAATTGAAAACACGAAGCACTCAAAAGCTTGGAGAAATAATAAAGGCAAATAGAAGATAAAGGAGAGAAACAAAGAGCTTTGGCAGTAAAGTACCTGCCTCATGGTTGGACAAAATTAAACATGTAGCCTGTTCATAGAGCTGTGAGCACTGGAGTAAAATATATACTTCTCAGTCAATTTTGAGGAAGCTACCTTGGTAACTTTGGTAATGGTAACTTTAAAACAGCTAAACTATAGCCAAACTACCCTGCTGATAAAGTAGCTAACTCCATTTCAAGCTACTAAGAAAAAGTAGCTAACTAGTAGATAACTGAATCTACAACCCCAATTCTGAAAAAGTTGGGACAGTATGGAAAATGCTAATAAAAAATAAAGAGGATTTGTACTTTGACTTGTATTTAAACAAAAAATGTACAAAGTCTTTGATGTTTTACCTAATCACCTGCATAGTTTTTTTTGAAGGTAAATGTTTATTGTATACATGCAGCACGGTTTAAAAAAGTTGGGACAGGGGCAATTTAGGACTAATAGCGATGTGACAAGTTGAAATAAGAAGGTGATGTGAAACAGGTGAGGTAATAGGTAATATAATACCATGCACCACTGTTTTTGGCTGCAAGTGACAGTCTTGAGAGCCTCAGAAACACAAACCTTGATCTAAAAGTCAAACTGATTTTCTGTAACCAAACCAATTCCAGATTGTAAAGGTAGCTCCTCGTTACTCACGTAACTCCTCCTCAGCTTCACCTCCACCTTACGTCGTACTTGTTTTCGCTCTGAGCTGTGAATGGGTTGCAGACCGTCGCTCATAGAAATATGTCATCAACTAGGCTTTATTGTTATTATCGTGGGAAGACTAATATATAGTATTTCGCAATCGATAAGATATCGCCCATCCCTATCACCTTCTTGCATGATTTTATTCAAGGAAACTGGAGAACCCAGAAGAAACCCACACAGGGAGGAGCACAGGGAGAACATGCACAGAAACTCCATGCAGACAGTAACCAGAGCTCAGGAGCTGTGAGGCAGAAACGCTAATCACTGCACCACTGCGTCGTGAAAATGTGTCCCAGACAACCGAACATCACTAAAAATGCTAGGAAAAAATGTCCCTTTTGTGTGTTTTGTGTGTTTGCGCTTTGAGGATTTCAGAAATGTATCGTGTGTTTGGGTATCTGTTTTGCAAAAGGAAAGAATGCTTAGACAAGGTTGTGAATGAACTTTGTGGGAGATATACTATCCTTTATGTCTAAGCTCTGTCTACCTAGGAAAGACACTAGGTGGCAATATTACATCAACTTAAGCGACACCAACCAAACAAAGTTTGGGGAGGAAAGATCACTGATAGCCTAATTTGATTGATAGCCTAATAGATCGGATTATCCATTATAATCAAACAATGAGTTTTCTCACATATCATACTTTATTCTAGTTCTATTTTGTGATCCGTAGGAGAAGATTATATACACAGATGAAATGGGAACAGGCCCATTTCGGTTTAAATTGGCTGCGCAGTGTGTTTAGGATGTCCCAGAGCAGACTGCTCTTTAGGACCAAGAGGAGCGCGAGCGCACTTATATAGCTACATGTGTACGGGCAGTACGCACGTTCAGGACACACACACGCACACACAGCCACGACACCTTGGATGAAACGTGTTTGCAATGCAGGAAAATTAAATAAATAAACAACATGCTGCATCCTCTACACCGCGTCCACACGAAAGGCGCGTCCACTCCATCTGGCTGATTTTCCTGATCATTTCACAAATATTACACGGTGTATGGAGGTTTTTGGTTTAACCTTCTCGACAATTGCACATACACCAGGACGGACATAAGGCACAGTGTTTAGAACGTCGAATGGCACGCGCTCAGCTCGGAAGGTAAGCGCTGCATGCTTTACCAGTCAGATCACGAACTTGTACAGCAAATGAATGATTGCACCAAGATGCCGCCGATGCTAAAAGCCTCGTGATGCCAGGTCGATTTAATTTACGTGTTTCCAACGGTTAAAGAGGATTGCGTTTGGTATTTGTCTCTGTTGAATTTTTGGTTTTAAATCATAGCGGCGGCAATTTTACGCACAACTGAATGATTTTCCAGACGCCAGCCAGGTCTGTCTGTGAAGCTACCTACTAATAATCTTATTTGAGTTTTTTTCTGTCTTTTCTTCGTGGAAGGTTAGAGTGCGGTACCATGGACAGCTCTCACCGCGGCCCCAAATTGCTTGAGAGTCTGACCGCAAATACACTAGAAATAAAATCACTGTCTGCTGTTTGCATACATTCTTTTTCTTTTTCTTTTTAATGAATCCTTTGATTCAACTGCGAATCTACCTGCTAGCCTATTTATATACATTCAAAGTGATGTACCGTTGTCACAAAAAACTTTCCTATTCAAAAGCATTGTTGCTATTGTTGCTATTTGTATTTGTATTAACCCTTTGTAGTCAGTTACAGCTATTTGGCTATTCGTTGTAAATCATATAATTCAACAACTCATTAAAAGAAAACCTCCCAAAAGGGTTGTTGTGATGTGTTTCTTTCCATCAAGGATTTATTTGGATTCATTGTATTACACATAACCTTTTAGAGGATAAACAAAACAAATAATTTAGGGTGCTAGACAGAACCCTTTATGTTTTATTTTTTTGTGATTAGAATAAAAAAAAATTATAATACAAAACACACAAATATGAAAAAGAGAAAGCTTAATAAAGATGCCAGTAGGCTACAACTGAAGTTTTTATTTTTTATTTTTTAAAAACAGTGAACAGGCAAATCATGACAGCAGATTATTCAGTTATTAAACACACATGTTTTAACGCAGTTCATTTAAGGCTTGGACAATATATACGCAGTAGTAGACTGTGTGCTTTTTTGCCCCGTTGATTCTTGCGGTGCTACAGAACTTTTTATTCTAAAAGTATACTGTATAATGTTAACAAACAGAGAGCTACTATGAGATAATATTTGATGAGTGTGTGATATTTGAACACACAGCCAACAACCATTTTAAGCAACAGAAGAATAGGTTAGTTGCATTACCGTGAATAAGTACAGCAGTCCAGAAACTCTTTCAAAGCTGATGGAGAGCAGACACCGCTACATATGACATAAGTTAGTTATTATCTTAAGTACTGCAAGTATAATATTTACAATGAAACTAAAATAAGCGCTCATACTTTTACAAGGTCTCTGTTCATAGGCATTTAATAATTGCTGAATCCTTTGGTTTTGGTTTAAAATTATAGTGACAGCTTATATTTGGGCACTTGTGAGCATATTCATTTATATATACCCATGTATGAAGCTGTACTTTATATCAAAGGAATCAAATATTGTGGTGTACACAGTGAATCAGTCCAAATACTATAGTGCTTTGTGAAAGTATTCACCCCCTTGGTGTTTTTCCTTTGTTTTTGCATTACAACCTGGATTTAAATAGATTTTTTAGTGAGAGGGGGCTGTAGCATTTGATTTACCCAAGTCTCTTGGAGTATGTCTCTATTAGCTTAGCACATCTAGCCATAGGGATTTTAGCCTGTTCTACAAGGCAAAACCATCTCATTCAAGTTAAATGGGTTGCATTGGTGTACAGCAATGTTCAAGTTATGCCACAGATTCTCAATTGGATTGAGGTCTGGTCTTTGACTAGGACTTTCCAATACATTTAAATGTTTCCCTTGAAACCACTCCAGTCTAGCTTTAGCAGTATGTTTAGTGTCATTGTCCTGCTGGAAAGTGAACCTCCAACTCAGTCTCAAATCTCAGACTGAAACAGGTTTTCTTCAAGAATTGCAATGTATATAGTGCTATCATTCTTTCCTTCCATCCTGACCAGTTTTCCAGTCCCTGCCGATGAAAAGCATGATGCTGCCTCCACCATGCTTTACTGCGGGAATAGTGTTCTCAGGGTGTTTGCAACACTCAAAGCGTTTCCCATGATGGCCAAAAAGTGCAATTTCAATTTTATCTGACCAGAGATGTGCTTGGGGAGTCTGCCACATGCTCTTTGGTGAACTCCAAATGTGCGTTCTTATTTTTTTCCTTTAATGGTTTTTTTTCTGGCCACTGTTCCAAAAAGCCCTGCTCTGTGGAGTGTACGGTTTAAAGTGGTCCTAGGAACAGATACTCCCATCTCTGCTGTGGATTTTTGCAGCTTCTTCAGTGTTATCTTTGCTGTCTTTGTTGAAGCTCTGATTAAAGCCCTACTTGTCCAGTCTGTGAGTTTTTATGGGCAGATTTCAGGTTTGTAGTAGTACCATATTCTTTCCATTTTGTTATAATGGATTTAATGGTGCTCTGTGGGATGAGCTATACTTCTCCACAACTTTGTCTCTGACCTGTTTGGAGAGCTCCTTGGTCTTCATGTTGCTTGCTTAGTGATGTTGCAGACTCAGGGGCCTTTCAGAACAAATGTATGTACATTCAAACTAACATCATGTGACAGATCATGTGACACTTTGATTGCACACAGGTGGACCTTAATTAACTAATTATGTGACTTCTGAAGTTAATTGGACCAGCTCTTATTCAGGAGTATCATAGCAAAGGGGGTAAATATATTTGCCCTCACAACTTTAAATTTTTTTTTTAAACAATGTATTTTTTTTTTCATCCCACTTCAACAATTTAGACTATTTTGTTAGGTCCATTATATAAAATCCAAATGAAAATCCATTTTAATTACAGGTTGTAATGCAACAAAATGTCTGGGTTACGCATATAACCCTGCGCCCTGAGAAGGGAACGAGACATTGAGTGAGCTTCACACTGTGGGAAGCACCCTCGTGCACAACCTGTATCTGAAGTCTGTGTAAAATGAACCATGCCTATATATAGGCTCTCCGTGGTCAGGTGACGTGGCATATCGCGCATTCCGTGACTATAAATGGCATCTGTAAAGCATGTCATCAGCTTCTCTTTGTTTGACGCAATTTACAGGCATACTCAGTATGATACAGCTATGCAATGTCTCGTTCCATTCTCAGGAAAGAGTGTTACATGCATAAACCAGATGTTCCCTTTCAAAGCGAACTCAACTTTGCACGCTGTGGTAACAACTATAAACACTCTGTCATACTGAGGGTACGGCCTGTCACAGAGGCTGGCCAAAATGGTTGCCACATAGACCTTAATTGTAGAAGGAGTCAACCTTGCCAGAAAATGTTCCTGTAAGAACTCCAGGGCTATAGCCATTTGAGAGCATGGTCTCTACAACCTTGGTTGAGAGGACGGAATCTATGAGCTGGTGCCTCTCAGAGGCCAGACCCATAGTTTCTAATGTTCCGGTTGAGGGTGATAAATCAACCCTCTGGCTTGAGCCAATAGATCCCTGGGAATGGGAGTCTCCCAAGGAGTGTTGTTCAGCAGAGATATTATCTCAGATAACCAAACTAAAGCAGGCTAATTTGTAGTGCTACAAACACAAAAGATGGTGAGAACTGGCATTTTGTTCTCTACTCAAGACGAAAATCCACTTCCATTTGGCTGAACCCCCCCAAATGTTTCCCCCAAAAAAACCCACCAAAAACCCACCCCCCCCCCCACAAAAAATGTTTGGCCCCCTTTTTCTTGCCCCCCCACCTTCTTTTCCCACCCCCCCCCCACCCCCCCCCCCACAAAAAAAAAGGAAGGTTTTGTTGCCTAAAAAGGATAAAAACACTCTTCTCTTCTCTTTTTTTTCCTTTATATTTTTTTTTCTAATATTTTATCTTCCTTAAAAAAAAAAAATTTTAATTAATATAAATTTTTTTTTTTTTATATTTTTTTTCCCAAAAAGATTTGCCTCCACCAAATTTTTTCCCCCCTCCCTTTTTTTTTTTAAAAAAAAAAAAAAAAAAAAAAAAATTGTTTTTTTTTTTTTTTTCAAAAAAAAAACAACTCCCTTTTCCTCTCTCCTTTAACTTTTTTCTATAATTTTATACCCACAAAAAACCCCCTCTTTTCCCCCACCCACAGTTTCTTAAACATTTTTTTTCTCCCTTTTTTTTTTTTTTCTTAAACTTTTTATTCTTTTTACCACTACTTAAAAATTTTAAAGAGTTTATTTAAAAAAAATTATAAAAAAAACCTCCCCATTATTTTTTTTATCCTATTATACTTTAAATATTTTTTATTTATTATTAACCAAAAAAAAAATAAATAATTTTTTCACTAATATCCACTAGCACACTAGATGGGGGTTGCTCCAGAGACCATGAGGTAGGCATCTGACATTACTGTCTTGCGAGATGCCCCTAGAGTGTGACCCAAGGCTAGAAACTGGGGACACCTCCAAGTTCTCAGGTCATGTAGGCATCGCCATATGACACTGATTAATCTTAAGGGTTTTGTCCTTGGATGAAACCTCTGTCTTCCAGCCACCACTGAACGGTCACATGTGCAATGGGCCTAATGGTATGACGTTGACTGCTGCTGACATAAGCCCCAACAGTCTCCGTAGAGACTGGAGGAGATGACCAGTCATAACTTTATCTTGCTCAATGTTGATAAGATTGCCTTACGCATGTTTTTTCTGAGGACCAGGAAATAACGGCTGTAAACCTCCCTTCCTCAGAGAAAGAGGTACATGTTCTATTTCCCCTTTGTCCTGAGAGATCTACTTCCTGGGCTAATGTCGGCTCTGCATTGTACTGATTATTGTGGTGAGCATGCCTCTGAAACAGGGGGGTCAAACTATGAATTGGACCTGGAACCCTTTCTATGGAGGACAGAACTCATGGAGACACATTTGGCAATAGTTTCCATGCTGCCAAATGGTCTGTATTGACATTAACTTTCCACATTTTGTTGGAGGGAAAGCATCAGATTTTTGTTGCCCTGTGAAAACTCGCTGACCAGAGAAAACTGAAAACTCGGGATGACATTGACTGGGGGAGCCCTACAGCAATAATGGGGGCTAACTGCGCTAAAACCTCTCGTCCGATGATACCTCCCTCTGAGGCCCTGCAGGACAGCTACTTTTGCCTTTTCGGCACTGATTATTATTTTAAAATCTGCCCTACTACCAGGCTGCAACTGTGGCGATCCGGTCCCCCGGCTTCCTGTTAGGGGAGGTGTTCTGTGGTGTGAGGGAATGCTCTCCTTCTCACTGGTTCCCCCTCTGGCTCCACCGGTGGGTTGACTCTCTATACCGGAGCCCATCTACTGACTTCCCCCTCTGGCTGGGTTGATTCTCCATACTGGAAGGAGAACTCACTTCACAAGCTCCAAAGCCCAAAAAAGGAGAGCTGGATCTGGAGGAAAGAGTATGAGATAGAGCAGAGCTCATCTCCGATTCCCCTGCCACATCCATACAGGTCCCCCAGGATCTGAGACCCTCAGGTTCCGAAACCCATCTCGCTTTGCTCTTTTTTTTTTTTTTAGGTAAGAGAGCCAGAAGCATGCTGCACTCCAATACCCTTCACACAAAAAATGTGTCCCTCCCCCTCTTTAATAACATAAGATCAGGGAGTAACACACTTTCTGAACTCTCTAAAGCAGTGGTCCCCAACCTTTTTTGCGCCACGGACCGGTTTAATATCAGACAATATTTTTCACGGACCGGCCTTTAAGGTGTGGCGGATAATACAACAAAATAAAATGATACGACCGGCATAAAAACTGGGGTTTTATTAATTTAAAAAAAATATTTATAATAATAAAGTGGATCCAATGTGAAATCGCAACTTTATTAGCAGTGTCCTAGTAAGATCCCACCAACAACATAACATGAGTGACATCCGCTGCGCCCCCTAAACAACTAACGTGACCGAAGCGAAGTTGACGCTACGTCTAGAGTGAGTCATACACGGATGTAGGAACGGAGAAATCCGTCTTTTTTCTCCAAAATAAAACATCGTTCAGACCCAGATAATAAATAAAACGGAAATAATGTAAGTTGTTTATTCATTTTGTGTGGCCCGGTACCAAATGACCCACGGACCGGTACCAGTCCGCGGCCCGGGGGTTGGGGACCACTGCTCTAAAGCTCATTCTGTATGCACAGCATAGTGACAAATGAGAAAAGAAATATAAATATATTCTTTTGAAAATAGAGAGCAGTGAAGAGCTTTGGGCATGTTCACTCAGACAACCGACTTACAGCTGCACTGAAGACACAAAGAGCTGATGACATGGTTTACAGGTGTAGTTTTATAATCACATGCCACGTCACCTGTCCTCTGCAGGCCTATAAATAGGCGTGATTTTACACAGACTTCAGATACCGGTTGCTTCCTACAGCGTGAAGCTTACGCAACGTTGAGGTCCCTTTGAAAGGGAACAGGAAAAATACCAAGGGGTCAATACTTTCACAAGACACTGTATTATTATCATTTGGCTATTCTAAATAAATATAGTCCCCCTGTATAACTCTTGATAGGCGCAAAAGCCAGTTTCTGTTATGTTAGCATCACATGAAAAGAGGGGACCACAACTTTTACAATGTTTATATTTCTTCTTTCTTCAAGGGACTCAAAAGTAAAATCACTACAGCTCTTACCACTGGGCAATCTCAGTAGTGGCTACTTTATAATATACTTATCTTGACTATGTATACAGAATACATGCACCGTATTTTGCTTTTTTATCAGG
Organism: Ameiurus melas; assembly: GCA_012411365.1. Taxonomy (NCBI): domain Eukaryota; kingdom Metazoa; phylum Chordata; class Actinopteri; order Siluriformes; family Ictaluridae; genus Ameiurus; species Ameiurus melas. The sequence goes on along the minus strand of CM022755.1, from coordinate 11,875,027 downwards.
CCAAAACATCTCTTAACCTAGAGAAAGGGTTTTCTTGCTGATCCTGAATAGTGTGTGTACATCCTTTGTAACAGGGCCATACAGATTTAGACTATTTTGAGGCACAGAGAAAAGAATCGATGACTCAAGGATGTATGACAGTGAGTACATCAGAATTAGCATGACTGAAGGGTTGGACCACTGTTTTTTGAAACACTTCAATCCAGATAAATTGTTTTAAATACCATCATATTTTTTCGAAAATAGATTATATAGTCAACTACACATCAGGATCTATTTTTGCATTTCAATGTTTTTGTAATGAATAATTTTAATAAAATGGATATATAAAACATAATTTTCATTAATATGGGTTGCATTACAAGACAAGATTTCCTAACTGATGTGAAATAATAAACTAAACTTATTATATATACTAACCAAATACTATTATATATTAATATATCTTTACCAAATTCTATTATTAATCACTATCATATTTATATAGTCACATTGCAATGTAAACATATTGATCATGTGCAGTCCTGATTATTCAGTTATAGACAGACTCCAAGCACAACATCTTAAATTCTTAATAAATCTCCATTATAAGTAAGACAATGGATAATTTATGTTAAGCCATTAGATATTATATACTAAGGATGTACAGTATGTGTTGATCCTGGGGCCTCATTTCTAAATATATACCCACATTTATATGGGGGTTCGGTTCCTGTCTCCGCCCTGTGTGTGAACAGCTTGCATGTTCTCCCCTTGCTTCAGGGGTTTCCTCTGGGTACTCCAGTTTCCTCTCCAGTCCAAAGACATCCATTGTAGTCTGATTGGTATTGCTAAATTACCTGCAGTATGTGAGTGTGTGTGCAATTGTGCCCCGTGATGGGTTGACAGATGTATCCCTTCAGGGTGACCCTTGCCTTGTGTGCCAAGTTCCCTGGAATAGGCTCCATGCTCCCCATGACCCTGTGTAGGATAAGCGATGAATGGATGTCACTTTTAAACATAAAAACAAATGGGTATTTAAGAGGAAATCTGATTGTACTAATATTTTACAAATGAAGCCCCAGGGCTGGTGGCAGCCTTAATAAAAAATAAAATTCCTGATATTATGTAATTTGGTAGATACACGTGAAAAGATTCCTTGGGAATTGAGTGGATCATGAATGATAAATGAAATGTTATAATACTGAAACAATAATGACCCTGTTTACTGTGGTTCTATATAGGAGAGAACAGGGCAATACTTCCACCTCATGTTTCCTCTCATGGATCATTCATGAAGCAAACTAGTGCCTGGACAGGGACTATCTTCATCATCAGCGCTCACTAAGCCAGAATGGAATCAGGGCTCAGAACTGCCCCCAGAGCAGAAGAGGAGAAAGCTCCTCCTGCTCAGAGAAAGTTATCAAGAGCAGGTGGTGGTGACCTGGGGCCTGAGTGCTGCAAATGCAATGGTCTGATCAACACCCGAAGTGTAATGGTGGAGACCAAGGAAGGACGGGTGTCAGTGTACTCAGCCCCACAGTATCAGAGCCAGGTGGTGGTCAATTATTCCCCCGAGCATGCAGATCAGGACAGAAATGGGCACAATCCGCAGCTGCTCAACCCCAGTGCCTTGCCCCAGGCTCTGGACCCTTTTTATAAGCCCAACCTCATCCTGTACCCTGAAGGAGTTCTGAGAGTGTGGGGGGAAGGAAGCGACTGCTGTGAGACTACGTTCATTGAGGACATGGCTCCTGCTAACTCCGCTGCTACCGTTACTAAAGATGGGCTCATGTTTACTGACAACAAATTCCTGGATTTATCTATGGAGGATACCAAGATTCATACACTGTCCTACGATGTGGATGATGACGATGAGTTTGAAGAGCTGGAGGTAGGATTTTGACATTGTCATTGTTATCTTTAAACTTAATGACTGTTTATTTATATACAGCACACAACATAGCATGTAACTTTTATTTGTAAAGCACCTTAAAGTGAGTGAAACCAATACAAGTAATAAAAACAAGTGTACACATATACAGTAGACACAAATATAAACAGAAAAAGTGGAGCAGTTTCAGGGTGAAGACAGACTGTGATTTCAGTAGATTCAAAGCAAGTATTGACAATACTGGGAAATGTATGAGGTGTTTGCAGTTGATTAATAAGCTTTGCAAACACCCTTATTTTTTCAGCATTTTTTATGCACTGTAGTAGCTTGTAATTTGTCACCATTTCTTTCTTATCCTCCAGTTTTGTTTCACTGGGAGCAGGTTTCTTGAAATCTATCCACATGCCTGGCTCTGTGTGTGTGTGTGTGTGTGGAAGAGAGGGGAGGGATCTGAGTGTAGAGGCAGTCTGGACAGCCAGTTTCCTGCTGTTTCCAACCTGTCTAGGCCACCTGTTCTGAGACTGCTGCACGTTCTGCAGATCTCTGTGTGGTAATAATATTACTTGGAGAGGAAGGAGGCATGCAGATGTTTCTGTGGTTTACCCTGGCTGTGATCTATTCGCTGTCATCAAATAACCTCTAAAAAACCTTGAGTTGATGTTCAAAAGAGCATCACATACATAACCTACAGGTTATGCAGGGTTTTATCCACTGCTCTCAAATGTTTTGTAGTCAGGTGCAAAATTACCATAAGTAGAAGAAAGGACTTTAATTGTGCTTCAGAATGATGTTATAAACAATGTCTGACATATAATTTTGCATGTCTTAAGGGGACATTTATGCACTATGGAACATTTGTATAGTAAAGGCTAACATACAAGTTGAAAATGTAGCAGAATAGATGTAAATTTTTTGCTATATTTAACTTATTAAAGTGTAAGCATGCTCATAATATGTGAAAACAGACTAAAAACATAGAACAAGAATTATTTTGTAGTGCCTGAAGTAAAACTGTATTCATTTCAAAAGAATATGTCAAAAGATTTTTTACTGAATGTTGGGCTACATGACTTCCACTGACAATTAGATAAAATTGTTTTAAAATACTTATATAATTGATTGGTATGAGTTTAAAGGGTACTATTGATGTCATATTGTTGTCATTGCATACTTATGGCTTATTCTATTGGCTTATGAAATTTATTAATTGACCTGGCCTACCTTTAATTCACTAGGACCAATGGGTGTATGAGTGGGGTGTCCCCTGCCTCATGCCCCAAGTTTCCTGGGATAGGTTCCGGGCTCCCTGCGACCTAGTGTAGGATAAGCGGTACAGAAAATGGATGGATGGATAGTAGCTGGGACCCTATAATTAGGAACCTACTGGTGGAGCATTGTGTTTTCCTTACTACTGCTCTACTCCAATGCAGAATGTTTTTCAAAATTTAAACAGATGATATTATAGATGAAGGACTGATAAAGAGCCTATTTCGTATTTTTATATTAATGTAATATATCGTGACATGAACTGACTACATATATAGACAACAATCAGTTACATAAGCACATAAAATGTGTGTATATGATTTCAGAGCACTGTTAAATGTATGAAAAATGATTCCTTATGTGGAGACAAATAAACTCTATTCAAATAAACTAAATGCGATTCCTGCAGGTTTATCAGGTGAAAATAGGATTACGTTATTGCATGCATATATATAGAGAGAGTATAGTAATATAGTATTAGTATATTAAATATACATTCTGATATTGAGCCTTTAATGTCTTGTGAATACATATGAACATATGAACCCTGTTTTCATATCGAATGGACCACAATAACATTCATCCTTGACGTATGCCCTCAATGATTCTCATGATGAAATTTTTTTTAATTCTACACTGTCCAATAGAAATAGTACATTATTTTATTTAATTATTTATATAATATACTGCTCACCATTTTCATGGACCAAGTGCTCCTGATCGCTACTCTGAAAAGATTGTGAAAAGATTTTTTAAATAAAAATATAAATTTGAAGTTCATTTTGGCATCCAGTTCATAAAGCAATTAGCATTCATGGTATGCAGCTTCACTTGTGAATCTAGAGTTATGGCAACATCATTCATCTCCATGACACACATGACACAGAGTAAGACTTTGGCAGTTTGCTAATAACATGTGCAGTAACATCTCAGAATATACTATAATTTATAGTGTTTTTAATTACCTCCATTAAGTATACTTGGATTCCATTCTACCTTACTTATATTTGCATAAATAAATGTATTTAAATGTTATGCGGACAATACACAGCTTTACCACCCCCTTTAAAATCTGGAAAAAATTTATTGACTCCGCTTTTAGACTTTCCTTCAGCTAAATGAGAAAACGACTGATGCAATCCTGTTTGGTCCTTCGCATTTGATAGAAGGAAGTATGATCCTCCTACAAGACAACATACTTACCCAGGTTAAAAATTTGGGGGTGATCTTCGATTCAGATTTAAAGTTTGACAAACAAATAAATTCTGTTGTCAGAACTAGTTTTTTCCATCTTAGGGTACTTTGCAAGTTAAAATCTTTTCTGACATTTAAAGATCTTGAGACTCTTATTCATGCTTTTATTTCATCAAGGCTTGATTACGGCAATGTCATGTATGCTGGAATTAGCCAGTCCTCACTCTCGTGCTTGCAACTTGTACAGAACGCTGCAGCTCGCTTTTTGACTGGGACCAAAAAGCTGGTTACCGGTGAAATACAGAATCAATTTCAAGATTCTATTCTTTGTTTTTAAAGACTTGCATGGTCTCACCCCCATATATACAGTATATCAGATCTCCTCTTCTGCACGTTTGCTCAGGTCCTCCATTCAGTTGTTACAGTTGTTTTCTCATTTGTAAGTCACTTTGGATAAAAGCGTCTGCTAAATGAATAAATGTAAATTAATATATGTACTAGCCATTCTGAAGTCACAGTGGTCATGATGGGTGATGATACTGTTTAGGCAGATGCCACACAATGCTTTTTAAAATATATCTAATGTAACAAATGTCTTTTACACACGTGTTAAAAAGAAAGAAAATAGAAATTCAGTTATGTATGTAAACATTAGTGCTTGCTTTTGACATTTTGCTGTGTTTATGTGGGGGTTGGTGTAAAATCCCCCACGCTGCTACTGGTCTCCATTGTGTCTTCCTCTGCAGCATGTTTCCATAATATTCCAAAGATTACGTTGCCATGGCACATACAGTATGTCTAAGAACTGAACAGTGTTGTATAATCAAGAGAGAGAGACAGAGAGAGAGAGAGAGAGAGAGAGAGAGAGAGAGAGAATCATTGTCTTTTTTGTCCCTGTCTGTGGACATATGCAAAAGGCCACCTTGGTACAAATTGGAGACAAGTAAAGCATGTGGTGCAAGCTGTTTCAGCCTAGATATGTAAACATTAAGGTGAAAGTAACGTCAGCCATCTGGAGTTCACAGATAAATCATATATACAAACTCTCTTATAGGGATGGCACAAATAAAGCTCAAGGCCTTCCTCTCTGAACAGATATACAGGGTGCTTTGTTGGGGGAGATAGCCAAGGCTTATAAAATAATAGTTTGTATTTCCCATGGATCAGTGCTTGGCCCCCTAATCTTCCCATAGTATACAACCTCTCTAGGTCCAATCATCCAGTAACACAGCTTACTCTTCTACAGCTACGTAAATAACACTGCATTCTATCTGTCTTTCCCACTGGACAATGCTATGAACTCAACAAGAATTTCAGCCTGCTTCATCAACACTGCAGCCTTGATGAAAGAATACCATGTTTAACTCAACCTCTCAAAGAGAGAGTTTCTTGTTGTTTCTTGTGCTGGCCTTCCAGCATACACTATGAAGCAGCCAAAGGTTCATAGATGATTCAAAATGCAGTCAACTGACTGGTCTTCCATGTCATACTTTTCCTCACCTCTCTCTATTGACTCCAATTAGCTGCTTGCATTAAGATCACCTTCAGGACTATCACTGGAACAGCACCTACCCACATATAGCCACTGAAACAACCCAGGGTTCCACGATCTGTGGATGAACATCATCTGGTGTTATGCTTATTGCTTGGCTTATTGTCTCATTCCATGTAAAACATTTCTTATACATGGTTGCTCAGTAATGGAAGGAGCTCCATACCATGCTGGATGTCGCAAAATCTGTTGCAATCCTCAGTAGCATGAGAGAGAGAGAGAGAGAGAGAGAGAGAGAGAATTATTGGCCATTATGTCCCTGTCTGTGAACATATGCAAAAGACCATCTTGGTACACTTGTTATACATGGTTCCTCAGTGATGGAATGAGCTCCCTACCATGCTGGATCTTGTCTATTATAAGCTGTTTGCTTGAATCACACTTGCCTAATGTGTAAGTGTAAGTTGCTTAGGATAAAGTGTCTGCCAAATAAATAAGTGTAAATGATTTGAGAAGTGTAACTTTATTGTTCCTGAGTATCTTCTTTTGTGCAACTATGGCATAATGTGATGTTTGATCAATGACAACCACTATTCAAGATATTATGACAGTCATCTTCAAAAGTGGATTATACTTTTATTCAAAAATTGATCTTTCCCTTTAATTAGAGCTACCATTTCCAATGTCACATTCGATGGTTAATTGAACAGCCAGTTATTCTATTGATTGGGAGGAGCAATATGGCAAATTTAAATATGATATACTTTAGGGAATAACACAGATGTTTGTTTAGCACAGCTGATAAAACAGTTATTAGGAGATGTTCATGTGTCGTCTAAATGTGATGTGTCATCTCATCAGAGTTAAAAATAGAAGATATTAGAGACATCACATATCATCAAGTAGGCTGATGTTTTCTTTGGTTTGGAAAGAAAACAAAAGAGTAAAGAATTCAAATAAAGTAGAATAACCTGTCCTTGATAAGATGTCTAATCTGTTTAGCATTTATTGTGTCTTTGTGTATTTTCTGTAGAGTGAGTACTCAAGTGACTCAGAGAGTGAGGACAACTTCCTAATGATGCCCCCACGAGACCACCTGGGCCTCAGTGTGTTTTCAATGCTGTGCTGCTTCTGGCCGCTGGGCATCGCAGCCTTCTACCTGTCTCATCAGGTAAAGCTCTCTCAACACCTGCTCCTCACAGCACAGAAACATCAAAACTCATTATTGTTTACTGAAATTAAAGATTGTTAGGACAAAGATGAAATCCTTAATGAACTTTTGTACAATATATTTTTTTGTTAAAGGCATGCATATGAATGCATGGGTCCCTTACTGCACAATCAAGTGGGTTTATAGACCACTGTGATACATACTCTGGAGTACAGCCCAATAAGGAAAAGGAGAAGTGGCTATACTGCAAAGTGGCATTATCAGTGGTTTCAAAACAATGCATTTCAATTATTAAAAAAAAAAATTATTGTACAAATACTGCTGCTCTTTTTAACACCAATAAACTACTAATAAAATATTATTGAAACAAAGTAAAAGAAAAGTATTACTTTGTACTACTTTGTTTGCATTTGAGACAGGTCATTAGTTTTGCATTGGGTAAATTACCCTGACTTTTAATCTTATTTAAATGCAGACTTTAAAAACAGCAAGCAGCTCGGTAGCATCTCACTTAATCTCATCACATTACCACTCACCACCTACAGCACTCTAATTCTCTATATGAAAGAAAAAAGTTACCTCGGCCTGGCCCTAGCAACTAAACCCACGCCAAAATCAATTCCCTTAAACCCCATATGAATCCTCTGCGCTTATCTCACATACTGGAATGGAAAGAGAACAGGTTCTATGATCTATTTTGGAATTCAATATATTTCTGCAAAGCAGTGTAGTGTAGTATGTGAATCATATATTTGTGTACCTGAAATTTTGGATTAGCACAGAAGAGCAATAAAAATATCATTTGATACCTTCTATTACAGTATGTCTAGTGGACATTAGGCAACATTTAAAATCCCAGAATCGCTGTACTGCTCACATTACACAACATTTACTGCTTGCAGGCTGTTTTCTCAGTGTGGCAGTGTGCACACTAAATAGTCAAGTGCAGAGGAGGCTCCCACACACACTGCATGATCTTTCACATGCAGAGATCCCTGAGAAACAGGGCCTAAAAATAAAATTGTCACACAAAAATAAAGGCAATAGATAAGCAGGAGAGATTGGGGGTTTTTGGCTTTGAATATCAATAATAATGTTTCCTCCATTTCCTGGTTGCACAGACCTGGTGGTCTAGTTTATTACTGATCATTTGAGTGACTTTGGAAAAATATCGGTGTATACGCCTGCTGGAAATCTACATATCCTGCATTGCAGACTTGCTCACACATGTTTGGGTCCTGATTACTTGCAGAAATATGTGGCAGTCTGGGAAAACCTGTCCCGTGTTGCTGAACTGTAAAAGCAGCAATTTGCTGCCAACCAAATACATTGACAAGAAAACGTCTGGATTATGCATTTAACCCTGTTCCCTGAGAAGGGAACGAGACGTTGTGTTAGCTGCACGCTGTGGGAAGCGCCTTTGTGCGTGACCGGTATCTGAAGCTTGTGTAACGTCATGCCTATTTATAGGCCTGCCGTGATCAGGTGACATGGCAATTAAGCGTGATATATAAATGGCACCTGTGAACCGCGCCATCAGCCTCTATTGTCTGAATCGAAGACGAAATTCACAGGCATGCCTGAGTATGACAAATGTCTCGTTCCCTTCTCAGGGAACAGGATAACATGCATAACCCAGACATTCCCTTTCAAAGGAAACTCCAAGTTGTGTTAGCTGAACGCTGTGAGAACAAGAATACCCACTCCATCATACTGAGGGTACGGCCTGTTCAAAAAGATCTGAGCCTGATGGTCACTGCAAGACACTCGAGCTCAGGCCGGAATGTATATCCAGGCTCTAAAATCGAATGAATGTGTGCTGCGTAGAACACCCTGCCACAGCACACACATCCTGTAAGGATACCCCTTTGGACAAAGCCTTCGAGGAGGTGACTACCTAGTGGAATGAGCCCTTATGCCCAGAGGCGTAGCAAGACTGCGCGCCTCATAAGTGATAGAGATTACTTCCACTATCCAATTAGACATGCGCTGCTTCAACACAGCGTCACCTCTACTGTTGCTGCCCAGGTATGAGGAACGGGGAAGGGCACAAAGCCTGCAACACTACTGGGGTGGCTATTGGGGTGGCTGTGGCTCAGGTGGTTGAGCGGTTTGTCCATTAACTGTAGGGTTGGCGGTTCGATTCCCGGACCACATGCAGAAGTGTCCTTGGGCAAGATACTGAACCCCAAATTGCTCCCAATGGCAAGTTAGCGCCTTGCATGGCAGCTCTGCTACCATTGGTGTGTGAGTGTGTGTGAAAGGGTGAATGAGACACTTTTTGGATAAAAGCGCTATATAAGAGCGCCATTTACCATTTACTGCTGGCTGGGCAGCAGATGTAGGCACTTTAGGAATATAATCCAGCCTAAGATACAGGAATGCCTTGGCTAATCCAAGTAAAGTCAAGGCAGGAAGGGACAACAGAGAGATTGTAGCTCTCCTCCTTGCTTGAGAGATGTCAGGGGCAGCCGAATAGCTAACTTTAGAGGAAGAAACCTCTCAGAAGCTGACTCCAAAAGCACAAACACAGAACATGACAGACCTTCCAGGACCACAGAAAGGTCCTGTGGTCCAGGAAGGTATGTATGGTCTGCAGACGTGCTTCAGCCACCGGATACCACACATAACCCTTGAAGTTAGAGTATATTGCCCCACGGAGGCTCCGTCAATAGGGGTGTGGCTGGCCGAAATGGTGGCCACGTTGACCCTGATTGTAGGAGGAGCCAACCCCTCTGAGAAACGTCCTTGTAAGAACTCTAGTACTGTAGCTATTGCGCAGTTCGTTGGATCTAGCTGACGTTCCTCACACCACGAGAAAAAAAATTGGATCTAGCAGACGTAGACAGTCTAGGAAAACTCTTGCTAGAACTTGTGGGAGCAGTGCAATCGGGGAAAAGCATATCGATGTGACCTCGCCACAGGAGTGAGGGCGAACCACAGTGGGCAGTGTGTTGTCTCCTCGGAGGTGAACATATCCACTTCCGCCAGCCAAACCTACACCATATGGAGGTTTATGGATGTGGATGGAGCCACCAATCAATGGGCCTCAGCCACTGCCTCAACAGGATGTTTGCCCCAGTTGCCCAGACTGTACATTACACTCACTGGCAAACACTTTCCCTCTTCCCAGAGGGTCCGTAGAGGGACGTATCTGGGGACATGAGGCTATTAGGGCAGTTATCCCCCAGTACTACTGTAGGGCCACCTGGCAGCAGGCCTAGTAGCAGGCTGCGACTGTGGCTGCCCAGTTCCCCAGGCTGACTGTGGGAGGAGGCGGGCTGCGAACTCGCCTTCTGACCCTCCATCACACTAGCCCTGGTCCGGGTTCCACTCATGGATGCTTGGGTGAACTCGACACAACAAGGAGGAAGGAACAAGGAAGGATGTGGCTGAATCTCGCCATATGTTGAGCTCACTCATTGATTCTGCTTGGTACGCCTGCAACACTACTATTGTCTGCAGTGACCAACAAGCAAGACAAACTAATGCATAGGCCTTGCCCACCAATAATCGGTATCGACTGATAAAGGCAATTTTCATGCGGGAGTTTCGGCATCGAGTCTAATACATTTTTATTTCATCTAATACACCTGACAAAATGGTATATATTGTACATAATGTATATAATGTATTTGTTGAGTAGTATATTTCATTTCCAGTTAATGTTAATATAAAAAAGTTTAGATTGTATATTACAAGTTTGATGTCATTGATGAAGTAGAAATGCTTTTGTTTGTGGTGAGTGAATATGAAGACTAACAGGAGGTTTTTTAGAATTCAGTCAATGTTAATATGAATTAATAACATACAACAAGTTAAATCTTAATTTAATCTTTAGAATTTAGTTAACGTGTTATTGTTAATTTGAGCAATGTTACGATTCCCCCGTGCAGCAGCGCACCATGGGCGCTGGCGCACAGGCGCGCATGCGCATGCTGTTTCCGGGGTGACGTCATGTTTTCTCCCCCTCGTGTGTGACGCATGCGGAAGTGCCCGCAGCTGGAAGATATCGCAGGCTAATTACTGTGTGGATATATACCGTGAGCCGTGCTTCACATGGCGCGGTTGAATGCTTGGACTTTTGCATGCATTTATATATGCCTGCCATTTATAGTGCGAGTGCGATTTCAGCGAGTATTTGTTTTATGTCCGGTTTATGCCATAGCATTAGCGTTAGCTTTAGCTCCTAGTCTAGTTTAGCTTAGTTGTAGAGAGAACCTTGTTTCTGTTTCCGTTTCGGTTTGATTTCATCACTTGTAAATATTCTGTTTGAATTCATCACTTGTAAATAAACCTCACCGTTTGAACTGCGAATGCATCCTGCCTGCTTCCTGCCGCCACGTGACAAGTAATGTGTATTCTGTCTATGAGTTACTGCATTTCTTTCAGAATTGTGGAATTAATTATTATAAAAGAAGGCAGAACTATCAGATTCGGCCGATATTACTCGGAATAATCAGTTATCAGTATCGGCTGAGAAATTTAGTATCGGTGCATTTCTAGTTTTTACTACAAATGTCTGCCCTTTTAACATAAGTGATTGGAGCTGTTTTTTTTTTGTTAAGTAACTGTGGATTAGTTATTAGATTCCCACTGCTTAGGGCTGTACTCAATTTTGTTGCCAGCAATTTGGACATTAATGGCTATGTGTTGAGTTATTTTGAGGGGACAGCAAATTTACACTGTTATGCAAGCTGTACACTCACTACTTTACATTGTAGCAAAGTGTCATTTCTTCAGTGTTGAAAAGATTTAATCAAATACTTACAAAAATGTGAGGGGTGTACTCACTTTTGTGAGATACTATCTATCTATCTATCTATCTATCTATCGCCTTGCAAAAGTATTCAGCCCCCTTGAACTTTTCAAACTTTTGCCACATTTCAGGCTTCAAACATAAAGATATAAATTTAAAATTTTTTGTGAAGAATCACCAACACGTGGGACACAGTTGTGAAGTGGAATGAAATCTATTGGATATTTTAAACTTTTTTAGCAAATAAAAAAACTGAAAAGTGGTGCGTGCAAAATAATTCAGCCCCTTTATTTTCAGTGCAGCAAACTCACTCCAGAAGTTCAGCGAGGATCTCTGAATGATCCAATGTTGTCCTAAATGACTGATGGTGATAAATAGAATCCACCTGTGTGTAATCAAGTCTCTGTATAAATGCACCTGCTCTGTGATAGTCTCAGGGTTCTGTTGAAAGCGCAGAGAGCATCATGAAGACCAAGGAACACACCAGGCAGGTCCGTAATACTGTTGTGGAGAAGTTTAAAGCCGGATTTGGATACAAAAAGATTTCCCAAGCTTTAAACATCCCAAGGAGCACTGTGCAAGCGATCATTTAGAAATGGAAGGAGTATCAGACCACTGCAAATCTACCAAGACCTGGCCGTCCCTCTAAACTTTCAGTTAGACAAGGAGAAGACTGATCAGAGATGCAGCCAAGAGGCCCATGATCACTCTGGATGAACTGCAGAGAACTACAGCTGAGGTGGGAGAGTCTGTCCATAGGACAACAATCAGTCGTACACTGCACAAATCTGGCCTTTATGGAAGAGTGGCAAGAAGAAAGCCATGTCTCAAAGATATCCATAAAAAGTCTCGTCTAAAGTTTGCCACAAGCCACCTGGGAGACACACCAAACGTCACACCAAACGTTGAGAAACGTCTTTCTTAGAATTAATAACTGGTTGACCCCCCCTTGGCAGCAGTAACCTCAACCAGGTGCTTCAAATGATGCAGCAAAGCAGGCCCAAATCATGAAATTTCCTCCACCATACTTTACGGTTGGGATGATGTTTTCATGATGATATGCCATGCCAGTTCTACACTAGATGTAGTGCTGTGTGGTTTTTCCAAATAGCTCAATCTTAGTTTCATCAGTCCACAAAATATTTTGCCAATACCGCTGTGGAGTGTCAATGTGCTCTTTTGCACACTTCAGGTGTTCTTTTTAGTAAGCTGTGGCTTCCTTCGTGGTGTCCTGCCGTAGACACCCCGCTTGTTCAATGTTTTACGTATTGTATACTCATGAACAGAGATGTTAGACAGTTTCAATGATGCCTTCAAATCTTTGGCTGCCATTCGGGGTTGTTTCTTTACCTCACTGATTAATCTTAGTTGTGCTTTTGGTGTCATTTTGACTGGGCGCCCAATTCTGGTAGAGTAGCAACAGTCCCAAAGTGTCTCCATTTGTAGAATGTTTGCCTAACTGTTTCTGAAGTCTTTGAAATCACTTTGTGACTCTTGCCAGCTTTATATAAATCAACAATTCTTGATCGTAGATCCTCTGAAAGCAATTTTTGGCGAGGCATGGCTTACATAACATAAGCGTGTGCTTCTTGCGCAGAGCAAACTCTAAAAGTTTGAGGGCTTTTTATCAGTCAAAGTTGCTGTCGTCCACACCTCCAAACTCATTTTCTTAACAAGACTCCAGGTGTGCTAAAACCTGAATCCAATTAGCTTTTTTCAGGTCATTTACTCAAGGGTTCACATACTTTTTACACAAGCACTATGAGGTTTTTTGGTTGTTCTCAATAAAGACATGAAAGATCAGAATTTTTTTTGTCTTATTATTTTAGACACGTTATATTTGTCAATACCCCGGATCAGGTCACATTTTATAACACATTTATGCAGAAAACCATGAAATTCTGAAAGGTTCACATACTTTTTCTTGCCACTGTACATGAAGGGTTTTTTAAATATGTATATATGGTATATGAAGGCTTTTTCCCAGGCTGCTAGACATAAATCACTTAGAGTCACAGAGTTCTTTTTGCAGCACTGTCTAAAACTTTAGGGCTAGATATTTCATTTGAACAGTTTGTTCCTGTTTGTAACCAGTTCTGCTCAGAATATCAACAAGATTCCTCCATATTGACCTGATTTACTTTTCATTGTCTATGTTACAGGCTCATTGACCTTCACAAAAAATCCATCCCCAAACAAATTCTCAGTTATGCAGAAAGAGGTGTTGGAAATGCAATTCTTCATATGTGTATATGTACTGCAGCAATCTGTTTTGGCTAATCCTGTGTGCATAATCTGATTTATTGGTTTTAGAATATGCTGTATGAATAAATGCTTTATGTAATATTTTGGCTTGGTAATGTGCAAGAGTGGGCTTCATAAGACATAAGCTGAGAAAAATACCTTCCAATTGACAATAGATGGATCTATTAAAAACAAAGCAGTTCACAATTTACATGTGTATACATACAGCTGTACATTCTTGTTTGTTCAGGAGAAATTTATGCTGGCCTATTTCATTACTTTATGTAGGTCATTAAAACATTTAAAATAATGTCAACACCAGTAATCATCATAACTATGTAAGATTATTTTGTGTGATGTACTTCATTCACTCTTTCATCTTCAGTAACTTGTTCATTAAGCTTGCGGTTAGGCCTGTGGTGGATCCGCAGCCTACCCTGAGAACACTCAGCATGTGGAAGACGTCCAGGTTGCGACTCCAGGCCATCACAAGGCACCATGCACACAGAATAACACACTAATTCACACCTAGGGGAAATTTAGAATAGCCAACCAACCTACTGGCATGTTTTTTGGCGGTCAATGGAAACTGGGAAACTCACAGGGACATGAACAATCAAAACTCCATACAGACAGTAACCTGAGCTCACTCACGCCGCCCACTACTCCACCATGCCGCCCATGTACTTGCTTTGTAATAATATAATCCAACTCATCCTCATTCAGTTTTAGAGACACCCTAAACCTTTGTTAATCAGGTTTGCTTTGATTTAGTGTTAATCAGGCATACTTAAAGTTAAACAGAAATTACAAGAGTTCCTCATCTGGCCAGAACAATAGAACTGTTAATCTTATTTGCATAGTAAGTGCCTACTTATGCCTCGAGGGAAAGAATTTCAAGAAGGTTTTTCAATATGAACCCAGCTTCATTTGCAGTCATTGTTCAACATTGGTAAGAATATGATTTTTAAGTCAGCCCACTACGGACTACATGTTTGGGAGTAACACTCACTTTGCAAAAATATTCATGAGAACTGTATTTTTTTGTATTTTTTAGAGTAAATGGGCAGTGAAATGTTCAACTGATCCTGTTGGTTTTTGTCTAAATTCTACATTCTTCTCTCTCCTGCTTTAGCTTTAATGTCTACCTTGCATGTTAGAGGAAGCTGGTGTGTTACTGTTTCAGTCCATTGCATTTCAGTCAAAATAAGTTCTTAATGTCTTTTATTGACTGGTGGAGAGATAGGGAGATGGTTAGAAACCTGACGTGTTACATACACTATAAACCTGACGTTTTACATACACTATATGGCCAAAATTTCATGGGTACCTGACCATCCACACTATATGTGGGTCTTTCCTAAACTGTAGCCACAAGGTTGGAGGCACATAATGGAACAGAATGTCAGTATTACAATTAGCCTTCATGGGAATTAATAGACCTAGTCCAAACATGTTCCAGCATGACACTGAGGTCCATGAAGACATGCTTTGCCAAGGTTGGAGAGGGCCTCGAGTGACCTCAAGAACTCGAGTGGCCTCAACCCTACTGAACACCTGCGGAATTAATTGGAATGCCGACTGCATGCAAAGCCTCCTTATCTGACATCAGTGCTTGACCTCGGTAATGCTCTTGTGGCTGAATGAGCACAAATCCCCACAGCCACACCCCAAAATCTAGTGGAGAGCCTTCCCAGAAGAGTGGAGGTTATAACAGCAAAGGGGAACTAAATCTGGAATGAGGTGTTCAGAAAGCACACATAGGTTTGATGGTCAGGTGTCCACAAACATTTGGCCATATATTGTTGATTTCAATCTGGTTAAACTCAAAAACTTAAACTTATATTCCTATATTTATACCTAAATGCAGTAATGTATTACAATGCTATTCAATATTTCATAACAGGAACAAATAAGTAGTATTATATTAACACCTAAATCACTACTATATACTTCTAATGAATACTGGGATCATGATCAATAATGAAACTCAAGGATATGTATAACACACTGTAATTATTGTTTAGATCATAATGAACTACCTAACCATAAATTTAATATTGTTACTGAGAATTACCCAGTATTCATTAGTAGTTAATATTGAGTAAAATGTTAATATACAGTGCCTTGCGAAAGTATTCGGTCCCCTTGAACTTTTCAACCTTTTGCCACATTTCAGGCTTCAAACATAAAGATATAAAATTTTTATTTTTTGTGAAGAATCACCAACAAGTGGGACACAATTGTGAAGTGGAACGAAATCTATTATATTTTTGAAACTTTTTTAACTAATAAAAAAATGAAAAGTGGGGCGTGCAAAATTATTCGGCCCCCTCGCGTTAATACTTTGTAGAGCCACCTTTTGCTGCGATTACTGCAAGTCGCTTGGGGTATGTCTCTATCAGTTTTGCACATCGAGAGACTGAATTTCTTGCCCATTCTTCCTTGCAAAACAGCTCGAGCTCAGTGAGGTTGGATGGAGAGCGTTTGTGAACAGCAGTTTTCAGCTCTTTCCACAGATTCTTGATTGGATTCAGGTCTGGACTTTGACTTGGCCATTCTAACACCTGGATACGTTTATTTGTGAACCATTCCTTTGTAGATTTTGCTGTATGTTTGGGATCATTGTCTTGTTGGAAGATAAATCTCCGTCCCAGTTTCAGGTCTTTTGCAGACTCCAACAGGTTTTCATCCAGAATGGTCCTGTATTTGGCTGCATCCATCTTCCCCTCAATTTTAACCATCTTCCCTGTCCCTGCTGAAGAAAAGCAGGCCCAAACCATGATGCTGCCACCACCATGTTTGACAGTGGGGATGGTGTGTTGAGGGTGATGAGCTGTGTTGCTTTTATGCCAAACATATCGTTTTGCATTGTGGGCAAAAAGTTCGGTTTCATCTGACCAGAGCACCTTCTTCCACATGTTTGGTGTGTCTCCCAGGTGGCATGTGGCAAACTTTAGACGAGACTTTTTACGGATATCTTTCAGAAATGGCTTTCTTCTTGCCACTCTTCCATAAAGGCCAGATTTGTGCAGTGTACGACTGATTGTTGTCCTATGGACAGACTCTCCCACCTCAGCTGTAGTTCTCTGAATTTCATCCAGAGTGATCATGGGCCTCTTGGCTGCATCTCTGATCAGTCTTCTCCTTGTCTGAGCTGAAAGTTTAGAGGGACGGCCAGGTCTTGGTAGATTTGCAGTGGTCTGATACTCCTTCCATTTTAAAATGATCGCTTGCACAGTGCTCCTTGGGATGTTTAAAGCTTGGGAAATCTTTTTGTATCCAAATCCGGCTTTAAACTTCTCCACAACAGTATTACGGACCTGCCTGGTGTGTTCCTTGGTCTTCATGATGCTCTCTGCGCTTTCAACAGAACCCTGAGACTATCACAGAGCAGGTGCATTTATACAGAGACTTGATTACACACAGGTGGATTCTATTTATCACCATCAGTCATTTAGGACAACAGTGGATCATTCAGAGATCCTCGCTGAACTTCTGGATTGAGTTTGCTGCACTGAAAGTAAAGGGGCCGAATAATTTTGCACGCACCACTTTTCATTTTTTTATTAGTTAAAAAAGTTTCAAAAATCCAATCGTTCCACTTCACAATTGTGTCCCACTTGTTGGTGATTCTTCACAAAAAATTTTAATTTTATATCTTTATGTTTGAAGCCTGAAATGTGGCAAAAGTTTGAAAAGTTCAAGGGGGCCGAATACTTTCGCAAGGCACTGTAGTACTACTAATACATTTCTGTTTCATTACCTGGGTTATTGAACAGTATTGTAGTATTAGCCTAGATACCGTACCTATTAGATACTATTTAATTCATAGCCGTTAATGAAGAATATGCTAAACATTATATTTTTGAAGCAGTGAATCGCAGTGAGAGGAACAGAGCATAATTGTGATGCTGTGTGTGTGTGTGTGTGTGTGTGTGTAAAAATGTCAGAGCGCTTATGATAAAATTAAGAATTAAGCTTAATTTTTTTAGTAATGTATTACATTGACATTGACTGTATTTTTAAATACCCTTTATGCATTGCAAGCATAATGCACTGTTTGCACAAAATCATGGAGTAATTGTTTAAGGCCTACAATGTTTATAAAAGTCCAACGGGATACAGATGAACAATGTAAGATGTAATTCTACACTGTAGGAGGTATTTCAGAACTGGTATTTTACCCCACAGCATTCCTGTAAGAACATGTGAATGAAGAGAAAAATTAAATCCGAACTATAAGAAATCACAGTTGCTATTACAGAAAGCAACTGTCATTTTTTTCTCTTCATAAAGATAACAAAGTCATTTTACAAAACTTGATAACAGTATAAGCGGATATAATGGAACATACATTGATTTCTTGTCTTTACACTGGTCAGGAATAGAGGACATCTGTGAAACCAGCATGTGATGATCCCTAAGTACAGCACTGTATGTTGCATATGTACTGTGTATGTAGCATTTCTATAGTCGTGAACTATTGTCTTTTATTTTCTCAATATATCTAGGGAAAAATGGATGAGAGATAACAACTAGTTGGTTTGTCCCTGTTGTTCAAGAACTAACATTTATGCCCTGACAGAAAACATATGCACATATGTAGTCAATAGCTTTACACTGCAGGGCTGGTTTACAGGTTGCACCATATACCAGCAAGGCTTCTGCATTGAAAACAGGCTTGTTTTTCAAAGTGTCATGATGATAACACTCAGTATTTTAGTAAATTAAATTATTAATTAGAGAAGAAAATGAACTGTCCCAAATTAGATTCAGAGTATATCAAAAATTAAGATACATAAATCTAAGATGGATTAGGCTCTGTTGTTACATTTTTTTAAAGCTTTATAGAGATTTGTCAGTTGAAGATAACAACAGAAGATATCAGACAGAGAAACCAATTAGTGCAAATTATACTTGAAACAAGTGACCATAAAACTTAAGCATAAAGTAATGTGTGCACAGGGCCCACTATTCCCTCATGCTCTGCAACCTCTCATGCCGTAAATTATTCTATGCTCTGGAGAAAGTGAAATGGATTGCATTTTCATGATTCAGCAATTAGGGTTAGGGTTACAGCTTAAAATCAGCTCCCCAAAACAGAGATAATCCTCACATTCAGTTGGGAATCCAGTGTGTGACACAACAGATGAAGTGACACAATAGATCTTGCAGAATAAGCTATAATTAGAAGCACAGAATCAGTTACAGAAAATGCTATATTTTAATCACTTTTACTGATTGTCATCTTGCTTGTGAACTCAGCAGGTAGACATTTCCTCTCCTCACTCTGTGTTTGCACTTAGGGCCCAGTGGATTTCGCCGTGCTGTCAGCTGTGCTGATGTCCTGCTGTTATCTCATGGGACATATAAAAAGAACACATAAATATTTCAGTAGTGCTGCCACTGACAATTTTCACACCCACACTTACTTTTGGATAAAGCGTTCTAGAAGGATGATTTAATTATTATTATTATAATTTTTTATTATTATTATTATTATTATTATTATTATTATTATTATTATTATTATTATATTAAATAATACTAAATAATACTAACATTTTTTTATTTTTATTTATTTATCACATAATAATATGATTAATTAGTGTTTTTGGGGTATACTATACTAATGTGGATTGCTGGTTCCTTTTTTCAGCATTTACTTTTCCCTCTGCATTTCATACTGAGCAGAGAGAAACTGGGGCTCCCATGAGAGGCACAATGTGTGTGTGTGTGTGTGTGTGTGTGTGTGTGTGTGTGTGTGTGTGTGTGTGTGTGTGTGTGTGAAGAGAGAGAGATAGAGAGAGAGAGAGTGAGAGTGAGTTCCTGTGTGTGTACTGTACAACTCATTTATTAAGCAAAAGATAATTTCTCCAGTGCTCTAAATCTATTCAAAATTACCCTGCAGACTGTTTCATTCTCCTTAGTCTGCCTAGTCTCAGACAGGCACCCCGCTGGAATATGAACTGGGAATAGAGATTATAAAGCACATAAAACATTAATTTACTGAGAACTTGATTAACTTAACATACAGAGGTAGCTAACTGTAGCTGAAGGGTGTGGAGATAAAACTTATAGGAGAAGAAACTGTAATCCTTTTCCCTGAGCCACATATCATCCTGATTGGTAACGCATGCTTGCAGTAATCTGCTTTTGTAGCTGCCTTTTGATGCAGTAAGGTAGGCTTTTCCTAATATGATTGGCTGATAGATTAGAGCTTAGGTTTGACAATTAACATCATCAAGCTATGTTTAGTATGCTGCTGCCTATTTTGATGGCTGCATGCTCAGGAAAAGATGTAAGACAAAAGGCTAGAGGCAGACAGCCTGGGATTTCTCTTGCCATTATGCAGTAGATCAAATGAATAGAAACAGAAATACAGTCCCCTCCGAAACTATTGGAAGGGCAAGGCCAATTAATTTTTTTTGTGCTATAAACCAAAGACATTTGGGTTTGAGATCAGAAGATGGCTACAAGAGTTTAGGATTTCAGCTTTTATTTCCTGGTATGTACATCTAGATGTGTTAACAACATAAAACAGAACCTTTTGTATCAGAAAACCCAACCGAACAAAAGTACATGAACAGATAAATTTAGAAGTAAATTACAGTAAATAACACTTAATATTTGGTTCCATATCCCTTGCTTGCAATAATTGCATCAAGTATGTGACTCATTGACATCACCAAATTGTTGGTTTCTTCTTTTGTGATGCTTTTACAGGCTTCCCACAGCCTCTTTCAATTGATGTTTGTTTCTGGGCGTTTTCCCTTTCAGTCTCTTCTTCAGGAGGTGAAATGCTGCTCAACTGGGTTAAGGTCTGGTGATTGACTTGGCCCTTCTAAAACCTTCCATTTTTTTCATTTTCTCCCCTGATAATGTCCTTTGTTGAGTTGGCAGTGTGTTTTGGATCATTGTTTTGCTGCATGATGAAGTTCCTCTTGATTAATTTGTATGCATATCTCTGTAAATTGGCAGACAAAATGTTCCTGTAAATTTGTGAATTCATTCTGCTGCTACCATCATGAGTTACATCATAAATAAAGCTTAGTGATCCTGTTCCAGAAGCAGCCATGCAAGCCCAAGCAATGACACTACCTCCACCTGTTTCACAGATGAGCTTATATGTTTTGCATCATAAGAAGATCCTTTATTTCTCCACACATAGGCCTTTCTATCACTTTATTAGAGGTTAATCTTGGTTCCAGAACTTTTGTGAGTCATCTCTGTATTTCTTTGTGAATTCCAATCTGGCATTATGATTCTCACTGCTCATGAGTTGTTTTCATGTTATGGTATGGCCTCAATATTTCTGCTCTCAAAGTCTTCTTCAGATGGTGGATTGTGATACCTTCACCCTTGACCTGTGAAGGTTGTTGGTGATTGTTGTCACTGATTGTTGTTTTTGGGTTTTTCTTCACAGCTCTCACAATGTTTCTGTCATTAGCTGTTGTTATTCTCCTTGGATAACCCATTCAGTGTCTGTTGCTCAGTACACTAGTGGTTTCTTTCTTTTTCAGAACATTCCAAATTGTTGTATTCACCATACCCAGTTTGTGCAATGCCTCTGAATGATTTCCCCTCTTTTGTCAGCTTTAAAATTGCTTTTCTCCCATAGACAGCCCTCTGATCTTCATGTTGGCTTATCCTTTTTAACAACAAATGCAGTCTTCACAGACAAAACTGAAGTCTAAAACCAAGAGTAGGTGTTCAGAGCTATTTATTGTTTAAACAATCAATCTAACAAGACACACCTGGGTAACAAGGAACACCTATCAATTGCATGTTCAAATATTTTTGCTCACCTACACATTGGGTGGTCTGATACAAAATATGTTATGTTCTATGTTGTTTAACACATCTACATATAAATACCAGGAAATAAAAGCTGAAATTCTAAACTCTCTTCTCATATTCATCTATTGATCTCAAACTAAAATGTCTACAGAAAAAAAAAATTAATTGGCATTGCCATTTCTAATAGGGAGGGGACTGTAATTTAAGAGGTTATAAAGAAACATCTGCCATATAGGAGGAGAAAAATAACTAAGCAGAGCTTTGAGATATAAATGAATTCATAAAAAGAAAACTGTGTCCCAAATCTTGGCAAGATTTCCTGAACTTCAAAGGCTTGGGTGCCCTCAGGAGAGAAGTGAATCACGGCACTCAAATTATTTATGCAACCACTCTGTACTAGAACCCACAGTCAGTCTGCTGCTGGAGATGAGCCAATTAATAATTTCTACTCACTGTTTACTCTCCTTTTCACTGCTCCCTCATCATCATCTCATTTTCCATTTTTACTCTCATAATGCTCTCTGCTGTTTATTCTCAATCTATTCTACTGTGGCATTTACTGAAGCATCTTTCTTTGCCTCTGTATCTCTCTTCTTCTCCACCAGACTAACAAAGCAGTAAATAAAGGGGACTTGCACCATGCCAGCTCCAGCTCCAGACGTGCCCTCTTCCTAGCTGTGCTGTCCATCACCATCGGTACCGGCATCTACGTTGGCGTAGCAGTGGCTCTTATTGCATACCTTTCCAAGAACAACCACTTGTAGCCTTGCCTTGCCTCCCATCTTGCCACTGACTGTCGATGTGGATTTACTGTAAGGGCCACTTAGGGGTATTGCACTGAGTAATGATCTACATACTCTACAGCACTTTTATGAATCACATGGAATTTTTGAGTGGATCCTCATTTGTAAACATTGTGACATTGTAAATCATGGCATTCCTTTTTCGTATTCACTGTTTATGACAGTGGCAATTGTGTTGAGATACTGTAGTAATAGACTTTAATACCAAGGCGACTACTTTGATCGTACGCTTTGATCAACCGCAGTATTTATTGTGCCAATCTTGTCTTTTGAGCCTTTAGTGTAGTCTTATTTTTCTTCTGGATGATGGTGAGGTATGAAAAACACAATGTATCTGAAGTGCCACAGTGCTTTGAAGCCTTCTTATAAGGAGCTACGATATTATAAGGACACAAGTAGGGGCTTGTTCAACACTCAAGGGTAAGAAGGATGCAAAGCCATACAGATGGGCTGCAGGAGTCTGAATGTGGACCTTCCTGGTCTAGCAGTAACATTCTGATGTAAGAGGGCTGTAAATATTAATAAACCATTTTTTGTCAGACAACACATGGAGTGTCAAAACCAGGCCGTAAGCTTTCAGTTTCTACATGCCACATTATGATAGTGTACATGCTTACACTGTGTTATAGATTTTCACCATGTGGGAGATTTTAACCACTGCTGAACTGCAACCTCTTACCAATTAAATGTAGTCTTTTCATTCAAATCTAGTCTTTATTGATGTAATATATTTGATTATACTTGATTATTCCCTGCTTAGAGAAGTCTTGACCTGCACCACATGCTCAAGGAGACAAATGTATTCCACTGTCTTTTGCTACCCAGTGCTCAGAGCACCACAGATGGTCCGCATTCTGGTCTCTTCCAGATACCAACATATCAGAACCATGATTTCAATGGTCCAAATAACATATTTTGTCACTCTATACACATGATCATCTAATGAGCATTGTAAAACACCATTGAATCTTAGTACATAGATTTGGTCTTTAACTATTCAAAACAAACAAAACAAACAAACAAACAAAAAACCCTCCCAAACTCCCTTAACCCTTAACCATGGTATGTAGGGAGATGGAACAGATCATAAGTGTGTACTTCTGGTGGACTGGGTTTGGAAATATTGTTTAAGCATGAGGGAAACTAAAAGCAACCTACATGCACAGCACAATATTCCTCTCCCTTATAAGTTGTAACTGCTCCACACACTTTCCCTTTACAAACAAGTTTCTCTCAATGCAAATCTTTGTATTGAGTATTATATAGACAGTAAATATAGTCTGTAAAATAGTTTATTATTTTTGCATTAGTATGTAAACCCATTTAACATAACATGCTTGAAACATCCGTTTCCATAAATCATTCTCACGTAATGGAGTCACAGATGGAAGCAAGTGCAGGTATGGTGGTTTAATGGAATACAAAAATCCAAAGGAGCAGGCAGAAATCAGTAAAAGAAAACAGGCAGAGGTCAATCGATTAGGGAAACAGTCCAAAACAGGCATGGCAGATATACAAATTTGCGGATATTAGCAAAAGGTAATAACCAGAATATATATATATATATATATACACACACACACACACACACACACACACACACACACATATATACAGGCTCTCTCACTGACTCACTCACACAATATAAGGTTTGAATAATGACAGCGACAAGGCAACTGTCCCTTTACTTAACAATCTTCTGTGTGAGAGTCTCTTAAAAGGAGTGTGTGGGTGTCCGTATGATTGAGAACAGGTGTCTGTAATTAGAACTCCTGGGAGGGTGAAGGTGTGTGGGGAGTGTAGACATCTTCGGCCATGTTTGTAGTTGGTGGTGCATTCGCTGGCCTGCAATGACATGATCAATCATCCCTGGTTCTACATTTTAGCTGTGTCTCACAAGTCAATTCAAGAGGAGGTTACATCATCATAATCTAACCAATCCTAAAATAATGGGAAGAATACAAGTAAGTTTTCTCATTCTTTGTTCTGTATTTTCAATGATATTGTGATATTGATTAGGGGAAATGTAAATTACACTGTTCTGTTTTTATTGCTGATGGTTCTCGGAGGTGTCCAAAGGGGACCAGTGGAACTAATATTAGACCCTCTTTATTTGAAATGTTTTCTCCTACAAAATTATAAGGTAAATGTGTTCTGAATAGTACCTTTAATATATTTCATGGAGTGAATACAAATATTTCACTGTTGTATTCTGAATAAGTACTATTGTAACTCTGTATTCAATTACAGCCAACCATAGCCATCAGTAGTCTTTAAGTCCCAGTCAGTCTTCAGTGCTTTGACACAAATCTAACACATTTGATTTGCTAGAGATAAAAATGTCCACTCCACCTTATCAAATAAGAGCGCTGATTTTATTGCCATGGTATTCATTTCAATTAAATTCATGTTTATTGTTTTCTCATTGTATAGGATAACATTGTAGTGTCACACACAATGATAGATACCAAAGATACATTCAAGAAATCTAGAATAAATGCGACTCACTAATGAAGTCTCATCGAACTATAATAGCAAATACTGATACACATGCCCACATCAGTAAAGAAAAGACTAATCTTACATGGGCACTTTTATGCTGTGAAAGGATAAACACATCCAGACCTATTAGAGAACATATCAGCCTACATTATCGGTATTACACATAGGATGAATGACTAACAACCTGGACACAATATGCATATTTCATAGCAGTGGAAACAACCTGCTTGCTGCTCTCAGCTGATTTATGGCCTTGTTTGCAAGAGGAAACAAGTAAGATGTCGATAGCTGTTTCATGAAGCTGTTTTGTGGCAAGGGGATGAGGAGCCTGAGGAGAAAGATCAGACAAGGCTGAGGTTCTTCTCTAATTAAGGAAATTGTCATTCAATCCAAGAAGGATGCTCATCTTGAGGTAATTAGGAACGCTTTTAGTGCTCCACTGAATGAGTGGGTGATATAGACAATTCGGTTATTTCAAGCAAAAATCATGAAAAGCATACATTCATCATGTTTTGAGACATTAAACATTGTTTTAAATACTAAAACAAACACAGACAAGAGAAGAGCAATTATATTAGAAAATATATTTCTAATATTTCTACTCAAAAATTTGAGTAACAGTTACACCTTGCATGTGTGAAGGTTGGATTCCTTGTGTGCTTTAGAAAGCTCTGGTGACATACCTTGGTCTTGAAACCAGATACAATTCATGTTTTCTACACAACAAACTCCCTAGGATAAAAAGGCAGGACAGATAAAAAATAAACACATGGTTTCTTCCCTGCATGGATGAGGACTATAAAACTTACTGCAGTCCTACTCCTACCAGTGTAAATGGATGAACTTTTCACTCCTGCTTCATCAAGCTATACTGCTGTTGCTATTGTATACTGCAGTTTTCTCAATGGCAATTTTAATAATAATGCTATACTAATGCTGCATTTGAGGTGACTTTGCAACATGTAAGTGTTCTCATGCTAGCATTTAAAGCCACAGAAAATGCCCACCAAATTGAAATTTCAACTCATCATCATGAAGGGTGAGCAAAAAAAAAAAAAGATTATCAAAAGTAGCATCAGAACAGCAAGCACTAGCAAAAGTCAAGAAACACAATCAGTCTAAAGGCCTGTCAAAATAGAAATCATGACTCAGAGCTTACGAGTCTGCAGTAAACTGTAAGGCTTCGGCATCTAATGAAAAGTCTTGAGCAAAACATGATACAGTAAATAGGTGAGATAACGGAAATAGTCAGTTACAATTCAAGGGAGGGTGAGTGAGTTAAAATGTCCAGACTGGATGTTACACAACCACGTCCCAAAGAAGCTCGACTGGATTCAGATCATGTGACTGTGGAAGCCATTAAAGTACACCGAAATCTTTTTTGTCATGTTCATGGAACCAATACTTTGTGGCATTGGGCATTATAGTGCTGGAAGTAACCATTATAGGATGAGTAAATTGTGGCCATAAAGAGATGCTTCTTTAACCATCAAATTTCAAGTGCCCACTGCAGCCTCAAATCTGCAGAACTGCTGATGACAAGATGTTTTGTTATTAATACCTGTATAAATTCTAGAGACTGTTGTGCATAAAAATCCCAGGAGATTTTCACAGGAGAATGTTTACCAGCAACAATCATCCCCTATTATGATGGTGTTTGATGTGAAGATTAACTCAAGCTCTTGACCTTTATGCACATGATTTGTTTTGCACATTGCATAGATAGATAGATAGATAGATAGATAAAACCAACCAGGAAGACAATGTCATCTATATATATATATATATATATATATATATATATATATATATATATAATGACATTGTCTTCCTGGTTGGTTTTATCTTGGTATGTAATCTGACACAGAAAGAGTGTCAGTATTCCAGTGCAGTTTGCTGGCAGTGGCCAATTTTTTTGTGACAGTTCTTGCAGGGCATCAGTAAATAAAATGGATGTTTTGGCTAGGTGTTTGAGTTAATTTTAATACGTTTACAGTGTTAGAACACTGTTTATCTCCACTCATCGATGGCAGGAAAATACAAGCTATCGAGTTGTAGACACTACCATTACTCATAACGGCAAGCATCATGGCCCTATTCATTTAAAAATGTTAGATAGCAGCAAGAGCAGCTGCAGAATGAGGTTAATGCATGATCAGATTGGTCTTTGTTTTAATAGCTCACTGAGACAGACTCTGAGGAGATTGTAAAATGTCAGCACAGCTTGTTTATGTATACCACTTTGGAAGTTATTACTTATGATTTAGCTAAATAATAAACACAAATACTAATTTGTGTTTATTATTATTTTTTTCAATAATTGTGTGTGTGTGTGTGTGTGTGTGTGTGTGTGTGTTCACATTGGGATGGGCAGCTAGATATATTTTGGTAACTCTACAGTAAACACAGCACGATTAACCGGATTCTTGTGCCCTTTCCTAAAAAAAAACAATTTAAAGTTTTGTGTGTTTGTTTTCAAATGTGGAACAGCAGATTTATTAATTCATCCATCTTCCGTAACTGCTTCGTCCTGGTCAAGATTGTAGTGGTTCTGGGGCCTCTGGGCATGAGGAAGGGATGCACCCTGGATGGGACCGCAGTTCTTTACTGTGGACCATTCACACACTCATTCCCACCTAACACAGTAGCATAGCTAATCCATTTACCAACTTGCTTTGGAAAAGAACCCAGTGCAAATATACACAAACACAGGGAGAAAATGCTAAACTTAGCATAGACAGTAAACCAAGCTTACCAAGGAACCAAGAACCCTTGAGCTGTGAGGCAGAAATCACTGTCACCAATGTTATTATTAATTATTTTTAAAGGATTTTACTGACTATAAAAGATGAATAATCTTAAATGTGTTCTAAGAATTGTCTTTTATATTGTAAGAAATTAGACAAGTTTACAGCACATTCTGTATATTAACACTCATGACAATTAGCAGGCTAAAGTCACCCAGCACACATCTGTTGAAAGTCTGTGTATAGTATAGCTTCGAAAACATCAACTAAATGATTCAAAGGGAGGAAAAATGAAAGAATGACACCATTCATCAGAGACTGGGCATTGTGTTCAGGCATCTGCTCAATGAATCAGTGTGGCAGTCTTTCCTCTAGGGTCATTAATTAGATATGAACACAAACACTGGGCTTTTTACACACAGCCCAGAGAGAAAGGCAGCTCTGCTTATTCTACCAGCTTACAATACAGCACCATATCTCTCTCCTACATGACTGAAATAACACACTGAAACCTATTGTCCATACAATATACACAAATACCAATAGGATTATAGGCCCTTTCATGCTAACCTGAAATGAATGGGCACATTGTTAATATGTTATTGGTAATGCAGGTGAAAATATATATACGTATGAGTTTGATCCACTTTATAATTATCCAAGCTTGACTACATATATACAACATTCATTTCATTTTATTGATTGAGTGTGCTTGAATGTAAATAAAATAGAAATGTTATCTAGGTTAAATGTTTCCTTTTGGAATTTGTAATGAATAGTTTCTGAGGTTTGAAAACCACTGCAAGCAAGAAACAATGATCAGTATTGTTGTCATTGTTTAGTCAACATAAATTATTCTTTACAGTCTGACTATTAAATTAAATGTCATTAAAAAAATAATATGGATCAGGTTCTAATAGTTACCTGTATTCAAGCTATACTCACTAGTCTTCATATATTTTCAAAATTACAATAAATATTGAATGAAGGCTCAGATAAGAAAATCCAAATGCTCTTGACTATCTGTCTATTCGACTGAAACACAGGACATCTCAGGACTTATCCTGAATGAAGATATTTCCCACCACCCCTGGGACTTTTGCAAGGGGAGCTCTGCATGTCTACACAAATCATCACACTGAAATCCAAGAAACCAGGACCTGTGAAACCCATTCAATCATCACAGCAGTGGCAACAGTAGCGAGTGTTACAGTCCCCTCTGTAATTTAAACAGCAAGGCCATTCTATTGTTTTTGCAATACACTGAAGACATTTGGGTTTAAGATAAAAAGATGAATATGAGACAATAGATCAGAATTTCAACTTTTCATTTCCTGATATTTACATCTAGCTGTGTTAAAGTATAAACTTAAAGCAACTTAAAGCATAGCACCTTTTGTGGCAGATCACCCAATTTTTAGATGAGCAAAATATAGGAAGAGATAGTCTTAAAGTAAATAACACTTAATATTTGGTTTCATATCACTTGCTTGCAATAACTGCATCAAGCCAATGACCCACTGACATCACCAAACTGATAATATGTGTCATATTCATCTTTTGATGTCAAACCCAAATATCTTCAATGTGTAGCGATAAAAATAGAATTGGCCTTGCTGTTTCAATACTTTCAGAGGGGACTGTATATTAGTGTTGTGATTTGATTGAGTGTAAAGTCCAGCCTTGTTCTCTGTGCAATACTGGGAGGCCTGAAAAAGGTTCTGCAATGTTTATGCTGAGTGCAGGAAGAAGTGGTTACTCATATTATAATGTCAGCAGGGGCATCCAATCACTACTAAACCTCTTCCTGCAATGGTGGCTTGAGGAATAAATGGGAGAGAAAAAAACAAAAACAGACAAAGAGAGGTTTAAGAGGCTAATTTAAAAAAGGAATCAACCTTTAAAAGGCTGGCCAATGGAGTCAAATGGAAATGATGCTCACCGCAGCAACAGGCAATTAATTGCTATGCAAATATTTTACACACTGGGGTACAACATCACCCAGAGCATGAAATAATACCAATGAATAAAACCATATGTATTTGTAAAATACCAACATTTAACATGACATCTGTTTTAAAATGTAATGTTCAAAATATAGATAGAACCTAATAATAAAATATGAGAGGAGAATAATTAACTGGTGACAAAATGATAGAGCTAATATAGAGTGGAATCAGTGAAATCAAGGTCAAGCAAGTCTGTGCTTCATATGTCCCCAAATAAACAAGATAACATTCTCTTGGTGGCAGAGTGAAATTGTAAATGTGCATTTAATGTCATGCAGATGCCACTAACTAATTTACTAGGTATTGAGTATAGTACAGGCTATAGTAAGTAGACAGCCAGTAATAAGTGTTTTCTAAAACTCTGCATTACCCTTTAAGCTTGATGAATAATCATATTTCACACAATCATTCAGCATGTCAAGGGTCAAAATTATTCTTATTAGCTTATCATTCAGTTGTTCATCTTTAAGGATACTATCTAATAACAAGTATAAATTATTCATTAAGTTCAGTATAGGAACGATATGCAAATATAAGATTTAGGAAAGTAAGTCTGGTCCTGGTGATGGGTCCTGGCTGTTTTAACAGTCACTCATATTAAGTTCAGAAAGAACACTCCAGTCTTTATCTTCAAATGGAGAAAATGCGGAATGTGTAATACAGGTCTGCAACTTTTCCACTAATCTCTGATCACAAGCAAGCATTCAGATACCAGACGCACCTGTTTATGAGTGATATTGCTACATTTTATGATGTCTACATCTAAACCAAATTCTAGCCTAAAACTTAGTGCTTACAATGTTGTTGTTGTTTTTTTTTTTTAGCTTAGTCCAATATACTTTCATAAAAACACAGCCATCTATACCCGGTGTCTGTTTCCCATTGCATTATGATGTATAAAACTAGGAGGAGTTATCTGGAGGTTGTGGGAGGTGTGACTAACATGGCAAGTTAAGAAAATTTTTTCATGTATAAAAAACAGGCATAAAGCATAGCATATGTGTGGTGCTGTTTGATTCTATCATTGGTAACCTATAATAATTGAGACACAGAGAGTTTGCTGTAATGCCAATTAACACCAAACAAAGGTGTATATTATATATTGGCTATCCAGGGAAGACGGATCAATTGGCAATTCAACAAAAAATTAAGAGAAGTGATTTTTTGTGGATGTGTAGAGTAAGATATGTGGTAAGTGTGGGTAAATAAATATGAATCTGAAACATTAAACTGGGTAAAACTTGTGAAAAGATTCCAGAGAAAGAACAATTGGAAAGGAAAGTAACCTGGGTAATCAGCACGAGTACTTAGTTATGGTATGGACCACTCAGTACCAGAATTAAAGAAACAATTGGTAATGGTTGCTTTGTTAACTTCTCTTGCGATATTGCACTGTCGAGTGGAAAAGTACTATTAAACGACTAGTAGAGCTGTGTGTTTGCGTGCTGTGTAATGCAATAGCAACTTTTTACTTTTGCTCCACACACACACACACACACACATACACACACACACACACAAAATCCACTCAGATATATGATCCAACAAAGAAGATTGCAGGGTTACGTTTACTCAAAAAAGCATGCATGCAATTTGTATTCAGGCACTGAATGAATATTGAGCCTCAGTGTAATTCCTCAAAGCTTCAAGAGAATGAGAATACAGGCTTTCTGCTGTGACCTACATTTACTGCTATAAGAGACTTGTGCAAATTAATTGAGCTTTTGGTACAGGGGTGCTATGGCAGTTTGCTACACTGCCATAGCACCCCATGGGTGGGATGTCACTTTTGTGGGTGGGATGTCACTTTTGACTTTAACCTCTGTTACTAAATATGATTCTGAAAGCTTTAAACTATTCACTCTGTCCTCTTGACTCATTGTCATTAGAGATGCCCAGTTCAAAAAAATTAAAAATAAAACCAGAGAGCAGATTAACAACAAGCAAGCACTATAATTATATTGCCATTGCTTTAATATTTTATATTTAGCAAGATAAATTTCACTTTTGTAGTTTCTAAGCCTTATGACTGTTGCTAAAGTGCTTAATTGTAGAAAGAGTTATCCCCTGCACTTATTACCATAGATACAGTATTATACAATGCTAACTGTGCCAACTAAATCTGCATTAATGTAATATAAATTCAAATAGAATTTTTGAAAAGAGCTTTTATTACTTCATTGGTTAAATACAAAAATAATAATTTTAAATTAGTGGACTCTGCTGCTTTCTATAACATAGTGACATCTGCCAAATTACTGGATATTTTTTCAGACCTATTAATTAGCAGCCCTATGAATTTAGCCCAATGCAATAATCCTGAGCTCTGTCCTTTTGTGGTGGTGGTGCACAGCAGTCATTTCCCTGCTTTGCCATCTTTCTTTGCTAATTCAAAATAAACCCTTAGAAGAGCAAAGTGACAGTCCATTTGACACAAAGCTGATTATAGAGCTTCAGAGAATATAAATAATACTTCACTAATATCAATAGGCAGTAATGAGACTAAATGTTTTGAAGCTCTGACTGTTTTATTAATGCTATTGTTATGAACAGTGGAATCAAAAGTCTTTTTATATCAGTTCATGAAGTGGTATAATTTCTTCCATAGCAACTGTCTTTAAGAATAAATGCTTCTCTGAAGTAACTGATTGCCTCAATTAAATTATATTCTGGAAGGAATAGGATGGAGATTAGAATTCACAATTCAGTAGTGATGGACCTCCACAGCCCCCTCCAACATAATGCAGTCTTCAGTGAAAGCAGGTCAAAAATTACTATTGTGGGTGATTAACAATGTTACTACTTTACTGAAGGTAGGTGGTTGCTACAGAAAAGAGTGGGCTGTACAACGTGCATTTTGCATTTCTAAAGTCATCTATCACCTGTGCCTGCTATAAAAACAAACCTCTGTCTCACTATGGCTGCCTGGTCTTGATCTATTGTTTAGTCTGTGCCTTACTTCTTGACCCTGCTCTTATGACCACATGGTTCCTTTCCTTCTAGCAAATTTAAAAGGAAGAAAATGTCCTTCAGTGCCTTATGGGAAAAATAAACCATCTGCAGATGCAGATTGCATTCATTCCACTGCTAAAGCAACATTTTGAAAAGAACGTAGAGCCATGCACCATGGAATGAATGACCATGGTTATTTCCCTTCTTGCCAAACATTTTGTTTAGCATTTTCATGCAGGCTGTGTAAAATGCAAATCCAGGTGACATTAGATACAACCCTACTTCAGCAGCTCTGTGTTTGGAAATCTAGATTAAAGTAGATGGCACTTAGACACTGTTGCTAGGTTACACTCCACACAGAGCTGAGGGCCAATCCTTTTTTTAGTGAGAAATGCCCATCTGCATTTATGTGTTAAAGGGTGCAAAGTTCACTTTGCAGCTGTGGCAGCTTCTCAAAGTGATGATTAATAAATGGCCTTGTAGAGAAGAAAAATTATTTAAGTAGTGCATTAAACACCATGAACAATATATAGCATACATAGAGAATATGTTATTTTTAGCACTGTTAAGGTTCCTAGTTATATCAAGAGAATTCATTTCTCTAGCACATCAAAGACATGTCTTCTAGAGAACAAGACAAAATATGTGGATATGTGTCTAGACTAATGATATTTGAACATGTTTATGATAATCTAGAGATTTGTTTAGGTGCTTACAAGGATATATACAGATGGGTAACAAATTAAAGTCAAATTTCAACACAGTGTTTAAGTAAATTGTTGGTTCACCAGAACTGCTTCACTGTGTCTTGGCATTGAATCTACAAGTCTCTCTGACTACTGGAAGGATGAACACCATTCTTCCAAAATTATATTTCCTCAATTAGTGTTTTGATATTGGTTGTGGAGAGTACTGCCAATTCCTCTTTTTTACAGTTTCCAACAAATGACAGACCCGAAGTTATTCATTTTCACTGGAAAGTCACATAGAGAAAGTATACAGTAGAGGTGGACCACTGCTTGAAATCTTACTGGGGCGCATGCAGTGCTCTACATGGCTTGGTAAAGATTTTTGTAGTCAAAGTGTATTAAAGGAGTTAATTATCACTATAAATGAAAATGAATGTTCGTAATGAAACACAGATACAGCAGACACAATTACATACTTACTGAATGCAAATTTATTGTGCCTTATGAAATACAGTACAAAGTAGGCCTACTGATATTTTATTAATTAAAATGGAAAGTAATATTTCATCAAACATTTTCAGACATTGTTCACTGGCCAAAATATTACATACTTTATACGATTTAGAAAAAAAAAATGCAACGGGCCGTTGGTAAGCAAAAAGTCTGCTATTACTGAGCTGCACCAAATGATGTGACTCACTGAAAAGAGGTGGAATTGCCATCACTACATCACTGCTGGTGACTATCATTTTCGTACTTGTAAAACATTCAGTGGGTCCTCATGCCAAGGAGAGACCACACCTATCAGGATAGAAATGATTTGTCGAAGGATAAAGGTAATCAGCCTGAATAGCTTTGTACTGATTTGCAGTGACTTCCCTATAAGAGCACAAGTGGACCCAAACCATGCACACAAACTGCCCCCACAGCACAACATAGCCACCAGTTCCTCCTTTAATTTTCTCCTGTTCTCCCACTGAAAAGACATCTGTTGATTGAAATGTTCTAAGTTCTGAAGTTCTAAAGTCTTATGTTCTTTCAAAATAAAACTACAACAACAACAACAACAGCAACCATAACAACCGTGGGTAGTAACAGCAGTAAAGTAGTAAAAGCAATGTATCCTGATGCTACGTAACAGTCCTAACATGTAAGGCCAAATAGTAAATGAATAGTTTCATCTTTCAAAATAGCATTCAAAACCAGAATGTGTTATTTAAGGACTATTAACATGCATTTTGTTCATATGGAGCATTACATAACCGACAGCAATGACTTACAATCAAGCTAAACTCAGACAAATGCCTATTTTGCATTTATTGAATTGCATTTCTAGGTTTTAGTGATCTCTTGCTTTCAATATTCCTGAATCAACACAGCATTTATCTGCCAAGTCCTTCAAAAGCTGAGTCAGTGTCTGAAAAGAGAGAAAACAACTATGCAGTGTTGTGATCCTGCTCAATTGTGATTCGAAGCCACTGGAGTATTTCAACCTTGCTGTATCTCCTAATTTGAAATTCATGTGATCATGATGCAGTCTAAACACAGAGCCATGCAGAACATGGTGCGGTCTGACCCTACAGATATGGCCATTAAAAATGCGCGTCAAAGGAAATGGGGGACTACGATTTCTTTTGGCAGAATCCTGCACATGCTGCAGGCACATGAAATACAAGACCAGTAGGGGGAAGAGAATGACTTAAGTCACAAAACCAACTGTACAGTGTTAATCTAGATGTCAGCTATAATGCACACCTTTTTAGATTTTTGATATTTGATAAAATAAACTATGAAATCTGTAAAAAATAAAAATAAAAAAAAGTAAAAATTGCCATGTATTTCATGATCAAATGGGCTCATACACAGAATATACCATAAATTAAAGCTCAATAGAATCTGAAGGGAGTGACTTAATCAAAACCAAATGTAAAGTGTTCATCTATGATGCATATCTTTTTATATTATTTATATTTTTAAAAATATACTGTAAAATCACAACCCTGCGATGGACTGGCACCCTGTCCAGGGTGTACCCTGCCTTGTGCCCAATGCTCCGTGGGATAGGCTCCAGGTTCCCCCGCGACGAAGAAGGAGTAAGCAGTAGAAGATGGATGGATGGATGGATGGACTGTCAAATTACATGTAAAAAATTAGATATTTTTATACCGTATGGACTCGTACACAAAATATACCATAATTTAAAGCTCAATAGAAGGGAAAGACTTACAGTCACAAAACTAACTGTAAAGTGTTCATGTAGGTGTCAGCTACTGTCAGATTTTTTATATTTAACCCTACAATGCATGAACCAAAAAACCTACACAAACCTTTTTGCACTTAGTTACCAAAAAACCACAAAACATTTTTGGTAACTAAGTGCAATTTTTAAAAAACTGTATAGAGAACTGTGTACAGTTTAATTTATTTATGTACATGTTTAGACAGATTGTAGTTGGGAGCCAAAGGTATTCAAAATTATTTACAAAAGCAGCACTTCCAGGCAACCTTTTGAGCCCTGTTGAACTGCTTCTCTGACATATAAAAGACATGCCACATGGAACCACCTGCAGTGGTGACTGTCATATCACAGCAAACCAGTGACTACATTTTCCATCCTGCACTACGGTCTACAAACATGTCTGCCATGGACCACAATTCCCAGAACACTCACCTTCATTCTAATCACGCAAACCTGCATCCAATTCACAGTACAATCATAGTTTAAAAGGATTTTCTATGCATTCACTCTTTGCAAAGAATACGCTCTGTTGCCTTCTGTCTCTGTCGTCACCAAGCTTTGTCACCAAGCCTTGTCAGCATTTTTGTTTATCCTGACCTTGTTTTCGTTTATGACCTTGTCTTTTTGCCTTGCCTAGTTTGGACTGTTTGCCTTATCGATTGACCCTTGCCTGTCTACGTACCTTGATTTCTGCCTGATCCTTTGAACTTATTGGACTTGTTGTTTCATTAGACTGCCATACCTGCATTTGCTTCTGTCTGTGTCTCCAGTATGTGACAGAATACTTCACCGATAACATGGAAGCAGCTGGAAAGTGAAGGAGAGATCATGCCAAGGTAATTAGGAACACTCTACCCAGACTCAACTCTATCAAGCTTCCTCAATGGGTTGCCATGGATCCCCCAGAGCCTTGCGATGGATTTTTTGGCTAACCTGAGTATTTTCTGTTTGACTGGCAATTAAATTTTGTGAGCCTTGTGCACCCCAAGCCTGACCAGAGGCAGTGGCTGGGGTTCATACTCTCCCGGCTTGTTGGCCAAGACTGCCAGTGGACGGAGCATCTGGCTTGTACAGAATCCAAGGTTCTTCACAATGTAACTCAGTTTGTGGGACTATTGATAAAGGAATTTGGGAGTACACTACCAACTTGGATGAGTTTTTGGTGAGGACCAGTCTCATTAATGAACCTGTGAGCCCGTTCACCACCTACTACTAGATGACCTCCTCCCCAGAGCTCCAGCCAGAGGTCAACATGGCAACCTCATTCCCAGAGCTCCAACCTGAGTCTCACGAGGTGGTCTCACCTGCAGAGTTCCTGCCGGAGGTCAGTGTGGCGACCTCATCTCCAGAGCTACAGCCTAAGATCCATGAGGTGGTCTCCACTGAGATCCCCTGCCTGAGGTCAACGTGGCGACCTCTGCTCCAGAGCTACAGTCTGAGATCCAGGAGGTGGTCTCCATTGCAGAGCCCCAGTCGGAGGTCAACATAGCGACCTCCACCCCAGAGCATGAGACTCATGAGGTTGTCTCATCTCCAGAGCTCCAGCATAAAGTCAAGTTCCTGGTAGAGGTTGACAAGGCAACCTCTCAAGCCAAGTTCCTGTCCGAGGTCAAAAAGGCGGCCTCCCAAGTCACATTCCTGACCTAGGTCGAAGAGGCGGCCTCCCAAGTCACATTCCAGACTGAGGTTGACAAAGGTGACCTCCCAAGCAACGTTCCTGACCGAGGTCGACGAGGCGACCTCCCACGCCACGTTCCAAACCGAGGTCGACAAGGTGACCTCCCACACCAAGTTCCAGCTAGAGGTCAACGAGGCGACCTCCCACGCCAAGTTCCCATCTGAGGTCGACAAGACTGCCCCTCATCTTCTGACACCGACAACCAAGTTCTGCTCACGCCCGAGTCTGCTGACATGGACATGACCAATCAAATTATGTTCTGAAAATGCTCTCAACTAACTCATAGTGGCCGCACGGTTAGGAAACCTGAAAACCAGTATGAAAATAACACAAAATAATTTATCTGGTTTCTGTTTCAGTTTGTTGATGTAACAAACAACTATAACTTTTCACAACTATAACTTATGTATTTATTTTATTTTATTTGTGTGCAGTTTAATTGTTAATCAATTTCCCTGTAATAGCCTACTTACTTTTCTTAAGTACAAGTACATTGTTAAAAAAATGACAAATTAATTAACTTATTTAAATAATATACTTTTGAGATTTAATTAATTGTTAATAGAATTATTCATCATTTGTTTTTATTTTATATATATTTAGATATTTTCCCTCATCCAAGATAATGAATTGTAATTCTGCTTATTCTTGCATATAAAATGTGATTGACTTTTGTGTGTGTGTGTGTGTGTGTGTGTTGTTGTTTTTGTTGTTGTTTATTATTATTGTTTGTGACTTATAGAGGTAAATCATTTTCAAATTCTCTATCTTATTTTCTTGATAGCCTACTGATGAACAAACTGAAATCTATAAAGTGACAAATGACCCATATGCTGTTCTGGTTCTAAAATTCTAAAGAGAACAGAAACGTGGTTTAGAGTGCGATATCACACGTGCTGAGATTGCTCATCAAAACTATTTTACCTTCTCTTTAAAACTTTACAAATTTTACTGCAAGACTCTGAAATGTCATGTCAGTATCATAACTACTGTAGCCATCGTAAGAGAGAACATGCCAACCCTCTGCGTCAGGTCTAAACATTTCTTATTCTTTACTTTGTGTAGAATACAAAAAACGAACACCTGGAGAACATGATATTGATCAAAACCTCTTTGGTTGACCTCTTTATGTTTCTTGGTTTTAGTCTTTGTTCATGGACTTTAGTCATTAATCAATCTTTTACTAAAGCTGTGTGTAATTGTTTGTGTATGACAAACCAAACTACAAATTTCTGGCAGATTTACAAAACTATTGGTTGCTCTGATTTTCTTCAGACTCCCATGCAACTGTTGATGAATGCCAATTACCCTTATTAAAGTACAAGTACAAGTGTCTCTGTGAATGTTGGTTGGCCAGAAGTCTCTTTGGCCTTTAAAAAAAAATCAATGATATTAATATTTATTTATAACTGACTCAATGACTCTTCTTGCTTCAGATTTCACAGAAGGGGAAAAGAAAGAGGGAAACAGCACTGCATGACCTGATGGAG
Source organism: Ameiurus melas (assembly GCA_012411365.1). Classification (NCBI taxonomy): domain Eukaryota; kingdom Metazoa; phylum Chordata; class Actinopteri; order Siluriformes; family Ictaluridae; genus Ameiurus; species Ameiurus melas. Next base: position 11,836,116 of record CM022755.1, on the reverse strand, counting down.
TCTGAGGAAAAGCTACTATCCATTTCTGCTGCCACATCCACAGATGTGATGGTAAATTTTTTTTGTGACCTTAGACTGACGTATGACACTCTCAGACTTTGTTCTAAATACGTTCATTTTCTTTCTAGATCTCACACAGAAACCACAGGCTAATTTAAACTAGGAGACAGAATTTCATTGGAAATTTAAAGTTAATTTCTGGCAATGTGATTCGATAAATGTGTCACATGACGTGCTCCTCTAACTTTGTTCAATTTATTGAATTAAACAAATTTATTTAATTTTGTTTTACGTATTTTTTTCTGCTGAATTATAATCAATTAAATCCACTGTTAAATATACAATAAAAAAGGTTTTTTTAAAGTTCAGTAAATTATTATTATTATTAAACACGAGTAATCATGTTTAATAATTGTGATCTCAATATTGACCAAAATAATCGTGATTATGATTTTTGCCATAATCGAGCAGCCCTACTTACTATCCACGGTCTAAGCAATCCAGAGTACCAAAGAGTCTACCACTCAGTGGTGGATCCCATGCTCATGATGTCCACTGGAAAGCCATGGGAGATGGGGGATGCTCAAATGTCCCTCCTTGATGGAGGAGGGGCAGTTACAGGATAGTAAGCAGATACATTATACTGAGAAACTTAGTACACCAACAATGAAAAGCTCCTTACTTCGACTTGGACACCAGTCAAGAGCCCAGGCCTGAACAGCCAGAGAGGAAGTGGAAAAAGAGATAAATGAAGGCAGAGGAGAAAAAACGACTTTATTCTGGTCTGGGTCCCGTTTGGTCCACAGTCGATCCTGAGAATGTTGGGTGCGAGGTGGGGACACATCCTGTATAGGAAGCCAAACCTTTGCAGGGCACCATGCACACACACACATTCAGACACATTCACACCTAGTGGGTATTTAGAAACAAGTTTTTGGACAGTGGGAGGAAACTGGACGGTGTAGAGGAAACCTATGCAGACATGGTGAGAACAGGTGAAACTCTACACAGAAAGAAACCCGAACTCAGGGTTGAACCAGGAACCAGAGTTGCCACATCTGTCCAAAAAACCTGTCCCTAAATTTCCCCTAGGTGTGAATTGGTGTATGAATGTATGTGTCTGTTGATTTGCAATGGAAGGCCATCCTTTCAGAATGAATTCTCCCGCCTCGTGCCTAGTGTTCCCAGGATAGGCTCCGTATCCACCAGGACCTTGATCAGGATAAAGTGCTTACTGAAGATGAATGAAGGAATATCACTCCTATCACGCCATCGATAATACCTCATGATATAATGCATTGCTCAGTCATCAGCTCAGTTTATTATTGCCATACTGATAAATATTAGAGTTTTTTCCACCCATCTACGTTATCACGACCAGTTGTTACTGTGCTTCTTGGTCCAGTTGGCAAAAAATTTGTTTTGTCCCAGGCATTGGACATTTACAATGTATTTCAGGCACTTGATTGACACATAATCAGTAGTAACTGAATCAGTAGTATCAATCAATGGTATAATATTTTCATGATACTGTCCATGATATTCTGAGAACACATTTCAAGTGAATAACACTCCTATTTGAGTTCATTCTGGTGGGGCTTTGTGTATTGATGCGCATGGATATAAAGTGGAGTCAAGTAATACACATATCATTTCTATACTTTTGTAGCCCCCTTCTTTTTAGCTCAAAGGAGAACCAGCCTACAGAGTATGCAGTTTCCTCAAATCTAAGTGGTGTATTTTACATAATATGTCCTGGACTGGGAGAGGTACAGTTCAGAGGAGTGCTCCTGGAGGAGTGCTCCCAGGCCAAGAGGTAGACCAAGTCAGACGGGTAGTTTGGTTTCAGGAGCTGTCCATTGTGAGTTAAGTTAGTTAAATATCTCTCTTTGTTGAACTGTACATTTAATTCTGCTGTCTGATGCTGGTGCCTGATCCTGACACTGTGATGGTCCTGCCTCTGGACTTACCTGATTCATCCTGTTCATACCAAACACTGTTTGAACTGATCTATAGTAAAACAATGTAGAAGAATAATGAGTTATAATCTGCTGTCTCTCAGTAAAAGACACATTCCCTTTTAAGGTTGGTTTCTCTCAAGTTTTCTACCACGTCATCTCAGGGAGATTTCCTTGCCTCTGACATTTTCACACTTTGCCCAAATACTTGAGTCTGCACAAAGAACCATTTTTCAAGACCCAAAAAATAAAACAAAACAAGCTATACAAATAAAATCTAGATAAGTTGTGTTGTTCCTGTTTCTTTACTCGTTAGCACTTCCTGGTCAAGGACATATACTGTATCTCCATACTACATTTAAAGAGTTGAAAGGCTGAAGCCCATCTGAATGGGCTTCATTTATATTTAATAGACATCTCTCCATGGAATAAAGTTTACATTTTTGTACCAACCACCAGTTTTGTTGTCACTTTGGTATCACAACCATTTGGTCTTTTTTCAATCAAATTTGGTCTTTGCAATCAGCTTCCATGTGTGAAGTAGTAATAAATTAACTAAAAACTCCAAAAGGACTATCACATGGTGAGATGAAAATGGGAAATATGTAACATATTTCACGGTCAAATGCAAATGCACCTTTCTTGTTGTGAAGTGAGGCAAGATAATATTCCTCTATCAGAGACATATCCTTGTCATATTAATCAAGGAATAAATTACTGTTATCAGGTATATGCAGTGCTTCTAATCTCGGATCCCTATAGAGAATATGTCAGGAATATGAGATAAAATATTGAACAAAACCTCTATTATGCTCATTCAATGACTCAATAGAGTCCAAATGTCACAGTGACTTTGAGACTTAAGATTGAATTGAAGATTGAATTCATCTCCCCTGTCTCTCTGGTTACACATATCCATGAACGTCGATCAATTTTGTTACATTGATAGTAATCAGCAAAGGACACAAAGGAATTGGATTTTAATGTTATTTAGTGAAGCAAAATGACTAGTTATTCTTCAGCACCTTTCTGAAAATTGCAAACTGTTCTAGCACATCTTGCTCATGCTATAACTCTCATTCAAATGTTTACCCAAGCAAACAATTGTATGTATTAAGAACAGCAAATAAACAGACTGGAGGCATTATAGTGAAGTCTCAAGGTCAGCTGGGATGGATGGACTTTATCCATTACAACTAATGTATTCAAAAGATTATTTATTATAGAGTGCTTCAGTTAGTCCCACTAAGGGCACCATTAAAGGTTCTATGTAGAATACCAGACCTACCATTTATAAAAGGTTCATGTCAAAGAACTGCTAAACATACAAAGAATTCTTGTGGAACCATTTTTCTATGAGTATAATTCCCTAATTAAGCAATATTTAGAGAAGCATCTTCAAATTTAAGAGCTGAGAATCTTTTCTTTGAAACAATAACAAAGTTGATAAACTGATATACTTTTAAAACCTTTATCTTAGACTTCCGGCTGAGCGACAGATGGAGTAGGACGCAAGTTTCGGGGCTCCCGCAACAATTTTTAATATTATGTTATAGGCACTTTGTTGGAGAGTGTCTTTGTAGTAAGTCGTGTTCAACACATTAATCTTCACTTCGGATGTCTAAAATGCCAGCAAAAGCCAAAGGCGGAATGCTTCGGCTGCTGCGCTTCAGCTGCCTGCTCCACACGCTGCATCCCCACCTCGTAGTGATCCCTCCTCCACCTGCAAAGGTGTTGTTATGCCCGCTATTCCCCCTGGCTTCAAGGAGGAGCTCCTCGCTTCGCTCTGACACAAAATGGCGGCCATTTTCAAAACTGACCTCCAGGCGGCCTTGGGCGAAAACTTGATCTCTATTAAGGGAGAGCTACAGACCGTAAAGGCAGAATTGACAGTCAGTATTACGGTTATCCAGTCGGAGGTGAGAACTTTGAAGAATACCGTGGGTGAAATGGAAACTTCGCTCTCAACTTGTTGCGATGACATCACTACGCTACAGGCTAAAGTGGAGCGCCTTTCTGCCGAGATGGGGAGGGTGGAAAATAATTCAAATAAATTCAATTTTATTTGTATAGCGCTTTTTACAACAGACATTGTCTCAAAGCAGCTTTACAGAAATATAAACACGGTATACAGATATTAAAGGTGTGAATTTATCCCAACTGAGCAAGCCACTGAGTTGCGACGGTGGCAAGGAAAAACTCCCTAAGATGTTTAAAGGAAGAAACCTTGAGAGGAAGCTGACTCAGAAGGGAACCCATCCTCATCTGGGTAACAACAGACAGTGTGAAATAGTACAGTATGGACAGAAGTCTGTATGGTCTTCGGAGCAGCCGCGGTCCCAGTAGAGAAGATTCGAGACTTGAGCTCCATCCAGAGGCTGAAATGATCTGGATCTCCAGTATCTCCATAAATTCTTGTGTGGCTCGGCAAAAAGAGAGAGGGAGAAAAAAGATTATTATGACTGTGAAGTAGTAAAATAGAATCTAGTCACGGTAGGCTTGAGTAAACAAATACGTTTTAAGCCTAGACTTAAACACTGAGACTGTATCTGAGTCCCGAACACTAATTGGAAGACTGTTCCATAACACGGGCTTTATAAGTGAAGGCTCTTCCCCCTGCTGTAGCCTTCACTATTTGGGGTACCGTCAAATAGCCTGCATCTTTTGATCTAAGTAGGCATGGCGGATCATAGAAAATCAGAAGGTTGCTTAGATATTGTGGTGCGAGACCATTTAGTGCTTTATAGGTTAATAAAAGTACTTTATAGTTAATGCGAGATTTTACTGGGAGCCAATGCAGTGTGGATAAGATCGGGGTGATATGGTCGTATTTTCTAGTTCTAGTTAGGACTCTAGCAGCAGCATTCTGGACTAACTGGAGCTTATTTATATTCCTACTGGAACATCCAGACAGTAAGGCATTACAGTAATCTAATCTAGAGGTGACGAATGCATGAACCAGTATTTCCGCATCATGTAGTGATGATATGTTTCTTATCTTAGAAATATTTCTGAGATGAAAGAAAGCTATCCTAGTAATATTATCTACATGAGCATCAAATTATAGACTGGAGTCAATAATCACTCCAAGGTCTTTAACTGCTGTACATGATGAAACAGAAAGACCATCCAGAGTAAACATGTGATCAGAAAGATTACTTCTAGCTACACGTGGGCTTAATAAAAGTATTTCTGTTTTATCAGAATTAAGTAAAAGGAAGTTGGTTAACATCCAACGTCTAATGTCCTTTATACAATCCTCAACTTTACTAAGCTTCTGTCTGTCCTCTGGCTTCGCTGAAACATACAACTGTGTATCATCAGCATAACAGTGGAAGCTAATTCCATGCTTACGAATAATTTGTCCTGGGGTAGCATATATAAAGTAAAAAGCAGTGGGCCTAAAACAGAACCTTGTGGAACTCCAAAAGTAACCTCAGTACGCATGGAGAAATCACTATTGACATCTACGAATTGATAACAATCGGTCAGATAAGACCTGAGCCAAGAGAGGACTGTTCACTTAATGCCAACAACATTTTCTAATCTATCAAGGAGAATAGTGTGATCTATAGTATCAAAAGCTGCACTAAGTTCGAGTAACACAAGCAGCGAGACACAACCCTGATCAGAGGTCAGTAGAAGGTCATTTACTACTTTAACGCTGTCTCTGTGCTATGATGAGGTCTAAATCCTGACTGATACATTTCATGAATGTTGTTCCTATCCAAGTATGAGCATAACTGCTTTGCTACAACTGCTTTGCTACAACCTTTTTTAAAATCTTAGAGATGAAGGGGAGATTTGATATTGGTCTATAACTGGACAATTGGGACGGGTCAAGGTCAGGTTTTTTAATCAAGGGTTTAATAACTGCTAATTTAAGTGATTTAGGGACATAGCCAGTGGTTAGTGAAGAATTGATTATATTATATTTAAAAGTGGTTCAATTACTCCTAGACTGCTTAAACATGTTTAAACAAATATGTAGGTACGGGATCTAGTATGCAAGTTGATGAATTGGCTGAAGAGATTAATGTAGCTAGTTCGGTCTCTCTAAGTGGAGCAAAACACTAAACAATCATCTGATATTTCTACGTTGTCATGTAATGGGTTTGTTACAGTACTGTCCGGTTTTAATTTAATGGCATGTATTTCATGTCTAATATTTTCAACCTTATCAATGAAAAATTTCATGAAATCTTCACTGCTATGAAATGATTGAGTGTTTCTCTCTGTAGTGGTTTTATTCCTAGTTAATTTTGCTACCGTGTTGAAAAGGAATCTAGAATTGTTTTTGTTATCTCCTATTAAGGTGGAGAAATAGATTTTTCTAGCTTCACTAAGACATTTTCTGTATTTCAGTAGACTCTCCCTCCAGGCTGTTTGAAATATCACTAGTTTGGATTGACGCCATTTATGTTCTAATTGTCGAGATGTCTGTTTTAAGGTACGCGTTTGATCATTATACCAGGGTGCTATTTTTTTTCTCTCTAATTATTTTTCTACTGAATGGAGCCACTCTATCTAACATGTAGCGGAGTGTTGACTCCAAACCTTTGGTCGCATGATCGAGTTCTATGGGATCTGACGGTGATCCAAATCTAATTGATGTTTCTGCGAGGATGTTTATGAAGCTCGGTGCAGTAGCCGATTTGTAGGTACGTTTAACGCGGTAGCGAGGCGGAAATATTATGATCAATATGCATTATGAATGAGATAAGATAAGGGTCTGAGACAGCTTCAGACTGCGGAAAAATTACAATATTTTCTATACTTAGTCCGTATGTTAGTATGAGGTCTAGAGTGAGTAGGCCTGATTATATTCTGATTAATCCCTACTGAATTTAAGATTGACACAACCGCTGATCCAGGTTATCAAAATGAAATTTAAAATCTCTGACGATTAATGCTTTATCTACAGACACAACCAGGGTTGTGATAAAGTCTGCAAATTCTCTAAGAAACTGAGTATAAGGCCCTAGGGGTCTGTAAATAATAAATAGAGGAATTGACTTATTGTTTCTGGCTACATAGTTTACACTGGTATAAAGAATTTCAAAAGAATTAAATTTATGATAAGGTTTTTGTGTGATGACTAGATTTTGACTATGGATGAGACCAACACCGCCTCCTCTACCAGTTGAACGAGGCTGATGTACATAACTGTATCCAGGAGGACTGGCTTAATTTAATGCTACGTACTCGTTTGGTTTAATCCAAGTTTCCCTAAAACACATTAAATTAAATTCCTGATCAGTAATGATGTCATTAACAATAAGAGCTTTAGATGCAAGAGATCTAATGTTTAATAGTCCTAGCTTCAGATCAAAGGTGCTGGCTGTGCATTCAATATGATTTAATTTGATGTTAATTAGACTTTTGAAGACAGACCTTCTGTTATTTTCTATATATTTGTATAGCTCGGGGAACAGACACAGTCTCTATAGTATGTATTACAGGTGTTGGATTATTAATTGAGCATTGATTATACTGAATGTAGTTATTGTTGGAAGATGTACTTACAGTAGACAGTCACTTGGAGTGTAGCGCCCTGGAGATGTTGTCAGACAGCAGTTCCGCTCCAACGCTGCTGGGGTGCAGGCCATCAGGACGAAACAACCTAGGATGCTCCCAGAACAGATTCCAGTTTTTAACAAACACTAGATTCTGCTTATTACACCAAGAGACTAACCAATCACTGAAAGCGAGAAGTCTACTGAACTTTTCTGCTCCATGTCTGAATGTGGGAAGAGGTCTAGAGACTATGATCTTCACGGTGGGTGATCTGCCTCAGGCTGGAGAAGTCCCTCTTCAGAACCTCCGACTGCCGCAGCCTGGTGTCGTTCGTCCCCACGTGCAGCACAACCGCTCCAATGCGCTCGTCCTTCTTCAGGATCCCGGATACCTGCGCAGCGACATCAAGGACACGAGCACCAGAATAACAGTGTGTGTGCACCTTACCTTTAGATGAGGCTACACGGATGTTCCGCACAATGACGTCCTCGACGATCACAGCGTTAGGTCTGGTCTGACGGAGAGGGAAGCGGTTTCTGGTTGGAATCTCGAACACCGGAGGTGGAGATGTCCTCGCTCGGGGTTCAGCCCTCGCCTTCCACCGCTGGTTCACCCAAGGCTCGAGGTGTGTTGGCGCCGGTGTGGCGGAGACCACGGCTGGGAAAGTCCTAGGTGCACGGTCCCTGCACAGAGAAACACATGGCGTAGAGGGGCTAGGAGTGGAAATACCACACTGTGTGCTTACCTTGGATGTGTAGGCAGAAGCATGCGATGTTTCCAGCGCAGTTCATTGCTCCTGCAGCTGGGCCTGCTGGTTGAGTAGGCCGCGGATCTGCTTCTCCACATCCTCCAGTTCCAGCAGCACCATGTGAAGCTCGAGCGAGTCCTCATCTGCACACAAAAGCGAAGAGACGGTAGACATATTTGTATTTTAAACAAAAAACAGCGGTATATGAAAACGAAATATGAAAACGTAAACAAGGCTAGCGGTAGGTGATGCTAGCAGGCTACAGGCTACAAGCTAATCGCAAGCTAGTCGCGGCTGTTTGTACATACAAATCAAATTAAGCGACAGCGCAATGTTACGATTGTTTTTAAAGTAGTTTCAGTTATATTTGTATAACTGAAATTAACTAAAATTAATGTAATGTAAGAAGAAAATAATGTAATAGCGTTAGCTCGAAGGACGCTGCTTCCTTCTTTGACGCTGCTTCCTGCTTGATGCTGCTTCCTTCTTCAACTCATCTGCTTTTCAAATTAGTGCGAGGATCTCGTGGCCAGATCGCGGCGCAACAATCTGAGAATCGTAGGCGTCCCTGAAGACTCGACCTGCTCGTCCACACCGGCAGCTATTTCTGCTCTGCTTAAAGACGCTTTTAGGCTGGAGAAAGAGCCCCTTCTGGACTGCGCTCATCGCACTCTGCAGCCGAGGCCCAAACCCGGTGAGTGCCCTCGTCCTATAATCGGCCGACTCCATGCGGACTGTGTAGACATCCTGCGCCGGGCCACAGCCCAACAACGGTTGAAGGTTGGTGACATGGTTATCTCTATCTTTCCCGATCACACCGTGAAGGTAGCCTGTGCTCGTGCTGCCTTCAATGACTGCCGCCGCCAGCTCCGTGACATACCGGGAATACGGTTCAGTCTGCTTTATCCGGCACGCCTCCGCGTTACACACGACGGAACCGAGAGGGAGTTTAAATCTGCGGAGGATGCCAGAGCGTTCATTAAGTCACTGATCAAGTAATAACACTAATAACATAACAGACTGACTATCCGTCTCCAGAAGTGAAATGGACCACTACTGACTTTACAACACATGATGGAGCAGTGACTATGTTTATGTGCCTTGATATGTATCATTGTTTAGTTTGCAGGAGCCCAACCTGGGGTGATTATTACTATTGGGTCAACAGCTGTTAGCTTTCCTGTTGGGGATTTGACACCTTGTGGAGTCTCCATCGTTTGGGGATGGGGACGTGTAAGTGCAATGGGGAGGGGTGGGGGGGTGGGGCTGTTCACTGTGTGTGTGGAGTGGGTGAGTGTTCTGTCTTTAATTTTAATTTTTTATTATTATTTTCTTTCACTTTTTACTTTTTCTTCTTTTATCTTTGTTTTTTGGGGGTTTTTCTCCGCCTCCTGTTTCCTCTCCCCTTTTCCTTCTCTCAGAGGTGATGCTTCATTTTCATTCTCTTCCTGCCGTAAACACATGTGAACTTTGTGAGCTGGAACATTAAAGGTATGGGGAGTCCTATAAAGAGATCTAGGTTGTTTGCTCATCTGAAACGGCTCAATGCAGACATAGTGTTTCTACAAGAAACTCATATGCGCACCACAGACCAGGTTCGGCTTAAATGTCCATGGATTTCTGAGGTGTTTCACTCTAACTTCAACTCTAAGGCCAGGGGAGTTGCCCTTTTAATTGGTAAGTCAATTCACTTTTCATAGTCCAAAGTAATATCAGATGAAAATAGCAGATACTTAATCATTTCAGGTAAATTGTTGCAAGTCCCTGTATTATTAGTTAATATTTACGCCCCAAATTTTGATGACCCACATTTCATGAATAAGCTCTTTGAGCTCCCTTCATTACATAATACTGTCCTTATATTTGGATGAGATCTGAATTGCGTTATTGATCCTAGGTTGGACCGCTCTACTTCTAAGACCATGACACCCTCACTGATGTCAAATACGCTTTCTGATTTCATGTCTAAAAATGGTTTTGTGGACCCTTGGAGATTCCATAATCCCAGTATCAAGGAATATACTTTCTTTTCGTATGTGCATAAGTCCTCTAGAATTGATTATTTTTTCATCGACACCAAACTTCTCTTCAAAGTGTCGATGGTTAAATATCATCCAATTGTGATTTCGGACCATGCCCCACTTTCTTTGGATATTCAGCTTTCCCCCAACCTCAATATTCATTACTGTGGAGGTTTAACACTCTGCGTCTATCAGATGACAAATTTAATACATTTATTGCAGCTTCAATTGACGATTTTATTGAAATCAATCAGAACGAGATTGAACCTATTTCCTGTTCTCTGCTGTGGGAATCACTAAAAGCATACTTGCTGGGCCAAATAATTTCCTACATTTAAACAAAATGCGTACGGCCAAACTTCGAGAGCTATCTCGTAAAATTGACAAACTAGATAGACAATTGGTCACTGGCCCCTCTTCTGCTTTACTTAAAGATCGGGTTGAATTACAGGCTGAATTAGACCCTATTACAACTGCTGATGCAGAGCGCCTTCTACTACGTTCATGCTCCATGTTGATAAACTGAGCCGTCTCTTGGCCCACCAATTGAGACGTCAAGCAGCTTCACGCATAATTCATCAAATAAAAGATTCATCTGGCATACTCCACACAGACCCTAATACCATTAACTCAGTCTTCTGCTCATTCTATTCCTCTCTGTATACGTCTGAATTTCCATCTGGGACTTCTGATATGAATGCTTTCTTAAGCAGTCTCAACTTCCCTACCATTAACCCAGATGTGGCTAAAGATCTTGACTCTCCATTAACCTTAGAGGAAATCAACCTAGCCATAAATAGCATGCAAAACAATAAAGCTCCTGGCCCTGATGGATTCCCAGTAGAATTTTTCAAAATATTTAAATCTAAACTGTCCCCTTTATTGTACTCTGTATATAGGGAATCTCTGCAGAATGGAGCTCTCCCTCCTACTTTGCGACAAGCCTCTATAAATCTGCTTTTAAAGAAAGACAATGATCCGAATCTCTGCAGCTCTTACAGACCCCTCTCTTTGATAAATGTGGATGCTAAGATTCTTGCTAAGGCTTTGGCTAGTTGTTTGGAAAGAATTCTTCCAGTCATAGTTTCAAAAGAACAAACTAGATTTATAAAGGGGCGTCAGTTATTTTACAACGTTCGCACCCTTTTGAACATTATCTACTCCAAATGCTCTACTACAACCCCCAAAGTGGTAATCTCAGTCGATGCTGAAAAAGTGTTTGACAGGGTTGAATGGGACTACCTGCTTACAGTATTACATAAATTTGGATTGGGTGATACATTTACTTCTTGGATACACCTTCTGTATACATCCCTGCAAGCTAGTATCTCCACCAATGGTATTCAGTCAACTTATTTTACTTTCTCCCGTGGCACTCGACAGGGTTGTCCCTTGTCTCCTTTACTGTTTGCATTAGCTATAGAGCCCTTGTCAATTTATCTGAGGTCTTCCCTTTCTTTCACTGGGATATCACGTTTGGGCATGGAATTTAAACTTTCTCTGTATGCGGATGATTTATTACTGTATGTTTCCAACCAAAGTCACTCTTTACCTGGAATGCTCTCCTTTCTCCAGAGATTTGGCTCATTTTCAGGTTATAAAGTTAACATTTCCAAGAGTGAGTGCTACCCGGTTAATACTTTGGCATTACAAATGAATCAATCTGATATCCCCTTCAGAATGAGCCCCTCTGACTTTAAGTCATAAGTATTAAGGAATTAATATAACCTAATTTCCTACTTTTACCTTCTCACCCCCAAACCAACTATGGGATGATTTTCTCCCATCTGACCATCTACAAAAATCTCGTATTTCAAGAATTTATAATAAACTTTTATCCTACGACGGCTCACCTATCAGTAAAATCAAGGTTGCATGGGAGGGCGAATTGTGGTTGACCCTACAGGAAGCCTGGTGGGACGGTGGCATTAGCAAGATCCACACAAGCGCATTTTGTGCTCATCTCTCCTTGATACAGTTCAAGGTATTACACAGGATTCATTTCTCCAAAACACGTTTGTCACAGATTTATCCCACTGTCATTGACCGCTGTGATAAATGTCATGCCTCTCCCTGCAATCTTACACACATGTTCTACTCCTGCCTATTGGTATTCTCCATTTGGCAGAAGTATTTCGATAACACCTCAAAAATACTGTCCTTTACTGTTAAATCCTCTCCCCATATTGCCATATTTGGGTATCCGGAGGATTATAACAGGTACAATTCGAACCAATTAGATCTCTTGGCGTTCACTTCCTCATTAGTAAGACGGCACCTTCTTTTCCATTGGAAATCCACAAAGCCTCCCTCCAGCACTCAGTGGCTTAGGGATGTAATGTCTTCTAAAATTGGAAAAGATTACGTACTCTCTGGGTTTCACAGGAAGTGGCAGCCTTTCTTAACCTTCTTCAAATCTCTGCCATCTTTGCCTTCTGATTGAGGGAATACCCCCCGCCCCATTTTATTTATTTGAATTAGTTTTTTATTTTATTTTATTTATTCAGTATTATTTCTTAATTTTTTTTATCATTTATTTTTTTATTATTGTCACGTATCTGGAAACTCTGGACTCCATTTCCCATCAGCCACTGCACTCTCACCACATGACCACATGCACCACCACATGCACCTGATTCACGTTTTGGTTAATGAGCACTCGTGTTTATCTAGTCCTTGTCTGCACTGGTCTCGTTGTTGTAGACTCATGTCGTTTATGTCTCAGTGTTTTGTTTCTTGCCACAGTGTTTTGCCAAGTGTTTTCGTGTCTTGTTTCATAGTCTCTTTGTTTATATTACATGTTTAAGTCTGCACCTGCTTCTGCCGCAACAGTGATTCGTGACATAACAAAAGACCATTTTTTTCGAAAGCAGCAAACCAACTCCCACTCTCCCTCCCCTATTATGGCTCTCGCTCAGCTGTCATGGTCAGTGGAGGACATCACTCTGCCTCCACGGTACGTGAGAGAAGTCGCTCCGTCTCCTGGCGGACTGAAGGATTCCCCTCTGTTCAGCTACCTCAAGGTCGCTCGGCTGTCATGTTCAGTGGAGGATATCACTCTACCACCCCGCTACGTGAGAATTGACGCTCCGTCTTTTAGCAGACTCAAGGATTCCCCACTGTTCAGCTACCTTAAAGTGCCTCAGCCTCCCTGTTCTGCTGTGGTCGTCGCTCAGCCTTCCTGCTCGACTGTGGACGTCGCTCAGCCTCCACTGCTCGGCTGTGGACGTCGCTCTGCCTCCCCTGCTCGGCTGTGGACGTCGCTCAGCCTCCCCTGCTCGGCTGTGGACGTCGCTCTGCCTCCCCTGCTCGGCTGTGGACGTCGCTCAGCCTCCCCTGCTCGGCTGTGGACGTCGCTCTGCCTCCCCTGCTCGGCTGTGGACGTCGCTCTGCCTCCCCTGCTCGGCTGTGGACGTCGCTCAGCCTCCCCTGCTCGGCTGTGGACGTCGCTCTGCCTCCCCTGCTCGGCTGTGGACGTCGCACTGCCTCCCCTGCTCGGCTGTGGACGTCGCTCTGCCTCCCCTGCTCGGCTGTGGGCGTCGCTCTGCCTCCCCTGCTCGGCTGTGGGCGTCGCTCTGCCTCCCCTGCTCGGCTGTGGGCGTCGCTCTGCCTCCCCTGCTCGGCTGTGGGCGTCGCTCTGCCTCCCCTGCTCGGCTGTGGGCGTCGCTCTGCCTCCCCTGCTCGGCTGTGGACGTCGCTCTGCCTCCCCTGCTCGGCTGTGGACGTCGATCTGCCTCCCCTGCTCGGCTGTGGACGTCGCTCCTTTCCTTTGCTGTGCTCAGTGTGTCGCTCCCTCCTCATGCTCCACGGAGAGCGTCGTTCCTCCCTTGGGCCTCGCGGAGAACCTCGCTCCTCTCCCTGGCCTCGCGGAGAACCTCGCTCCCCCCGTGAGCCCCGCGGAGAACCTCGCTCCCCCCGTGAGCCTCGCGGAGAACCTCGCTCCCCCCGTGTGCCTCGTAAGGTACTTTGCTCCCCCCTTGAACCTTGTGGTGAAGCTCGCTCTGCTCTCCTATCCTGTGGGGGACGTCACCCTGCTTTCATGCTTTGCCAAGGACGTCCCTCTGCCCCCCTGTGCCGTTGTGCAAGCCGCTCGGCCTCCTGGTTTTGCTGGGGACTTTTTGCCCAGAGGGCCAGGACCGGGAGTAGCACCCTTGGGGGAGGGTTCTGTCACGTATCTGGAAACTCGGGACTCCATTTCCCATCAGCCACTGCACTGCACCACATGACCACATGCACCTGATTCATGTTTTGGTTAATGAGCACTCATTTGTTTATCTAGACCTTGTCTGCACTGGTTTCTTGTCTTTCGTTGTTGTAGACTCATGTCGTTTATGTCTCAGTGTTTTGTTTCTTGCCACAGTGTTTTGCCAAGTGTCTTGTTTCATAGTCTGTTTGTTTATATTAAATGTTTAAGTCTGCACCTGCTTCTGTCTCAACCGTGATTCGTGACAATTATTATTTTTTTCCTTTTCTTTTTGTTTCTATTGGGTATTATGAACGCATGAATGTGTGTTCTTACCTGTAAAAAAAAAAACGAGTTTGGCTCCCAATTTGTTGAGTCACTGAGAGACAAAACAATTTCTAACTTTTTTTTTTTTTTTCTTTTTACACTTGTGAGTCTCGGGGTACTACAGTTTGTTTGTTTGTTTCTCTTTCCAATGTGCCATCTCTTCCAATAAAAATATTTTTTCTAAAACAAAAACCTTTTATATTAAAGCCTCCTGTGAAACCTGTTCATAGATAAACTACCGTAGATAACCTTGCAGACTGTAGAAAAATCTAGTTTTATTAAACTAATTTGCAAACTTTGTTTTTGCTTAAATACTTGTCAGTTTAATCAGAGAGAAGGTTTGTCCTTTTAGGAATGCTTATGAAAATGCAAAGCTCCTGGTTCAACATCATTTGCTTGACTATGTAAGCACAATAGACAACTGTAGAACAAATGCTTTTACAGAGCTCTTACAGTCTAATCATTGTTGCTGTGGGATTATGTATTATGGGCTTCAATGTTTTAGTCCTATTTAAAAATTCTACTTACTAGTAATTTAAATGACAGATGGTCTAAGGGATGGGCATTATATTTTGCACAGAAAAAATGTGAATTCATGTTCAATGAAAAAAACTAATTAACCATTTGTGTTACTCAAATTATTCTATTAAAAAGGGATTTTCAATGGTATTCAAAGGCATTGAATCAAGAGAAAATGACAGTACAATATATATATATATATATATATATATATATATATATATATATATATATATATATATAGATGCCATTTATTTTGATCAACTAGCAATACAATAACTTTCTTCTATTCTATACTTTATTCATCATAATATTGCAGTATCCTGGGTGTTTTCACATACTCTCCTGTTAATGTGGACCAGAAAGAGAGAGCCTCATTGCTTTTGGTGTTCACAATACATGTGAACACCAAGGGTGAGTCAGAACACGTTTCAAAAGGGGACTCGGTTCTCTTTCTGGAAATTTTAGCATAGATGAGAATGCAGACCACTTGTTGTTCACACCACAACTCCTTTACCACAGTTTAATAGTGAATACAGTGTTAACACATTTGTACTAAAGGACAGTGTAACAAACACTCCCACTAAATAGCCAAACTAGTGTCCGGTGTGCATCATCACAACCTGGCTTCTTCCTTCTCCTCGCCACACTCCTCCGACAGCAGATTTTAAGGGGGCGGTGCTACCCTCTGTGCTACGCCTTTCATCTAGCCGGACCATTTGCCTGCGAGAGAGGAGAGATGAGGAGGAGGACAAGAGGAGAGAGAAGAACCAAGTTGGAGAGCGAGCCAGAGAGAAAAAGAGGAGAGAGAGAAAAAATACTCTCCAGCCATTCTGTCATCTGGTTCTCAGCCAGCTTAGAAGTGATACCCCACGACGCTGGGCGATGGCAGTGGACTTCTGAGGGAGTGGATGCGGCTCCTCCCCTTTTCCAGTGGACAGAAGCCACACCTCACTGACGGATGGCTATGACTTCTCCCCTTTTCAGGCAGGTGGGCAGCCGCATCTCTGCTTCCCCAGCGGACAGCAGCGGGTACTCCATCCCCAGGCAGATCGTCCGCCTCCCGGCCGATGGCAGCAATTTCTCCAGCCTGCTCAGCAACTGTTCCAGCACCACCACCTCTTCAGCATCATAATGCTGGTGAGAGCTCTCAGACAGCGCCTCCCTCCTCCTTTACAGGTTTTCGCACTAGTGTAACAACCTTTATAGTTGGGCATGTAAAAGGATGGCGGAGCCACGTGTGAAACAACTTAGCTCTCTTTACTTTGCTCCATTTTTCTCCGCTTTTGAGCATTGTCTTTTTTGCGCACACATGTACACACATACACACACTTGCTTCATGCTGGTGTCTCTCTCCCTCTTATCCTCACCTTGTCTCACTGCAACAGAGAACAACCATTAAGAGAATTCTCCACAGGCATGCATTCCTTACCATTCGCCTTCTCTGGCTCCGCCCTCCGTTGACAAACAGGCGCTCTTCCCGCCCCCACATCCACATACCCCCACTGTCCAACTCAGCCCAGGCATATAGTATCGGAGGGTGGGAACTTTCCATTTGATAGCCAGACACTCCTTCTCTAATGGAAGGGGCCAAGAGACATTGGAGTCAAGGGGATCTTCCAATATCCCTTTGTTAAATCTAATCAAGCAGTTCATCAATACATTGGGTATGCATCAAATTTAGACAAAGTGTTGACTTTTCTAAACTTCACACAAAACTGGATTGTCCTGTGGGTCTTGGGAACCATATGGCTGCTCCAGTCACTATTGGACTCCTTGATTATACCCATGTCAAGCATAGCCTTGAGTTCATCCCTAACAAAAAACATTTTTTTTTTGTGTTTGGGCAGCCAATATGTGCAGCTGTGAGCCACCACCCCTGGGGATTTCTCAATGTGGTGCTCTATGAAATTAGTGCGATCTGGGAGATGGACGAACAAATCAGAAAATTCTACCTGTAATTTAGTAAAGTCAGTGATTTGGGACAGAGAAAGGTGGTCTCCATACAGAACCAAGGTGTATTAGAGTGCTGTTTATAGATTCACCTCTGGTCCTAGCTCCTCCCTCTCAGGAACAACCATCGCCAAAGCCATTGAAACCATCTCCCTCCATGGTTTTAGGAGGTTAAGATGGTAAACTTTTTGTGCCCCACCTCTATCCATTTGCTCTTCTCTATAGTCGACGTCCCCGACTCACCATGTGACCTCAAAGGGCCCTTGCCACCTGGTGAGTAATTTAGAACCCGACATAGGTAGCACAACAAGAACTTTATCTCCTGGCATGAATTCTCATAACCGAGCACCTTTGTTATATAGCCGGGATTGATGTTCTTGCACCTGCAGCAAATTCTCCTGGGTTATTTGGCTTAAGGTGTGGAGTTTTGCTCTCAGGTCAAGAATGTACTGAAATTTTTTTTACTGTTTGAAGGTCCCTCTTTCCAATTTTCCCAAATGATGTTGGGAGCACACAACATGGCACACAATGTACAATAATTTGAATGGGGGCTTTACCCATGGAGGCTTGCGGAGCTTCTCAAACTACAAATAACAGGGGCTCTAACCACTTATCCCAATTTTGCACATCATAGTGACTGATCTTATGAATCATGTTTTTAAGCATTTGATTAAAGCGTTCTACCAGTCCATCCATCTGTGGATGATATATGCTGGTGCAAATTGATTTAATCCCCAACAATTTGTAAAGCTTGCATAGTGTTTGTGATCATGATGAAACCTAGGATTTCTTTCGGGATCTTGACTCGGGAGATCACTTGGAAGAGTGCCTCAGCAACATTCCCTGTGCAGATATTGCGGAGAGGCACCGCTTCTGGGCATTGCGTTGCGCAGTCCACTAAAACTAACATAAAGCGATGCCATTAGATTGATCTTATGTCCTGAGCAGGTTGAACTTATGGCCTGATGAGGTCCATACCAATCCTTTCAAAGGCAACCTCAATTAATGGGAGTGGGCACAATGGATCTTTTGGGGTGGCTGATGGATTCACCAGTCGGCCAATAAAAGCAAGCCATGAGCCAGTCCAGTGTTTCCCCTCGCCATTGGATTATGGTGAGCAGACAAATATTTCCAGACGGCTCCTTGAAACCAACAACTGCATTACTTCTTCATGAGTATGTTTGTCCTGCATCACTTGATATAGCTTATCCTTAATAATCAAAAAATAGGACTGGGAGAGTCCAGCAATGGGTTGGATAGGCTGACCATCGATTACTCTCACTTGGTTAAAGGCGTGACTAAGGCTCTCATCGCGCAATTGATTTAAGGGAAATCCCTGCCAAGAGGGGAGGAGTGAAGCTCCACCCACTCTCGATGTCTCCCTGACATAGAGCTGTTGCCGATGGCTCTGGCACTATCTCTCCCGTCAATTCTGTGCAAATTCTACACTTTTTTCCATTAATGCAGGACCCATCTACAAACCTTTCTTTAGCTAAAGCTTGTAACCCAGACCAATTTGTCCCAAAAATTAATGAATGGGTGAGGCGAGTACTAACTGCTGCCTCCACTATGTATTTTCACCCCTGAAATTTGATGACAATGGGCACTATTGGGTACAGTGCCTTGCGAAAGTATTCGGCCCCCTTGAACTTTTCAAACTTTTGCCACATTTCAGGCTTCAAACATAAAGATTAATTTTTTGTGAAGAATCACCAACAAGTGGGACACAATTGTGAAGTGGAACAAAATCTATTGGATATTTTAAACTTTTTTAGCAAATAAAAAACTGAAAAGTGGTGCGTGCAAAATTATTCGGCCTCTTTACTTTCAGTGCAGCAAACTCACTCCAGAAGTTCAGCGAGGATCTCTGAATGATCCAATGTTGTCCTAAATGACTGATGGTGATAAATAGAATCCACCTGTGTGTAATCAAGTCTCTGTATAAATGCACCTGCTCTGTGATAGTCTCAGGGTTCTGTTGAAAGCGCAGAGAGCATCATGAAGAACAAGGAACACACCAGGCAGGTCCGTAGTACTGTTGTGGAGAAGTTTAAAGCCGGATTTGGATACAAAAAGATTTCCCAAGCTTTAAACATCCCAAGGAGCACTGTGCAAGCGATCATTTTGAAATGGAAGGAGTATCAGACCACTGCAAATCTACCAAGACCTGGCCGTCCCTCTAAACTTTCAGTTAGACAAGGAGAAGACTGATCAGAGATGCAGCCAAGAGGCCCATGATCACTCTGGATGAACTGCAGAGAACTACAGCGGAGGTGGGAGAGTCTGTCCATAGGACAACAATCAGTCGTACACTGCACAAATCTGGCCTTTATGGAAGAGTGGCAAGAAGAAAGCCATTTCTCAAAGATATCCATAAAAAGTCTCGTCTAATGTTTGCCACAAGCCACCTGGGAGACACACCAAACATGTGGAAGAAGGTGCTCTGGTCAGATGAAACCAAAATCAAACTTTTTGCCCACAATGCAAAACGATATGTTTGGCGTAAAAGCAACACAGCTCATCACCCTCGAAACACCATCCCCACTGTCAAACATGGTGGTGGCAGCTCATGGTTTGGGCCTGCTTTTCTTCAGCAGGGACAGGGAAGATGGTTAAAATTGAGAGGAAGATGGATGCAGCCAAATACAGGACCATTCTGGATGAAAACCTGTTGGAGTCTGCAAAAGACCTGAAACTGGGACGGAGATTTATCTTCCAACAAGACAATGATCCCAAACATACAGCAAAATCTACAAAGGAATGGTTCACAAATAAACGTATCCAGGTGTTAGAATGGCCAAGTCAAAGTCCAGACCTGAATCCAATCAAGAATCTGTGGAAAGAGCTGAAAACTGCTGTTCACAAACGCTCTCCATCCAACCTCACTGAGCTTGAGCTGTTTTGCAAGGAAGAATGGGCAAGAAATTCAGTCTCTCGATGTGCAAAACTGATAGAGACATACCCCAAGCGACTTGCAGCTGTAATCGCAGCAAAAGGTGGCTCTACAAAGTATTAACACAAGGGGGCCGAATAATTTTGCACGCCCCACTTTTCATTATTTTATTAGTTAAAAAATTTTCAAAAATCCAATAGATTTCGTTCCACTTCACAATTGTGTCCCACTTGTTGGTGATTCTTCACAAAAAATGTAAATTTTATATCTTTATGTTTGAAGCCTGAAATGTGGCAAAAGGTTGAAAAGTTCAAGGGGGCCGAATACTTTTGCAAGGCACTGTATGTGTGAACATCCCTGTGCACACACCAAAGCCTCCCCTTGTGCCAAGCCTTGGTGAATTGAGGTCTGGTTACAGCCTGAATCCACCAATGTATGGTATGTACCTGCCTGAACAATCATAGGAGTGCAGTACTTCCCAGCTTGATCGGGAGTAGCCTGCAGCGCATCGGGGAGCCGGACCACTGCTCCCATCGCCATCACGTAGCACTGGTCCTGGAAATGCCCAAGCTTTTCGCAACACCAGCATGCTGACCCAGGCATTACTCCCGCACCTATGGCCCCAGATTCACCCACTTAGGGAAAAGATTTAACACAAGGGGGGGCTCTGGGTCTGTGGCTGGAATACTGGCCTATACCAGGCCCTGGAGCACCTGCTGATCCTCTGCCTGGGCGTCAAGTACGTCTTTAAACTGGTGCTCTTGGTCGCGACACAGCTAGAGGAGAGCCTGATGTTGGGTCTGCTGGAGGTTGGCGAGAGATGTGATGAGATTCACGAGCAGTGAGGACTCCATGAAGGTGGCCAGTGTAACAACCTTTAAAGTCGGGCAAGGATGAGGCAAGAACTGGCTGAACATCAACACAAACTTTAATAATAAACAGAACATAAACCAAAACAGAAACACACAACAAAACACAAAGTGCACGTGCATCTCTCTCTCTCTCTCTCACTCTCACTGGTGCCTCCAGCTGCTCCTTTATCTCTATTTCTCCCACTGATTAGCCAAATTAGTGCCAAGTGCACATCGCCACAGTCAGATTTTCCATGAGTCTTATCACTTCCATTGAAGCATGTGCTCAAATGACACACATCAATTGATTTGATCTGACATGGATCATCAGGTTTTAAACTAACTTATGGAGTCTGTGTCAGCTCAAGTACACATTGTCATTACAGCAAAAAGGGGGACATACCAAACAATAAAATACTCTGAAATATTTCTAAGATTCTACCTTTCATTCAAGTTGTTGCTGATAATATAATTTGTAATGAAAATCTTTGTGTTAAATTCAGAAAGAATGTCAAACAGAAACATTTTCACAAGTGTTCTCAGACTTTTGGACCCCACTGTTTATAGTGCTGTATATATTGTTTATATCTCATTCTAAAAAAAATTCAGAAATTAAAACAAAATCTAAGATAAAAACAAAGGCAACCTGAGTAATCACAAAATACCATTTTTAAATGATAGTTATTTATTGAAGCAAAGAAGTTATCCAATATCAACTGGGCCTGTGAAAATGTATTTGCCCCAGTTTGCCCACTAATTACCCAAATGAAACTGTATTCATAGTGGGGTTCAGCTGGACTAGATGCAACCAGGCCTGATTACTACAAACCCTGTTCAATCAAATCAACACTTAAATATAATTTTTCAACAGCATGAAGTTTGTTAAAAGGTCTTACCCAGTAACACACTATGCCAAAAATGTAAAGAAATTCCAGAAATGATAAGGAAGAAGGTGATTGAAATACAAGTCTGGGAAGGGTTACAAAACTACATCAAAGTCTCTGGAACTCCAGAGAACTTCAGTAAGAGCCATTATCTCCAAATGGAAAAACTTGGCACAGTAGTGAACTTCCCCAGAAGTGTCTGACCTTCCAATATTCCTCCAAGATCACAGGAACAACTCATCGAGGAAGGCACAAAATAGCCACAGACAACATCTAAGGAACTACAGGCCTCTCTTGCATCAATAAAGGTCACTATTCATGATGCCACTATCAGAAAGACACTGGGCAAAAATTACATCCATGGAAGAGTGGTGAGGTGAAAACCACTGCTAACCCAGGAGAACATTTAAGGCCTATCTGAAGTTTACCAAAACACATCTTGATGATCCTCAAATACAGTGCCTTGCGAAAGTATTTGGCCCCCTTGAACTTTTCAACCTTTTGCCACATTTCAGGCTTCAAACGTAAAGATATAAAATTTTAATTTTTTTGTGAAGAATCACCAACAAGTGGGACACAATTGTGAAGTGGAACGAAACTTTTTTAGCAAATAAAAAACTGAAAAGTGGTGCGTGCAAAATTATTCGGCCTCTTTACTTTCAGTGCAGCAAACTCACTCCAGAAGTTCAGCGAGGATCTCTGAATGATCCAATGTTGTCCTAAATGACTGATGGTGATAAATAGAATCCACCTGTGTGTAATCAAGTCTCTGTATAAATGCACCTGCTCTGTGATAGTCTCAGGGTTCTGTTGAAAGCGGAGAGAGCATCATGAAGACCAAGGAACACACCAGGCAGGTCCGTAATACTGTTGTGGAAAAGTTTAAAGCCGGATTTGGATACAAAAAGATTTCCCAAGCTTTAAACATCCCAAGGAGCACTGTGCAAGCGATCATTTTGAAATGGAAGGAGTATCAGACCACTGCAAATCTACCAAGACCTGGCCGTCCCTCTAAACTTTCAGCTCAGACAAGGAGAAGACTGATCAGAGATGCAGCCAAGAGGCCCATGATCACTCTGGATGAACTGCAGAGAACTACAGCTGAGGTGGGAGAGTCTGTCCATAGGACACCAATCAGTCATACACTGCACAAATCTGGCCTTTATGGAAGAGTGGCAAGAAGAAAGCCATTTCTCAACGTTTGGTGTGACGTTTGGTGTGTCTCCCAGGTGGCTTGTGGCAAACTTTAGACGAGACATTTTATGGATATCTTTGAGAAATGGCTTTCTCAAAGACAAATGGCTTTTCTATTTTGGGAGAATATTCTGTGGATTGATGAGTCGAAAATGGAACTGTTTGGAAGACAGGGGTCCGTTACATCTCACATAATCCATACACATGTAACCCCTTCCTGGCGCCGGAAGTGTAATATTAGAGAAGGTTACTACAGTAAATGGTTTTAATTGACAGGATCCTGAGTATTTAGCAGTTGATGGTGAATTGGCTAACCTCTATTTACCAGTCGATGATGTTATACTATAACAGGCAGAAATGTATGTAAATTATTTAATCCCTAATAGCGCGGTGCCTCCACTGAAGAATTACCCCACTCACACACTATGAGCGATATTGTTATTCCCCAGAAACAAATATTGAGTATAACTAAGCCAAATATATATAAACCTTATTAAATAAATAAAAAAGAAAAGTCCAGTAAAGCCAGGTAGTATGTATAACAAAAATAACCACATTTATTATGCTAAACAAAAAAACTTCAAACTGTATACATATATTAGAAACAAAATTTAGACCAGTAACTCAAACACTCCTTTCTAATTATTAAACAACAGGAACAGTACAGTTTGGATTTTACCACTTAAACCCTTTTTTAACTGTTCAGAACCTTCACCAAGCGCTTGGGTTTTCTGTTGGGGCCCGTGAGTTGGTGCACATACAAAAAAAATCCTCCTTGGTTCCTTTAATGAACGCTACTTAAAATCTCTCCGTTACTCACGCCTCTGGAACAGAAGAATTAGCCACTGTGGTCATGAGCTGAGAGAATGAATCCGCTGCACGCGAGGTTCCAGAAGGTTAATTCAGCGACGCAGGTTCAGCGATGGAGTTCCTCCTTAAACAGCGTAGTAGCTACCATGCTACCTAGCACAATTCAGCACAGTTCTCCACAGTCCTCGTCCTTCAGTTTCACAGCGACACTGCGACTGGCGGTTACAGATGTCCGTCCCTCACGAAGACATTAGTTTAACGTCCCCAAGTTACAGATTGTACTTAGCTTTGTTTTTCCCAAGCTAGTGCAAAACAAACAAACGCAGCTAAGCTAGCACTTCACCTTACAGTTCACAAATTTACCGAGCGGATAGTTGCTCTCCTTTCGCTGAATAAAATGATATTTGTGCCACTACTTTAATAGAAGTTTAGTCTACAAACATCACCTCTGCGTTAAAACCCGGTTCTCTTTTTTTTTCCCGCTCTCCTCCCGCGTGTTTCTCCCTCTCCTCTTCGCTACCTCTCCCCCTCCTTTCCTTTTTTTCCTCTTTTCCCCTCCCCAACAAAGGTGACCTCTGATTGGCTAGGAGTTTAATTAAACAGGCAACCCATTGGCTTGAACTACTCCAAAGAAACAAATTGCAACGTATTCAAAAACAAAGGACCATGGGAAATGTAGTCTCAAATTAATCCACCCAAAAATGCAGCAAGCACACCATTTATTCAACTACATTTTTGGGAGGTGCCTACACACAGAATTCCACAAAAAGAACATTGTACCTACAATCAAGCATGGTTATGGAAGTGTGATTATGGTATGCTTTGCTGCATCAGGGCCTGGGCAACTTGCAATAACTGAGGGAAACATGAATTCTGCTCTCTATCAGAAAATCCTAAAGGAGAATGTCCGGTCTTCAGTTCCTAAGCTGAAACTCAAGCACAACTGGATTATGCAGCAAGACAATAATCCAAAGTATAGGAGTCCAAGTCCTAGTAGTAAGTGAAAGACTGATCTCCAGTTATCGGATGTGTTTGATTGCAGATATTGCTGCTAAAGGTGGCACAACCAGATTTGAATTTTAAGGGGAAATTACTTTTTCACATTGATGATACAGTGCCCTACACTAATATTGGCACCCTAGACAAAAATGAGCAAAGAAGGCTGTGAAATATTGTCTTTATTGTTTAACCTTTAAACCTTATTGTTTAAACTTTTGTTCAAATAATTCACAAAAACACTCTCATCGATATCAAACAATTGCAAACAAAACTCAGGTTTATAAAAAAAAATGCTTTGTTAAATATAGGCATGCAACTATTATTGGCACCCTTATAGTCAATACTTTGTGCTATCTCCCTTTGCCAAGATAACAGTTCTGAGTCTTCTCCTGTAATGCCTGAGAATAAATGGCAAGGGATCTGAGACCATTCCTCCATACAGAATCTCTCCAGATCCTTCAGATTTTGAGTTTCACACTGGTGGACTTTCCTCTTCAGTTCACCCCACAGGTTTTCCATGCGTTTCTTGATTTTGTGGTCAGTAAACCATTTTGATGTATGTTTTGAATCGTTGTACTGCTGGAAGATACAACCACTGCCCATTTTAAGCTTTCTGCTAGAGGCAGTCAGGTTTTCATTTAATATCTGTTGATATTTGATAGAGTCCATGATGCCATGTATCCTAACAAATTGTCCAGGTCCTCTGGCAGAAAAATAGCCCCTAAACATTAAAAGAGCCACCATCATATTTAATCGTGGGCATGAAATACTTTTCTATATGGCTACCTCTCAAAAAACCACCTCTGTGCTTCTCTGTTTTGATGCTCTGACTGTGTTAGAGTTTCTGTTTATTTAATTTGATTAGTGTTATCTCCTCGGCTTTACGTGCTACACTGTTACATTATTTCTTTGAAGGATGTAATGTTATTTAATTGCAAATCTGTTTTTAGAGGATTTAAACCTAACATGGTGAACAAATTATATTATAAAATTCAGGCAATTTTACTGTGGTTATCTCATACAATGTAGCAAGTACATTGGATCTGGAATCTGGAAAGACCTTTGTAATATCACAGTCTAAAACTGGATTTAAAGAGAAGCAAATTGGTAAATGAATCATATGAAAAATAATAAATAAATAAAAGACGAAAAAACCACCTCTGGTGTTTATTGGCAAAAAGCTCTATTTTGGTTTCATCTGACCATAGAACCATAGAATTTGAAGTTCCAGTAGTGTCTGGCAAACTGAAGACGCTTGAGTTTGTTTTTGGATGAGAGTAGAGGCTTTTTTCTTGAAACCCTTCCAAACAACTTGTGGTGATGTAGGTGACTTCGGATTGTAGTTTTGAAGACTTTCTTACCCCAAGACGCAACTAACTTCTGCAATTCTCCAGCTGTGATTCTTGGAGATTTTTTGGCCACTCAAACCATCCTCTTCACAGTGAGTTGAGACAATATAGACACACCTCTAATTCCAAGTTGATTTATAACATTTCCAGTTGACTGGAACTTCTTAATTATTTTCCTGATAGTGGAAATGGGTGTTTTAAATATTTGTGCTATTTTCTTATAGCCACTATAGCTCAACAACCTTTTGCCACACATAACACCTACATTCCTTGGCCTTACCCGTTGTTATAAGTAACTAAGGGAATTTGGCCTATGTGTTACCTCATATTTATACCCCTGTGAAACAGAAAGTCATGGTTGAACAATTTCCTGTTTCTAGTCACCCAGGTGTACTACATAAATGTAATTATCAAAGGGAAAATACTTCAAAAATATTTTTCCCCATATGAATTCATATGGGAAAAACTTTTCACAGCATTGTATAGATATCTATATAAAGCAAAATGTGAAGCAGACTGAGACCAATTTGTTTTCACAATTCACAAATCAAGAGGACCAAAAATGAACACAACAAATTCACTCAGAACCCTCTAAAGTAACCCACGAGCGAACTGTACTTAAAATACCTTTAAAGATAGTCTGAGTACAGTTCACCTTGTGATCCTGTGCACAAGATTTTTTCAGCTAACTGGCCTAATGTTTTATTATTTAGTCTTGTGTCACATGCTCATGTGCATTGCCTCCATACAGCGAAGTGTTTAGCCAGCATCCACCATGTGATGATTACTGACAGACAGGTGCTATTAACCCAGTCTAAAACCATCCCTGTCTGACACCTATCACAGAATGTGGTATACTGCATATCCAAAAGCATCTAATACACAAGATTATACTGACCTCAGAAATTACTTATCACCTATTTTTGTATCATATAAGCTCACAAAATAACAGAAAATTTCAGTGCTCCATAGCACATATGTAGAATATCCACCAGCACTCATTTACATTTTTGCTACTACTACTGCCAGTAATTATACAAAATATAATAATAAACACATTGACCTTTTATATTCATAAATATTGCTTAGAAATGTACACCATAAACGATGGAAAAACAATTCCACTTCGGACTCATGAAACTATTGTACAATCAGAATGAGTGAGAATTTCAGTGAGACTGATGAATCAGGCACAGAATTGTATTAGCAACATGAGAAAAAGTCTCTATCCACAGATATCAATAACTCTTAGGAAAATTAATTTTGTCTCCCTGAGATAACCTAACCCTTACAGGTTCTAAGTTGTAGAACTCTGCAACAGATGGTTTACCTTTCAGGAAATGTTCCAAGCAGAATCCCTACAAGAATGCCCTGTGATGGGTTGGCACCCAGGAAGCCATGGAATAATAATTATATACAGTATCTCACAAAAGTGAGTACACCCCTCACATTTTTGTAAATATTTGATTATATCTTTTAATGTGACAACACTGAAGAAATGACACTTTGCTACAAAGTAGTGAGTGTACAGCTTGTATAACAGTGTAAATTTGTTGTCCCCTAAAAATAACTTCAACACACAACCATTAATGTCTAAATCGCTGGTGACAAAAGTGAATACACCCCTAAGTGAAAATGTCCAAATTGGGCCCAGAGTGTCAATATTTTGTGTGGCCACCATTATTTTCCAGAACTGCCTTAATCCTCTTGGGCATGGAGTTCACCAGAACTTCACAGGTTGATGACGCCGTGATAATGTCCCCAATGATGCTTACAGGAGGATTCAAAAGTTTTGAAATATGTCTGAATCTGATTCCATCAACATGTTTTGCAACAATAAGGTTGTGAAGGTCTTGGGACAGAACTTTGCTTTTACCCATCATGAGATGTTTCTTGTGTGACATCTTGGTAATGAAAAGCCTTTTTATAGACCATCAATTTACTAACCCAGCTGATATTAATTTACACAAATAGTAGGTATAATTACTTTCTAACTACTTATGTATTTCAGCTGGTTCCTTGCCTTACCTTGTCTTGGAGAACTACCTTTTTTTATTTAACATGTTCAATACTTTTTTCCTGTGTCATTCCACTTTATTACACACAACTTTATTTATGGACTGTAATGTTGTGAATTCTTTATATTTGCATATTTGTACTGAAAAAATTGATACTTCAATACTTAGTTCAACAGTTATATGTGAATAGAACAGTCTTATTTTATATCAAAATAAGGACTCTGTCAGATTTGGTCAAGGTATGCATGACGATTTTGAATTTTTGCAAATAAAAAACTGCAGGGACATTTCTACATTTCTGGGAATTGGGAGCTCCTCTTTTCTCTCCCTCATCTTTGTACTGATACCCTCATACTACCAATTTATGCTTGTAATAATCTTAGGACTTTATTGAGTTTTTGACTTTCTATCTTTAAATATTATGACTTTATTCAGGGAGTATTAAAATGAATGAATTATTAAACAGTGCAATTAAAATAGCCTATATACAGTAGTGCATCTGTGAAAGTAATGAGTGATGTGCACATCGATCACACACATCTTTGACAAATAAGGGTCAGTGTGTATCTTTGTTCTATAATATAAGAGCGATCCATGCTGAGGCTCAAATTCAGGCTGTTACACTCCTAAATACAGTATCTCACAAAAGTGAGTACACCCCTCACATTTTTGTAAATATTTGATTATATCTTTTCATGTGACAACACTGAAGAAATGACATTTTGCTACAATGTAAAGTAGTGAGTGTACAGCATGTGTAACAGTGTAAATTTGCTGTCCCTTCAAAATAACTCAACAAACAGAGATTAATGTCTAAACCACTGGCAACAAAAGTGAGTACACCTCTACGTGAAAATGTTCAATGTACTTAATACTTAAAGGACTATGAATTAAAATTCGAGCTATCTGTTTATCAGATGTTTAGGAATGTAGAATATTTCTCCACAGTATTAGATGAATATGAATTCCTTGTAATGTCAACAATTGAAGACTTGCTCTTCTGTGTCCTGAATAATTGTATTCTTTTCCACAGTCACTGAGGTTTCCTGTACTGTCTTAACACTTCCAGTGTTGTGACAGGTTGCAAGACCAAGGTTTAAATATGATATCTTATAATATCTGATCTAATAATATGCAACTGTGAGGAAAAATGTGAAACATGCATCACATTGCAACATGTCTATGTCTAGCCACAATTAAATTATATTTGTCAGATTCATAGCAGGTAAACTAGGAAAAACGAAAAACGATAAATAAATAACAGAATAATATCCACACCTTATGGCCAAGAAATATGCAATAGTGCAGTTAAAGCTAAATATATTTCCTATACAATATTTCAGGTGCAGTCTGAAAATGAAAACAACACTTCTTCCTGACACAGGAAAATACATATGTGATTTTATGGTATTTGTGATGTCTGTTATAGTGTATGTCTATTATAGTGAAGTATTTAAATATCAATGAGTTATACTGGTAAGGGCTACACTAATGTATTGACCTATGACCTAATTGTCCCTGACAGTATTAGGATTTGGAATACTGTGCCAGGATCAGCATTAAAATGAGTATAAAAGCCCCCCGAATAGGTGATGAAGCAGCTGAGAAACAACAGATGGATTTTGGTGGCAGGGGGTTCAGTGCAAATGCTCTGGTGAGCCTTGTCCTCTCTCATATGAGGACATGGCTGCACGCTCTTCAGCAACAGTAATCCAATTTATGCTGAAGTGGACAGACAGAGGTTTAATTATGACCAGACAAGAGCATGCATGCATATTATTTATATATATATATATATATATATATATATATATATATATATATATATATATATATATATATATATATATATATATATATATATATATATATATATATATATATATAATTCACCAGACTAACATCCCATTAAACTTTCATTACACTTATAACACTGAGAAGTGAAGGCATAAATAAAATAAGATTAATAGAATCTAAAAATGTTTTAATCTTAAAGATGTAGCCAATGTTCTATTATTTTAGACTAAAATTATTTAACTTGTGTAAGTAAAGAACTTAAGATGTGTGCGTGAGCCACTGGATCTAAAGCCTGGATCTAAATTATGAATCGGAATCTATAGTTTTCACAGGCTTCATTTTCTCTGCTAAATAATGGATATTTCTGTATCCAAGATCTGCCAGCAATAAGGATTACCTGACTGACACAGGAGAGTCAGACACGTTATTTCCCATGCGGCAGAAAATTACAGCGTCTACACAGCGCCACCTGCCGTACACAAAGGTAAATACAACAACATACACGCGTAATGGCCGTTGAATAAACCATGTTGACAAAAGATAAATAGCCACAACAATCAGTGACAGCAGAGGCGACTTAGACACGTTCACAAACTTTCTGACTGAAAAGTAAATGACCTCAGAAAAGAAAAAACAAAAACAAAACCAAAACAAACAACAACAAAAAACCCCACCAACTTTTACAGTCATATTGCTGCTAGTTCCACAAACTTTCCCTGTGTGACTGAGGTGAATTCCCACCAGAAACTGGAATAGAGGTTCAATCCAACAGGTTTAGTAGTAAGCATTTAAGCCTTGTGGGAAGTTACTTTTCTGGAGCTAACTAGAGTTTTCCACCATAGTTACTTCACCAGCCAACTCTCTTGACTGCAGCCAATGTTACAACATAATAAGAATTGAATTTATGAGAGGTTTACTTATTGGTCAGACAAGCTGTTTAGTGGAGGCAGAGAGAGAGAGAAAGAGAGAGAGAGAGAGAGAGAGAGAGAGAGATAGTGTCTACATACTCTTTGAACACAGGATGTGTGGGAAACCACAAGGGATCCCTTCAGAGTCTACACATTAAACTCTAGTTTCAGTCAGTCCTCTAATTGATGGTCTCTGTGAAGCTCACACAAATGACAAAAAAAGAGAACAATTCATCAGTATAGAAATGTAAACACATTACAGGTTTAGTTAAGTAATTAGCCAGCATCATTTAAAAATTTTTTCCCCATTTCATATTGTTGCTTTTTTGTAGTGTAGTGAGCTGTAGTGACCATTGAAACTAATTAATATCCTGTGAGAGCTAAAACACTTAGTCTGACAGGATATTGCTTAATTAAATTCACCGTTGTTTGTTGTTGCAGTTTAGTCTAAGTGGAACATTCTAGCAGTGGTGTGGGTAAGCTGGTTGGGGGACTGCATCAGTTCTGTTAAGGTGGTTGAAGTGTTGCTCCACAGGAAGTAGCTGAGCAAAGCTGAGAGAACTTGCACAGCCATGGACGCTTGTTATCATCTGCTTCTAGTCTTTCTACTGGCTGGGTTTTGTTCGTCTGGTAAGAAATACATAAATATGCTACAGCCTTTTTATTATTAAAAGCCTGTAATATTAAAATAGCCCTGCTTTGCCTTTGAAAGCTGTATTGTCTGCTTTTCAACATAGCTTATAAGCATCAAGAACTTGTCTGTAAAGTGTTCCACTGTAAAAATCGATGCCTTTAAAAACATGTGTATTTGATGCTGTACACCAGTGGTCTTCAACCTTTTCGAGCACAAGCTCACTCTGGAAAATTTTAACAAGATTTACCATACTAAATGGTGACAAAAGAAACAAAATACCACAAGGATCATTATATCATCTATAGTCCCACTATCTATAGTAACACAGGGACTTGTGCAGCTTGTACCTCAGACAATTTCCATCTTCTTGATAAAATGACTGTGTGTGACGAGAGAGAGAGAGAGAGAGAGAGAGAGAGAGAGAGAGAGAAAGAAAGGTTAATATTTTTGTTTAATTTTATCACTGTGCTGGCTGTACTCTCTGTCAGTACAGTGCAATGTGGAGTATAGGTGAGAATAATGCAATTGTTCAGGTGTCATGTGTGAGTTACTTGGACATGATATTCATTTGGGAAAATGCATGTGTAAATCCTTGACAATCTGATCAGAAATGTCCTCAGGTACCAAATCTACTCTTCTCTTTACCATTTCTGGAACAAGAAGCACACTGTTAATTGCCATTTTGTATGTCTTTATTTTCAAAGTGCCTGAATAGGGTCAGTAAGCGGTGACAGTCATCACTTTAAAAAAAAACACACAAAAAAAACTCACCATCATTAAAGGGCTTGTTGTGCTTCATCAGGAGATACAGGGGTGCTTGAATGTTTGTGAACCCTTTAGATTTTTCTATATTTCTGCATAAATGACCTAAAACATCCGATTTTTAGTCCTAAAAGTATACAAAGAGAACCCAATTAAACAAATGACACAAAATGATTGTACTATAGGAAAATAATCCAATATTATGTATCTGTGAGTGGCAAAAATGTGAACCTTTTGCTTTCAGTATCTGTTGTGACCCCCTTGTGGAAACTAAACGTTTCCAGTATATGTTGATTAAGGTCATAACTTTGACTTGGCCATTCCAAAACATTGCTGCATTCTCTTTCTCTTACTTTCTACATACTTCCTTTTCTAGATACTTCCTCTTGTGATTCAGTTCATGAACAGATGTTTTCCTTTAGTATTCTCTGGTATACTTCAAACTTCACTGTCCCATCAAAGATGGCAAGCCATCCTGACCTAGATGCAGCACAACAGGTCCAAACCATGATATTTTAGCCAACATTAGCCAATGTGAGAGAGGCCTTCAGTTGTTTAGAAGTTACCAAGGGTTCCTTTGTGACCTCGCAGACTATTACACGTCTTGCTCTTAGAGTGATCCTTGTGGATCCGCCACTCCTGGGGAGGGGAACAATGGTCTTGAAGTTCCTTTATTTGTATACAATCTGTCTGACTGTGTACTGGTGGAGTCCAAATTCTTTAGAGATGGTTTTGTAAACTTTTCCTCCCTGATGAACAACAACCCTTTTTAGGAGGTCCTCAATAATCTCTCTTGTTCATGCCATGATTCACTTCACAACATATGTTGTGAAGATCAGACTTTGATTGATCCCTATTCCTCAAATAAAACAGGGCGCTCACTCACACCTGTCATTCCATTGATTGAAAACATCTGACTCTAATTTCACTTTCATATTAACTGCTAAACCTAGTGATTTGTATACCTTTGCCTTTTCACAGATATGAAATATTGGATAATTCTCCTCAATAAATAAATGAATATTGTAGAATATTTTTGTCTCATTGTTTAATTGGGCTTTGTCTACTTTTTGGATTTGTGAAAATCTGATTTAGATCATATTTATGTAGAAATTCTAATGGTTTCTTTCAAGCGCCACTGTAGATAACACTGACTGAAGAAATCCTCAGTAGCAGCTTTAGCTCTCTTGAGTTTTGTGAAAAGTGATTGCTGGGCTTTTTGAACCAATTCTAACCCTTGAATACTTTTCTCTCATATTTCACTCTTGGGTGGGAAGAAATCCTTGAATTTTGGATAGTATGTGATGTCTTGGCGCTCCTGATTTACCCCTTTTTAAAAAACACTGAAGCCTGGTGACACATCAGTCTTTTCTTTCACCACTGTAAAAGCACTAAGTTTTCCCATTATACATGGAAATGCTATATTTTCAACTTCTTTCATTGCTTGGCAATGGTTTCCTGAACAGAGTTTGCTCATTGACAGTACAAATATGGAAAGTAAACTTTCTATTCTATTGGAAATTAGTTGGTTTCCACTAAAAATACCATTACAAACCATCGGCTGTTAACCATTAAAACTATCATCATTATCATTGTTGGTCCTTAATGGCATCCACAAGACATAACATGCCATCAATAGAAGGCAACAAACTACCAGTAGAGGAACCATTACAGTTTCCATTAAAACCAAAGCAATTCTCATTATAACCATTAAAACCATTACAAATTTGATGAGTTTCTACTGTTTTTATTTGAACTGTAATTGTACATTATTGAAACTCTTTCAGAGAAATCTCCAGTTCGTATCTTTGCTAATGGGCCAGCTCCAGGCAAACCACAAAATGTCAGTAAGAATGATACAGAAGTTCAAATGGCTGTCCTTACTGCAACCTACTCCTTCAACAACAAGTCCAATGATGCCTTCTTTTTTAAGGCTTCAGCCATTGATAAGGCACAAAGACAAGTAAGACCACCAATCTACCTCTTGTATAAGTCTTCTGGTGTGAAATATACTGTACTATTAGTAACACCATACTGCTCACACTACCCTATTTGTTTTCTTAATCACAGATTGTCAAAGGAATAAAGTACATTCTCAAAATTGAAATATCTCGGACTGTGTGTAAGAAGAGAGAGGCTAATGCTGACCTTGCTAAATGTGACTTCCAGCCAAAACGTGATGCATTGCAACAGGTGAAATGTGTTTTCTGCTTAAAAATGTGTTAACTCAAGAGGGGGAAAAGAGTGTGAAAATATTAAATACAGTTCTAAGAATTATGGCATACACAACTTGATCCCTAGATACTGTTTGGAAAGTTCACTGCAGTTCATTTCATTGAGTTTTATTCAATATTCAATCTTTTATCACTAGCATCAAATTTTGCTATTTCTAAACATATCTGGACAAATGTTGTGTGTTTATATATTTCAGACTTTTCGCTGTAACTTTGAAGTGTGGGCCATACCATGGCAGAAGACGATGAAGACCACACATTTCCTTTGCCTTCCTTCAAACAATTATTACTAATATCTATGCACCAGAATTTGAATTAACTGGCTGAGAATAAAATACTAAATTGGTATGTATAATTGAAACATACCTTCAATGATCATGCATGGTGCCTAGTTATTGTCTGTCCTGATCATATAGTTGGAATATATAGTCTGCTTGTAATCTTCCGTAAGAGAAAAGCTTATGGTAGAACTATGTTAGTACTATGTTGGGTAATAAAGATCAGTCCCTGCAGAGATTTTTTTGTGATTGTTGAGGCTAAAAGATGCTTGAGTGTGCTGTTTTTTTGTGCTTTTTTGCAGAAAACTTCTTGAATTGGCTAAATTGCAATGGCACAAAATTATTTTGCCCAGACTTTCACAGTGATGAAATGAGAACTTTTAGCTGTATTTATGTTCGACACATGTGAATTGAAGAATTCAGCTTTTTGCTCAATGCGTGTGGTGATGGCATCACATGGTGTCTTGGCCCAAATCTGTGGAAAATCTGCTGTAATTTTTGAAAAATCAATCACAAGCTCCTCTGAATATTGCAGTTTGCTTGATTTTGTTCATTTCTGTGATTGCAAAAATCCTGGAGGGACTGAAAGAGGTTGCTTTAATATTCAGTAATGCAGCTGTTTTTGAATTGTACCGCATCCATCTTTCATATTAAGCCTGATCTTGTGTAGTCTCTAGATTTAGCACCACAATACTGTTCAGTGGAAGATATGGACGTGTTGTACAAACAGACATTTTATTTATTTATTTATTTATTGTACACGCTATGCAGTAGCTGCTATGAATGCTACCACAGACAATTCACAAATTGGCATAAGCATTCAACAGGAAATTATTGCTAATTGCCAGTTCAATTCAGAGCTGAAATGATCGGAAGCTCAAACAGAAAACTTTGCAAACAGAAGCTCAGAGACTCTCAAACATATGTCAATTTTGTAAGGTAAAGCAATGGATTTGTAAAATACTGTTTCTTCATTCCACAGTTACATTTCAGTCCTGCAACTAGAAGTTATGAATTTCATAAGTCATCATCTGCACTGATACTTCTGTCGCAAAGTTTTCAAGTAAATCAGCAGCTCTATTTTAAGGGTCAGATGACAGTACAGTGCAAATAAAAGATCACAGTGCAAACACTGTGCACCTCCTGTCATAGGAGCAAGACAAATATAGAAATGTCACCTCTTTTAAATAAAGCAAGCTGACATCTGCAGGCATGCCTATATATACACACACATCATTCAACATAAAACGGGAGAATTAAAATACAGTCACATGGCTCAGCAGAACAAAAACCTAAACATGAGTGAAAGCTGAATGACAGCATCTGTATTAAATGCAAGAATGGGTGTGAAGGACTCGCATTCCTCAATTCAGCAGAGGATTATGGGAGAGGGCACAAAACGGGTTTACTGATTCTTTAGGATATGTTACATGACTGATAAAGAAGCCCCAGGAAATACCTTTGACATTTAGTCCTATGCTCCTGTAGGACTATTTTACACTTTGTTCAAGTCAAGTTTACACAAGTAAGGAGAGCGGAAAGATCCCAGGTAAAGGTGACCGTTATGCTCATGGGCTTCGCTGATGTAGGCCGCCACAGTGCCATGAGGGTCATGGAAACTCCGCACACATGTTCCTCCATCCTGCAGCTCCACCACCAGACTGTAGCGTGGCACAAACTTCATTAGTGTTTCCTGGCTGAATAGCTGAAAACACACAGACAAACTGAGAATGAGCTCGCACCAAGGACCCTGCTACTGTCTTACAAATTCCCACCACATCATATAAAAGTGATTAACATCCCTGGCTGTGAGAATTGTGCTTCATAAATTTTCTCAGTTCCAGAGTTAATATTTAGTGTGCTGAATAATTTAAGTCATCAACTTGAAAGCTAGAACAAAAGCAACTAGTATCACTTATATGAAAATCTGCTACATTGGCCTCCAGAATTATTAGCATCCTTGGTAGAAATGGTTAAAACAGGAAATGGGGGAAATTAAAATACCACTGTTATTTATAAACTAAGAATATGAGAGGAATACCTTGTTCCAGTGAAGTAAAACGATCAATTACTAGAAGCCAGAAAATTGTTCTGATACACCAAAAATGATTGACATTAATATTTATCATTTTCAAGCAAAAATGAACCATTAGGAATACTTTTGTGGTCACCATGGCATCTTATTTCACTGGGGTATAAATATGAGATTACAGACAGACTGTGTTATCAATCAGCTTGGCAAAAAATCAGAGCATACCTAAAATGAGAAAGGATGTTGATGAGCCAATGGCAGTAAAAAAAATAGCTTCACACCTTAAATAACCATTTACATTAAAAGGGAGATGAATGTCTTGTGAAAAAGTAAGTACACCCCATGGAAATTGTTGGCCTTTTTTGACATCCTCTTTCAAACAGTGCCTATTAATAAAGTTGATATCAAATGACACACAAAATTGATATCTTGTGTTAATTTTCACAATTTAAATGAACAAAAAACAGATCAGTCACATGGAAAAAGTAAGTACCCCCCTACATTTATCATACCTTCAAATCCAAAAATTTTTAAATAAGGTGTTTAAGATTGGGTACCAGTGATTAGAACCTGCTCAGGGGATGCAGGTGGAACTGGTCTTATTTATACCCCTTTTATATCTAGTGTGTTCACTTTTTTATTGAGGTGTGTGGTGTCATCATGCCAAGATCTAGAGTTTTATACGGTCTTCAGAAAAAAGGTTGTGGATGCCTATGAGTCTGGCAAAGGATTTAAAAAGAGCTCCAAATTATTTTAAATACACCATTACACTCTAAAGAAAATAATCTGCAAATGGCACAGATTTCAAACGATTGCCATTCTGTCCAGGACAGGCCATCCAAGCAAATTCAGTCCAAGAGAAGCTGATGCAAAAAAGAAGTCTCCAAGAACCCCAACATTTCATCACAGTATCTGCTAGTAAGTCTTGCAGCTGTTGGTATCAAAGTGTATGCTTCTACAATCAGAAAGAGACTGCACAAATTTGACCTGCATGGGAGGTGTGCCAGGAAAAAGCCTTTGCCTATATGCTTATTGGCACACTGTAGTCTTGCAAAGACCAGGCCTTTTGGAATAATGTGCTCAGGATTGAAATCAAAGATTTCTCCTAAACAGGGCAAAACAGCTTCTGGAGGCCAAGGGGGCACTTACTTTTTCCACAGAAGAATATCACATCTATTGATATTTCTGTTGAATAAATGATTGAAAAGCAAATTTTCCTTGTGCCCCCCCAAGTATATCAACTTCTTTAATAGGCACTGTTTTAAAGAGGATCAAATGTTTGCTTGTCCAAATGTGTCAAAAACGCCTACAATTTCCATAGGGTATACTCATCGGGTATACTCTTTTTTACATGACTGTAAACTCTGAGGTCATGACTGAAATAGAGTGTTTATGAAATGTGTTAAGTACCCTAGAATTAACCAACGTCCATATGTAATCCCAGGTCATATTTATGAGTACAGCCCCTTCCAAAAAAGTAACAAGTGTGCTTCAGGCTATTAAACGTTGGGAAATTGTATTGCAGGATGACTGACAAACTGACATGTTGGAGGGTTTTTTTTGTTTTTTAGAGCATTCTACCAACAAGAGACTAATGAGAAAGCTTTTTTTGGCTTAAAATAACGACTGGCTTATGTTCCCAAGGGACAACTACTTGGCATTCTGTTCTGAATTACAGCCAGCACTGGAGAGATCATCATGCGAACATCATGCAATCCCTATGGACCTATCAAACAAGGCACTGACAATTTTGAGATATTTGCAATGTGTACTTTTCAACAAGGGCTGATGAGGTCTGGCATAACTGAGTCATCCCTGACCCATATCGTGCCAGCCATTTAGGAAGGTATAAATGTTTTCTCACCCACATATCAAACAGGCCAATATCAAAATGCAAGTGGCAACATTTGCTGATTTTCTGAAGCATAATCAGGAAAATTGAATGCAAGCATGTTCTGTCTGAGAATTACTTTTTTTTAAGAAGAAGAAACTACTATAACTCCATAAATATGCAAGTGATTAATTAATAATTAATAAGTGATGATTAATTGGCTTGGATTAACCTAGTTGATTGAATGTGATAGTACATCTAGACATTTTATTTAATAGTGATATTAGATTGATTATCCATCCATCCATCTTCTACCGCTTACTCCTTTTCAGGGTCATGGGGAACCTGGAGCCTATCCTAGGGAGCATCGGGCACAAGGCGGGCTACACCCTGGACAGAGTGCCAGTCCATCGCAGGGCAATATTAGATTATTCACATTCCAAAATGCTCCTGTTTTTTCTGTTTAGATATTGATTCCACTAGTGTTTGTACAAACAGTTATAAAAGAAAACAAATCCACCCTATTTACATGCTTACTGTGTATTAATAAACAATTATTCTTTTCTGGGGACCTAAATATTAGCTTGCCATGAGGCCTTAGATGATTTTTTTTTTTTTCAAATTAAAATCTCACTGTCTCTGCCAGGACATTAAAACTCATGGTTAGCTCTTCCAGTAGGACAACAATCCAAACACATTTTTAAACATTGGGGCAATGAAGCCAACAGATAAAATAAAGTTTTTGAGGTTTGTTTTTTAATATTATATATAATGTTCATTTAAATTTCGTTTTGGCTATTTATTCAGGGTGCTAATAATTTTGTAAGGCAGCATGCATGGGCAATATACTTACCTTAAATATGACATTCTTAATCCAGGGTCTTTGTGACAAGAAGTCGAGCATGGAGAAGCCAGGGTTTGGCCGGATGGCAGACATGGCCACCCAGTAACCACCAGAGGAGCTGCGGCGGATGTTATCAGGGAAGCCAGGCAGGTTTTCTATAAAAGTGTCCATGCCTCCCTTATTGAGACCAGCCACGTGAATCCTTTGGGCAATACAGAAAATGAAAATCACCAACAACCTTCGAGAGTAATGACTGAAATTATTAAAACTGCTGTAGTTATACTAGTCATGTTATACTATATAGTTTGTATTAACAGAATACTTCTGTCCTTTATTCATAAAAAGGAAAGTGCTGAAGTTATGACCTTAATATGACATGGTCTTACATGACTGTCTATCTTCACTTAGACAGTATATAAACTGAACTGTTTCACTGATGTCCCTTAACTGATCCCATGTAGCTGACCAGAAACATGAATTCTCAATCATGGCTCACCAGGGACCTTTTAGAAGAATCTAATTTAATCTTCTAAATTCACAAACAATGTGAAGTCTCCCCAGTAATGTGGTTAACAATCAATAAAAGCTCCATAATTTAGTGTGTGATTCCTTCAGCCTTATTTGAATCAAATGCTGACCAACATCAATCCTTCCAGTTCCCCATGTAACAAACTTTATGTTACCCACAACAATAAACAAACAGCATCTACACAAGAGCATTTCCTACGTTTCCCCTTGTTATGCCCAAACTAGCTTCACCACAAGAACAAACATGCTATTTGTCTCAGCTCTGGACGCTTAATGAAGGATTCTGTTACCTAGGCAACAGCAAGCTTGCATCATTCATCCAGGTAAAGCTTGTGTGTGTGCGTGCGTGTGTGGTCAGGAGACTCGCACTGCCTCCAGCAAACGTTAGCAGTATGAGAACAGCGAGAGAGGCGGAGCAAAACTACATAGAGAACTCATCTGAGAAGTGATAAAGTAGGAAAGTAGCAAGGTTGACAGGGTAGAATTTTAGAGATGACATTCAATCGACTGCAGGCGACCAAGGGAACCTCTGAAATAGATGTGTGAATAACATGCAAGTGTGAGGAAAAATGGGAAAGGGAAAGCAGAAGGCAAAGCTAATTTAATAAATTCAGTAAATAATTTTAGTAAATTCAGTAAGAATGTGGGAACTCTCCCTAGTTTATCAGTGCTTTAGGGCAGAGTAAGAAAAGAAAAAAAACTAACAAATTCCTACAAAGCATTTCAAGCATTTGCCACAAACTGTAGAAACAAACATGAAAACACATCTCAAGCTGCTTAAATGACATCAGTGCCTTTCGTACCTTTCCAGCCTAAAGAAAATTTTCCATGACCTGCACCCTTTCCTTATTAATTTTTCTTGCCTGTCAGACATCTCGGTCTGGATGAAGAAGCACCATCTTCAGCTTAACCTGGGAAAATCGGAGCTTCTCGTCATCCCAGCCTATCCCTCAATCAACCAGAACTTCACTGTACAGCTCAGCTCACTTACACTCATGCCAACCAAGACGGCCAGGAACCTTGGGGTGATACTTGATGAGGGCTTGACCTTTACAGACCACATCTCAGCAACTGCAAGGTCCTGTAGGTTCATCCTGTACAACATCAAGAAAATCTGACTATTCCTCACCAAACAGGCTACACAGATACTAGTCGAGGCTCTTGTCATCTCTAAACTGGACTACTGCAACTCACTGCTTTCAGGCCTCCCAGCCAGCTCCATCAAACCCCTTCAAAAGATTCAGAATGCTGCAGCGTGCCTTGTCTTCAACCAGCCCAAGACTACTCATGTCACACCCCTCTTCATCTCCCTCCACTGGCTTCCTGTAGCTGCCCGCATCAAGTTCAAGGCCTTGATGCTCACCTACAAGACCTTGTCAGGAACAGCACCCTCCTACCTCAACCCTCTCTTGAAGGCATACATTCCCTCTCGCAATCTGCGATCGACTAGCGACCGACGTTTAGTAGTTCCCACTCAGCGAGGCATAAGGTCCCTTTCCAGAACCTTCACGCATACCGTTCCCCAGTGGTGGAATGCTCTTCTGACCTCAATCCGGACTGCAGAATCTCTCACTATCTTCAAAAAACAGCTAAGGACCCACCTTTTCCAAGAACACCTAACCAACTCCTAAAAAAAAAAAAAAAACACAGACAATGCACTTACACCTCTACTCTGTACACTTTGCTTCCTCTGGTATTCAATTAATGGATCTTGTATAGTAGCACTACTTGTATTGTTCCCTGCTTGATATATCGCTTTGCTTATTTGTTTGGATAAAAGCGTCTGCTAAGTGAATAAATGTAATTTTCATAAAGCAGACCCCAAAGGTTCATTAAGATTCATTAGTTTGCAAATCATGTTGCAAGACACCTACAGATTAATGTTTTGAAATCAGTCATTTACAGACTGTTGCTGTTTCTAACCTATGCAGGAATATACTGATCCATTCTTTAAGGTCATTAAGCCCCAAGCCAAGTCAGCTGTGTGCAGTCATACTGACCTGTAAGCTGTTCTGAGTGAATTGAGCCATGTTGTGAACATAAGGAGTTTGAAAAGCAGTTGGAGAGTAACTGAAAATGTATTTAACCCATTGGTAACTGATGTTTACCTTTGGGAGAATTAATATGCTGCTCCAGGCTAGTTTCACTCGTCATTTGGAGTGTCATTTCACACACTAAACATACAGCTGGGTGTACTGACTCAAATCACATACAAGCAAACTAAATAGTATTTTAAAATAGTACATGCATCACCTGCTAGTGGAATAGCCTACTATTTAGCATTCAGTTTTGGGACATAATCTGTTCGTTGATTGTGCTGTATACAGTGCTGTGAAAAAGTATTTAATTTCTCCTGTTTTTGTGTATATCTGATACTAAATTGTTTCAGAAATGAAACAAAATCTAAGATAATGATAATGGTTATCTATTGGTCACAGCACAGTGAAATTCTTTTCTTCGCATACCCTGGCATGCCATGTATCAGCCATGATACGGCACCCCTGGAGCAGAGAGGGTTAAGGGCCTTGCTCAAGGACCCAACAGTGGCAGCTTGGTAGTGCCAGGGCTTGAACCCCCGACTTGAACCCCCAAGCCACTACTGCACTCAACATAAAACAAAGGCAACCTGAGTAAACACAAAATTCAGTTTCTAAATGATAATGTATCTGTAATGATAATGTGAAAATATATGCCCCTGTAGTAACTTATTCTCAAAATCGATAAAACTGCATTCATAATGGGGTTCAGCTGAACTAGAAGCAACCAGGCCTGATTATTGTAAACCCTGTTCAATCAAATCAACACTTAAATAGAACTTTTTCAACAGTATGAATTTGGTTAAAAGGTCTTACCCAGTAACACACTATGCCAAAATTTAAAGAAATTCCAGAAATGATGAGGAAGAAGGTGATTGAAATGCATCAGTCTGGTAATGCTGATGCTATAAAGCTCTTTCAAAAGCTCTGGGACTGCAAAGAACCACAGTGAGAGCCATTATCTCCAAATGGAGAAATAGGAATAGTAGTGAAATTTCCCAAAGAGGGCAGGCCTTACAAAATTCCTCCAAGAGTACAGCAACTATTCATCCAGGAAGTTACGAAAGATCCAAGGACAACATCAAAGGACCGATAGGCCTCTTGCATCAATAAATGTCACTGCCTCCACTATCAGAAAGACACTGGGCAAAAATGGCATCCATGGAAGAGCGGTGAGGTGAAAACCACTGCTAACCCAGAAGAACATTAAGGCTTGTCCGAATTTTGCCAAAATACATCTTGATGATCCTCAAACCTTTTGGGAGAATGTTCTGTGGATGAGTCGAAAGTGGAACTGTTTGGAACACAGGGGTCACGTTACATCTGGCGTAAACCAAATACAGAATTCCACAAAAAGTACATCATGCCTAAGGTGGTGGAAGTGTGAAGGTGTGGGGATTTGCTGCTTCAGGGCATGTAATAATTTGTAATAACTTGTAATAATTGAGGGAAAAGTTAATTATTCTCTTTACCATAAAATTCTAAAGGAGAATGCCTGGTCTTCAGTCCGTAAGTTGAAACTCAGGAACAACTGGATTATGCAGCAAGACAGTGATCCAAATCAGAGGAGTAAGTCCACCTCTGAATGACTTTATAAAAAAAAAAAAAAAAAAAAAAAAAAAGGTTTTTGAGTGGCTTAGTCAAAGTCCTGACTTGACCCAATTGAGATGCTGTGGCAGGACATTAAACGGCCAGTTCATACTTGAAAACCCTCCAGTGTGGCTGAACTAAAGCAGTTCTGTAAAGAACAGTGGGCCAATATTCCACCACCACACTGTGTAAAACTAATCTCCAGTTATCGGAAGCATTCGGTTGCAGTTATTGCTGCTAAAGATCACACCAGATGAACTTTTGGATAACTTTTTTTGCTTCAATAAAAAGAAAAAACAACAACAACTGTTTTGTGTGTTTATCTTGTATTTCATTTGAAGATCTAAAACTATTTAGTTTGAGATATGATACAAAACCAGAAGAAAGCAGGATGGTGAAAATATTTTTTCACAGCACTGTATGTTGGTCAGCAATCAATTACACTGCATTATTCAAAAGCATAATCTGAAATATTTACTTGCACTATTCATTAATTTCAGCCATTGGCTAATCACAGTTAATCACATGAATACCTCAGGTGACAGAGATATAGCCAGTTGAGTTAAATGACATGGTAATAGTAGTGGTACAAATTTTCTCATTTGTAAGTTGCTTTAGATAAAAGCGTCTGCTAAAGTGAATAAATGTAAATGTAATATAGTGAGGCTTTTGTCACTGCTGAAATAAAGAAATGTCATTGAGTTCACATTTTTCAAACTTGCTGCAAAAACACATCAAAAACAAAGTCCATTATTACAATATACCCCAAACACCCATTAAACAGTAAGATGGAAACCTACCTCCTTATTCTTGCCATTGTAGTTTCAGCAACAAGAACAGACTCTTCATCTGGAAGGAGTTGAATACCATTAGGGAAGCGCAAGTTCTCCATCATGACAGCAACCTCTTTAGTCTCAGTATCATACTCCAGAACCCTAAAAAAACAAATTAGTATCAGCAACCATAACATAAAGTGAACTGCCTTTTATATTTATATACACACACACACACACATACAGGTGCTGTATGTATGTATCAAAAAGTTTATTTATCAAAAAGTTTATCTATTTCAGTAATTCCATTCAAAAAGTGAAACTAGTATAATGTACGCATTCATTACACACAGACTGATGTATTTCAAGTGTTCATTCCTTTTAATTTTGATGATTATAACTGACAACTAA
Source organism: Ameiurus melas (assembly GCA_012411365.1). NCBI lineage: Eukaryota > Metazoa > Chordata > Actinopteri > Siluriformes > Ictaluridae > Ameiurus > Ameiurus melas. The sequence goes on along the minus strand of CM022755.1, from coordinate 11,791,234 downwards.
TGAAAACCCCAAAATCAGTATCTCAGAAAATGAGAATATTACTTAAGACCAATACAAAAAAAGGATTTTTAGAAATGTTGGTCAACTGAAAAGTATGAACATGAAAAGTACGAGCATGTTCAGCACTCAATACTTAGTTGGGGCTCCTTTTGCCTGAATTACTGCAGCAATGCGGCGTGGCATGGAGTCAATCAGTCTGTGGCACTGCTCAGGTGTTATGACAGCCCAGGTTGCTCTGATAGTGGCCTTCAGCTCTTCTGCATTGTTGGGTCTGGCGTATCGCATCTTCCTCTTCACAATACCCCATAGATTTTCTATAGGGGTAAGGTCAGGCGAGTTTGCTGACCAATTAAGAACAGGGATACCGTGGTCCTTAAACCAGGTACTGGTAGCTTTGGCACTGTGTGCAGGTGCCAAGTCCTGTTGGAAAATGAAATCTGCATCTCCATAAAGTTGGTCAGCAGCAGGAAGCATGAAGTGCTCTAAAACTTCCTGGTAGACGGCTGCGTTGACCTTGGACCTCACAGTGGACCAACACCAGCAGATGACATGGCACCCCAAACCATCACTGACTGTGGAAACTTTACACTGGACTTCAAGCAACGTAGATTATGTGTCTCTCCTCTCTTCCTCCAGACTCTGGGACCTTAATTTTCCAAAGGAAATGCAAAATTTACTTTCATCAGAGAACATAACTTTGGACCACTCAGCAGCAGTCCAGTCCTTTTTGTCTTTGGACGCTTCTGACGCTGTGTCTTGTTCAAGAGTGGCTTGACACAAGGAATGTGGCAGCTGAAATCCATGTCTTGCATACGTCTGTGCGTGGTGATTCTTGAAGCACTGACGCCAGCTGCAGTCCACTCTTTGTGAATCTCCCCCACATTGTTGAATGGGTTTTGTTTCACAATCCCCTCCAGGGCGCGGTTATCCCTATTGCTTGTACACTTCTTTCTACCACATCTGTTCCTTCCCTTCACCCTCTATTAATGTGCACACTGTGACACAGAGCTCTGTGAACAGCCAGCCTCTTTTGCAATGACCTTTTGTGTCTTGCCCTCCTTGTGCAAGGTGTCAATGGTCATCTTTTGGATAGCTGTCAAGTCAGCAGTCTTTCCCATGATTGTGTAGCCTACAGAACTAGACTGCGAGACCATTTAAAAGCCTTTGCAGGTGTTTTGAGTTAATTAGCTGATTAGAGTGTGGCACCAGGTGTCTTCAATATTGAACCTTTTCACAATATTAAAATTTTCTGAGATACTGATTTTGGGGTTTTCATTAGTTGTCAGTTATAATCATCAAAATTAAAAGGAATGAACACTTGAAATATATCAGTCTGTGTGTAATGTATGTATACATTATACTAGTTTCACTTTTTGAATGGAATTACTGAAATGATATTGATGATATTCTAATTATATGACCAGCACCTGTACATACATATATATATATATATATATACACACACACACACACACACACACATATGCATACACATTATTAACTGTAGCAGCAGACTGCATTAATAACAATATTACCTGAATCTACAGTAAAATCTAAACTGTAAACTCAGTAGGCAATTTTTAAGTCTCACTTACCGGCCATCTGCTGTAGCCTCCATGATGAGTTTCATGAAGTCCCTACGCTGCCACCTACTGCTGGAGTCAGTGAAATACACCTTCTTCCCATCCTGTGTCACATCCAGGTCATTGACGAATGAGAGACGGCGACCCCCGACCATCATCTTGGTGCTCACTAGAAGTGTTGTCTTACCTGAAGGCATAAGGCAGTGGAGTAGGTCACGGAGACATTAATACAAGGAATTTAATAAGGCAACAATATGATAATTTGAGGAAAGGGAGAAATAAGGATTCTACTCTACTGTATATTCTCCAGAATAAAGTGAAGCTGCATATGGTTGGGCTCATTAAAATAATGTGTCAGTGCACAGAATGTTACTTATCTAGTTTGTGTGATATTGGAGATTAAGACTAAAAATTTAGGCAATTGTTTGACAGTATTGATTAACATAAAAACAAAATGCTGGGTACTGCTTTGGGTGGATTTGGCTGATATTAATTGTCACATTTGAGTATTGTTTGGTGATGATCAAACTATGGATGTTATTTACATGTATTCATTTAGTAGATGCTTTTATCCAAAACGACTTATAAATGAGGAAATTACAAATTTATTTCTCTGTAAAATATCAATAGAAATGTATTTTTTCTTAAGCCTTGCTGGAAGAGCTCAGGATCAAAAAAAGATTAAGCTTGATTAAAACTCTAGAGAAATGGGATGGAAAAAGAGAAAAACTACAAAAGAAAGATGGTTTTCTTTATCTGACCTGTGACAGGATTAACCTCAAATAGACCCAGGTAGGCATCAGCCACAAACAAGGTGCCATTCGGACCCACTCTGATTCCAAGCGGCCGTCCACAAACATGCTCCTGCTCAGGAGACCCTTTACAGAAAGGAAAAATAAGTGGATAAGTGAAACAACTGTTGGCCCCTTGTTTACTGTACATCACATGCTGAAAATACGGTTCACTAAACAAGCTGCTTTTATTGAGGAAGTTTTTAGGGGTGTAATGCAGCACTGACAGCATGGACTGTGAATTCTCCTCACCCAGTACTCCTCACTTCATCATTCGAGTTCATAATTGGTCTCAACTAGAGATGTGCATGGCACTATTATTATTATTATAGTTATTATTTTTACTTTGTACCTGCCCACAATGTTTTCTAATGGATTTAATTGGTTCCATTAACCAAGCTAGTAGTCTAATATAAACCACCATAACCCTGACCAGGCAGTTACTACAAGCAGCTGGATGTTAGTTTGAGCTTTATACCAGACAGCCAACATGTAATTACACCAACACACCCATATGTGAGTTTTCCCCAAGCTGTTGCCACAAACCAATTGTATAGAATCTCTTTGTATGTTGTAGTATTACACTTTCCCTTCACTGGAACTAAGAGGCCCAAACCTGTTCCTGTGTTTCAAGCAAGGTCCATGAAGACATGGCTTGCTAAGGCTGGAGTGGAAGAACTCCCCTGACATCAGTGCAAGTCTCACTAATGCTCTTGTACAAATCAGTACAAATCCCCACAGCCACTCTCCAAAATCTAGTGGAAAGCCTTCCCAGAAGAGTGTTGTAACAGCAAAGGGAGACTAGATGTGGGATGGGATGTTCAAAAAACACATATGGGTGTTATGGTGTGAGGTGTCCACAAACTACTGGCCATATAGCATATGTGTGATTCCAGTCACAGCTCTGTGATCTTTTCTGACAAGCTATCTAAAAAACAAAAACAAATAGAGCACTATTTATATCAATATTTGTTTCTGTTTTAAAAACTTTCTGTTCAATTTCATCCATCCATCCATCTTCTACCGCTTACTCCTTCTTCAGGGACGCAGGGTAACCTGGAGCCAATCCCAGGGAGAATCGGGCACACCCTGGAAAGTGTGCCAGTCCATCACAGGGCACAATCACATACACACTCACATTCATACACTACGGACACTTTAGACACGCCAATCAGCCTACCATGCATGTCTTTGGACTGGGGGAGGAAACCGGAGTACCCGGAGGAAACACAGCACAGGGGAGAACATGCAAACTCCCCACACATGGCCCCAACGGGAATCGAACCCCGGACCCTGGAGGTGTGAGGCAAACGTGCAATCCACTAAGCCACCGTGCGCCCTTCTTCTTATTTGGATCTCAATATTTTACAGTATTTATATTTTATAGTAGCTCTCAATCTCACATGACATTACAGGCATGAAAAAACAGACATGCATCCTCAAGGACCTACCTTTCAGGACAAACAACCTACAAACCTATTCAGCTATAAAGTGATTCATTTTAGGAGTGTGATTGAGAAATCTAATAATGACAGTGAATGACAAATAATTTTTCTATGCTGTGTCAGTTGGAAATTGTCCATTAACATTCTCAGATCTATTGACAAAGACTTACGCCATAGTGACATGTTGCAACGCGGCCAGTGAGGAAACGGTTAAATTTGTCCTTTTCGCTTACCACATGGAGGCTTGCCCAGAGTTGCCACAACACTGATTTTCCTCCCATCAATTTTCACAATCCTTCCATCCGCAGTACCAGTGTACAGAATATCTGCAAGGGGGAAAAATCTGCTGTAAAATAGTGAACACTAAAAACGCTCATTCAAGAAAAAAAAAATTAGACATGAGCATATGACCGATTACAAGCAGTAAAAATACAGACAAAACAGCCTGCCAAAGAATGACACATTAAAGTTTAACCAGGCAGACACCACAGGCAGGAGACCTCTGCCCCACTTGGCTGTTACTACTAATGTAGCACTAATGTAGCACTGTAACGAATGACAGATCACGCTGTACTGACCTCCAATATTAGCGATGGATTCAGGGCCAACGAGGTGGTCCTCAAACAGTCTTTCTGCTTGTCTAAGCTTTAGGTTGGGTTCAAAGCAACCAGTCATGAGCGGTGGCTCATTGAGACTATTTAAAAACAACAAACAAACAAAACAAAATATAAAGTGCATAAAAAGGAGAGAACATTAGATAAGGCTTGGTTTCTTGGGAAAACACAAGCAATAACATTGGTGGAGGCATACTGCAGTGTCCAACAGGAGCAGGAACAAGATCAATCATTAAGCACTGACAGAACTGAGAGATGAATGTAGATCGGTCTGACATAAATATGCAGCAGTGCTTCTGGGGTTCAGTCAGAAAACAAGCAGTATGAGGCAGTTAATGAAGGAGGCTCTACACTATCACAGAAAAAAAAGACTTATTTACTACATTAATGTCATCTATTAAAAGCAAAGAACTATATCTAAGCTCTGAAATGCATGTATAGGGAAAATGTGCATCTTAAGTACTACAGTGATCAAATAGAAAGCCGGTCAGACACATTTAAATATGGTGCATTATTAAATGGAGGAAGTACTCTGAAACTGTGCAGTTTGACCTTTTAAAACATCCACAAAGTATCAGTGCATTAAAGAAAACTTTAAACATCTGATCCAGTCTTTCGGAAATGAGAAAAGATCTCTTTGCTAAACACCCACAAAGAAACAAACAAAAGTCAAGGAAACATTACAAGTTATTGCTTGTGTGACATTTCTGAACAAGACTGATCATGTCAAGTCCCACATATAAGCATATAATAGAACAGAACTGAAATGACAGCATGATGAGTAAGACCCTACACATGCAGCACAATTTGATGATTTACCTACTTTGGTTTTAACCAAATTCCTCCTCAATTTGTTCGACAATAATCTCCCACTAGCTAGCTCTTGCTTACCATGAGGCAGCAACTATCCAAGAAGGATAGCATGTGCTTCCTTCCTGCTGAAAAAGACAATAGAAACCATCACAGAAATGCTAATGGTTTCCACTACAAATATCATTACAGAGCATTACCATTACTGGTGTTTAATGGTTTCCACTAGACAAAACATGCCACCAAAAGAAGGCAACAAATTACCAGTAGAGACCCAGAGGGACCATTACAGTTTCCATTAAAACCAATACAATTCCCATTATAACCATTCAAATTCTATGAGGGTTTCTATTGTTTTTTTTCCCCAGCAGGGCTCCAAGCCATGTGAAACTAAAAACAAATGTGTATGTATTTTTGGAATTCATCTCCATTAACGTCATAGTATACCTGAATGCTTCTGGCTGAATCGGGGAGTCCAGGAGAAAAGTGACCACCAGGACTGGGAGAATCAGGAACACAGCCAGAGACAGCAGTGTGACACGGAAAACCTTCCCACTGTACGTGCTGAAATTTATATGATGTATGCACTTTAACAATTAGAATTATATATAATATGATATACAGTGCATCCGGAAAGTATTCATAGCGCTTCACTTTTCCCACATTTTGTTATGTTACAGCTCCAAAATTCTACAAACAATGCCGCATAATGGCAACATGAAAGAAGTTTGTTTGAAATCTTTGCAAATTTATTAAAAATAAAAAACGAAAAAAAGCACATGTACATAAGTATTCACAGCCTTGGCTCAATACTTTGTTGAAGCACCTTTGGCACCAATTACAGCCTCAGGTCTTTTTCTCCCATTCTTCTTTGCAGGACCTCTCAAGCTCCATCAGGTTAGATGGGGAGTGTTGGTGCAGAGCCATTTTCAGATCTCTCCAGAGATGTTCAATCGTGTTCAAGTCTGGGCTCTGGCTGGGCCACTCAAGGACATTCATAGAGTTGCACTGTAGCCACTCCTTTGTTACCTTGGCTGTATGCTTAGGGTCGTTGCCCTGTGGAAGATAAACCTTTACCCCAGTTTGAGGTCAAGAGTGCTCTGGAGCAGGTTTTCATCAAGAATGTCCCTGTACATTTCTGCATTTATCTTTCCCTCGATCTTGACTAGTATCCCAGTTCCTGCTGCTGAAAAACATCCCACAGCACGATGCTGCCACCACCATGCTTCACTGTAGGGATGGTATTGGCCAGATGATGAGTGTTGCCTGGTTTCCTCCAAACATGACGCTTGCCATTCAGGCCAAAGAGTTCAATCTTTGGTCTGAGAGTCCTTCAGGTGCCTTTTGGCAAACTCCAGGTGGGATGTCCTGTGCCTTTTACTGAGGAGTGGCTTCCACCTGGCCACTCTACCATTCAGGCCTGATTGATAGAGTTCTGTAGAAATGGTTGTTCTTCTGGAAGGCTCTCCTCTCTCCACAGAGACACACTGCAGCTCTGTCAGTGTGACCATCAAGTTTTTGGTCACCTCCCCAACTAAGGCCCTTCTCCCCCAATCGCTCAGTTTGGCCGGGCGGCCAGCTCTAGGAAGAGTCCTGCTGGTTCCAGACGTCTTCCATTATGGATGATGGAGGCCACTGTGCTCATTGGGACCTTCAATGCTGCAGAAATGTTTCTGTACCCTTCCCCAGATCTGTGCCTCGATACAATCCTTCCTCGGGGTTCTACACACAATTCCTTGGACTTCATGGGTTGGTTTGTGCTCTGAAAGGCATTGTTAACTGTGGAACCTTATATAGACAGGTGTGTGCCTTTCCAAATTATGTCCAATCAACTAAATTTACCACAGGTGGACTCCAATCGAGTTGTAGAAACATCTCAAGGATGATCAGTGGAAACAGGATGCACCTGAGCTCAATTTTGAGTGTCATGGCAAAGACTGTGAATACTTATGTACATGTACTTTGTTGTTTTTTACTTTTAATAAATTTGCAAAGATTTCAAACAAACTTATTTGATGTTGTCATTATGCGGTATTGTTTGTAGAATTTTGAGGAGAATAATGAACTTAATCCATTTTGGAATAAGGCTGTAATATAACAAAATGTGCACAAAGTGAAGCACTGTGAATACTTTCTGGATGCACTGTATGGCCTAGATTGAAAACACACACAATCAGATCTTCTAGCATTGACTTGGGAGCTGAAATGAGCTGCTAGAACAGCTTCAGTGTGCCTTTGACAGAGCTTCTCAAGATATTCCCTCAGAGTGAGTGAGTGAGAGAGAGAGAGAGAGAGAGAGAGAGAGAGTGTGTGTGTGTGTGTGTGCCTGCGTGTGTGATGAACTGAGCAAACACACTGCTCCAAGATCTTCCATCATCTGATGAAGATTCTCGTCCTAACTAATAACCGTAGAGGTAGTAAAAGAAACAAGTTCCTACAAAATAGTCAAACAACTATGAAGCCAAATACATACAGCTAGTGAATGTAAACTATATACTGTTAGTGAACGTAAACTATATACAGAGTGTAAATGTAAACTATATACTGTTAGTGAACGTAAACTATATACAGAGTGTAAATGTAAACTATATACAGTTAGTAAATGTAAACTATATACAGTTAGTAAATGTAAACTATATACAGAGTGTAAATGTAAACAATATACAGTTAGTAAATGTAAACTATATACAGAGTGTAAATGTAAACTATATACAGTTAGTAAATGTAAACTGTATACAGAGTGTAAATGTAAACTATATACAGTTAGTAAATGTAAACTATATACAGATTGTAAATGTAAACTATATACAGTTAGTAAATGTAGACGTTGAACATTTTTAGCTGGACCTTTTATTCCTTCTCTACAATGGTAACCTATGTAAACCAATTACAATCACCTTTAGGGTTTTAGCATTAGCTTAAGACAAGGAAAAAAAATATTTAACTACTTTAATAGTAAAGCTAGCAACCAGCTCACCTCGTGCTTTTGTTCTGAGGTTCACGCGAATCGTCTGTTAAAATCTGAGGTCTATTCAGCTTCCTGAAGCGCAGTCCTTCTGTCTCATTCATACTGAGATGTGTGAGCTTTCAGTGGCTCTTACTGTTCTGTTCAAAATAAGTGCAGAGCGCTTCCGTTACAGTAGACACAGTACTCCAGTGTACAACAGCTCGTGTCGGCTTCTCCTGATCATGTGACTGCACTGTGTGTGTGTGTGTGTGTCTGAGTGTGTGTGTGTCTGTGTGAAGTCAGCAGCAACACTCATACTGCAATCAGTTATTTAACGAAACCGCTATGAAATATTTTCTCAGTGAGATTTTGTTGGTTATGAAATGTTTTAATTTGGACATTTTAAAAACTTTGCATAACTTTTCTACAATGAAATATAACTAAACATGACGAGTTCACACTGACCAGTGTCTCGTCCTTTCCTAGTAAAATGTCAAGGTATTTCCACATTTATTTATTTATTTGTTTGTTTATTCTATCTATCTATCTATCTATCTATCTATCTATCTATCTATCTATCTATCTGTATGTCTGTCTTTTTTTAACTGTCCCAATAATCAAAGTATTTTGCTGATTAAAAACAAGAAAAGAACGAAAGTTGATCATATGTGTAATATGATTATGGATGCTGTAAGTGAATGTTGCCAAAGTCACTTCGACAATACAGATTTTGTGTTCGTCTGTTTGATGTTGTTGTGGTTTTTATGTTTTCTGGGAGTCTGTAAATGAGTGGACTTCCATACCCTGTTTGTGTTTTCACACAAATATATATTTTTTGAGCGGCACATACGCATCTCCCCATCAAAATAAAAGCGTAAAAAGATTCAAATAAATAAACAAATCAAATAAAAAATATAGATTTATAGATACATATAAAAAAATTATAAACATATTTTTATGTGAATTTTGATTTATTATTTACTTTATTTACGCTTTAATTTTGAGAGAAGATTTACTTCCGCTCTGCTGACCCTATGTTATCGAGTTCACACTGCTACCCTGCAGTTCCAGTCTCAGATCAGTCTGCAGATATGAGTGGTCCAGTGGCTCATGTGGCAGTATGGATTGCACTGAAGAGGCTTGACCTTAATGGTTTGTAGTGCTTTCCAGTAATTGTGTTATTTATAATTGCTGTTATTATTATTAAACATTTTTCTCAGTTTGATTTATAAGGGAGGACGCTTGTGCCTGAGCATCTTGGTTACCATAGCAACACCCAGTCTATGCTTGGAAGATAAGTTCAAAATGACACTTTTATTTATGTCTCTGTGCTGTATCGACTCACTTCAGTAACCAGTTGAGCTATAAAATATATTTTTGTCTCGATGTTGCACGCTAGCAGTGGCTGAAAGAGGCTTAAAGAGCACTCAACTATTAACAGGTGCAGCTGACAAAGAGGCAACAGTACGAGTGAGTTCAGCTTAGGTTAGTTAGCGAGGATTTCTTTTTTTTTCTTTTCTTAATTTAATGGCCTTGAATTAATGATACGCATAAATCAGTGCAATGAAGCTAGATCAGTGGTTCTCAACGGGGTAGGGGGGCAGGGAGAAATCGGAAGGGGGCATAAATTGTTTTCAGTAAATAAACACAGACAGGGCATCATTTTGGTTCTCGGTGTATTTTATTGCTTTTCAAATAGAATGTGTAGAAATGAAAAACCCCGCGTTCCCTCTAACTCTGTATTTTACTTTTGCTGGTGAGAGGCGGAGCTTAGCTGCCTTTTATCTAGTTGTCAGTGCAGACCAGTGTTGCCAAGTTCGTGACTTTTCAGACCCCTTTAGACACTTTTTTTTTTTTGCAAAAAAAGAAAAGCGGCTAGTAACAAATCTAGCAATTTGTGCAAACCTTAGGAACTTCCAAATGTTGCCAGTACTGTCCTGTAAGCGTGAGGTCTCGCTGCACTCTCACCTCTCTCTGCATCTGCTCTGTCCAGCTGAGAGCTGGAGATTTAACAATGTCATGGATAACGAGACGCGCCGTTCGTCCATATTTACATCATTCATATGTGAATGATTTTAGAACGCAAGACGAATGTCATGTAGCATGATTTACATGTAAAATAGTCCACGTTATTACAGCCAAGTTCTCGTTCAGAGTAGTTATCCAGAGAAGCCTAATTAAAAACGTACAAAAGAAAAAAATCTCTATGTATGTATGTATGTATGTGTGTATCTACAGTGCCATGAGAAAGTATTCGGCCTACTTGAACTTTTCAACCTTTTGCCATATTTCAGGCTTCAAACAAAGATATAAAATTACATTTTTTTGTGAAGAATCACCAACAAGTGGGACACAATTGTGAAGTGGAACGAAATCTATTGGATATTTTAAACGTTTTTAGCAAATAAAAAACTGAAAAGTGGTGTGTGCAAAATTATTCGGCTCCTTTACTTTCAGTGCAGCAAACTCAATCCAGAAGTTCAGCGAGGATCTCTGAATGATCCAATGTTGTCCTAAATGACTGATGGTGATAAATAGAATCCACCTGTGTGTAATCAAGTCTGTATAAATGCACCTGCTCTGTGATAGTCTCAGGGTTCTGTTGAAAGCACAGAAAGCATCATGAAGACCAAGGAACACACCAGGCAGGTCCGTAATACTGTTGTGGAGAAGTTTAAAGCCGGATTTGGATACAAAAAGATTTCCCAAGCTTTAAACATCCCAAGGAGCGCTGTGCAAGCGATCATTTTGAAATGGAAGGAGTATCAGACCACTGCAAATCTACCAAGACCTGGCCGTCCCTCTAAACTTTCAGCTCAGACAAGGAGAAGACTGATCAGAGATGCAGCCAAGAGGCCCATGATCACTCTGGGTGAACTGCAGATAACTACAGCTGAGGTGGGAGAGTCTGTCCATAGGACAACAATCAGTCGTACACTGCACAAATCTGGCCTTTATGGAAGAGTGGCAAGAAGAAAGCCATTTCTCAAAGATATCCATAAAAAGGCTTGTGGCAAACTTTAGATGAGACTCTTGACCAGGTCTTGGCAGATTTGCAGTGGTCTGATACTCCTTCCATTAAATTTTATATCTTTGTTTGAAGCCTGAAATGTGGCAAAAGGTTGAAAAGTTCATGGGGGCCGAATACTTTCGCAAGGCACTCTATCTATCTATCTATCTATCTATCTATCTATCTATCTATCTATCTATCTATCTATCTATCTATCTATCTATCTATCTATCTATCAACAGGTTATAGATTAGGTTATATATATAGATAGATTTTATATAGAATAGATAATCATTATACTTGGTCTCCTCCAGTATATGGGGGCGTGCCACATGAAAGGGAAGGCTTTGGGGGGAGGGGGGTGTCTTTAATTACAAAAGGTTGAGAACCTCTGAGCTAGATATTGAGTTTTCTGCAGTAGAGAGTGATGACTGGTGGGTTTTTTTTGTTTGTTTTTTTTTGGTAGATGACAGAGTTATAGCTCTGAGAGAAGTTCACATTCCCAGAGGGACAAAAATGGCCACAGTGAAACAAGTATGCTTCTTCTTCTTCTTCTTCTTCTTCTTCTTCTTCTTCTTCTTCTTCGTGTCAGAGACTGCTAAAGTTATCTGTTTTTCCATTTCTTCAAAGATTGTAGCTTATTCTTTCAGACTGGATGTTGCTCAGGTCACCTTTAAGGTATTTAGACATGATGTGTCTGATGAGTACTGATTAATATAAACTGGTTAACAAAAGCCGCTTATTTTTATTCGTATTGTACAAGCTCAAAGCAATTGTGTATGAAATTCTGATGAAAGAATAAAATTTCTCATCACAGATACGAAACAGTGAAGGATTTTTAATCCCTTTGAATGGCCGCATACCAGTGAACACCAAACAAATGTAAGTTCCAAAAATATTTACACAAAAAAAAAAAAAACATTTTTTTTCTGTTTGCATTTTATCCATAAGGATTTTAACATGCATAATCTTAAAGAATATATAATGTCTCTCATTCAGTTACACAACCCCACTTTACTAACAGTACTTAACAAACAGTGCTTAGTCTGTGTGCAAGACAAAGAATATGACTATTCCTATTTCAACCTGCTGTATTAAATTACCTATAATGTATAAAGTCATTTATCATTTTTTTTTATCTTTTAGGCCTTATGTCTTGGAGGTGACAAGATATTTTCAGCATGGTATGATTTCTCATAAAGGGTTTGCTGCGTTGGAGTTATGATAAGTTATGAAAATGAAATGTGTTTTCATAAAACCTGTTTTGTTTGTCTGTATAAATGAAGTTAATGCGAAATCCAGAGACATTGCCATAACGGTGATAAGTAGAAGCTTCAAGTCAAGACTACAGAGTATTGTGAGAAGAGTAAGAGTGCTGTTGTCACATTTACTGAATACATAATGGGGGAAAACATTACATTATCTTTACTACCCAAATCTCCATTCACACTATATGAGTACACATGGTGCAGTAGATATTATCAGGATTGCTTTCATTTTAGATTGAACGACTGGAAGAACTCCTGCCTCAAATCAAGCAAAAGCAGAAAGAGAAGATGGTGAAGGTAAAAGAAGCTCACCACTGAACATTACTGAATTAACGTGAACTTCTTAATTTCAGAAACAAATAACGACATACACCTTTCTTTGCAGGAAGTTGAACAGTTGAACCAGAAGCTGATATTCCTACACAAAAGAATGCAGGTGAGAATGCAGGTGTTTCCTGTACCAACATACCACACTTATTTTGGCAATTCACATTTCTTTCAGCACGTCTATGCCAAACACCTTTTTATATGTGTATATTTAATGCCTTATGTTTCAACAGATGGCAGAGTCATACTGCTGGGAGGGAATGTTTAAACGAGCACCACTCTGGTGAAAATAATTTTTTTTTTGTTCTCCACTCCAACCTCCCGGGTAAACGGCAGGGAATTTTAGCATTTTTCAAACAGTTAAACTATGTGCTCAACTCGTTTACTTACTAAAATAGTACTGCCGAAAAACACTTAAAGCATTGTGCCACTGGCTGTTTATCAGATTCATACATTTATTCATTGCATTACTGCATAATGTACAACCTATCTATACTTTCAGTAATAAGCAGTTCAAGTCCACAAGTATTAATTCTAACATTGGCTATGTTTACATGCACATCAAACTCCATTTAAGGTTTAGATTCGGGTTGCGGTCATGCTTCTTTCCTACAATTAAGCATCTGTTAGCACCCGCAATCCTTGCAGACTGACCATACACATTTATCTCCTTTCAGTGGATTTTCTGGACAAGGTGCTTAGATTCGATTAAAACAGGCATATTCAGTATTTGGGGTATCAGAATATTGTCCTTATCTGAATCGGACAGCAGTTTACATGATTCTAAGCTAATTGGAATATTGATTTGCCTGTAAACATTGCCATTGACAACATGATGTAATAAGGACTTTTCTTCACCTGTATTGAAAATGGGTTCACTCTGTAAGGCTTTTCAGCACTATGTACTTTTGTGGCATATAAGTGCATTACCATTTCTTAAAACAAATACTAATATTAAAGTAAAAAGCAACAGTATCCCAGGTGATGAGGTGTTGGGTCACCAAATCGCCTTGGATTTACACCATTTCATATTCATCAAACCATTAAGTAAGTCCTTGTGCCCTTGGAAGAGTCTGTTCCCATGAGGATAGAAAATGTTCATCATAGACCTGATCACTTTGTACTGATTTGCCTTCCATCTAAAGGGAAGAGTGAACCCAAACCATGTCAGCAAAATGACCAACTCAACAGCCACAAATATTTAAATTAGTTATGTTTATATATTGTGATAGTGGACCTAAAGTAGGTATTTTGTATTATAAAGTCCAACTCCTAGTCCAACATTTAACTCCGTCTTCCTTTTTCAAATAATTTCATAGGCAAGAATTTTGTTGGTTTTGTTACTCCCTCAAAGAGGTAGAATACGATCTATCTCTATAATCAGTAGTCTCACACCCTATTGAGTATAGATTTGCCCAGTCTTTTTGATAGAGTAAAGAAAAGCATGTGACTAGTTTGTCTCCACTTGTTTATTGTTTCAGGAAAATGTCAGCCTAAGCAAATGTTCACTTTCTCAGAACTCCCAAAGATGCTAAAAAGTACCAAAATATATTTTCCAAAATTCATGTATAGAAACCTTATTGAGCTGCACGAGGGAGACAGAAGACATATGTAGATGACTGGCTCTCACTGAGGACTCCAAGCTTACAGCTGCACTACTGAACCTCTGCAGACATACAGTCACCCTCATCCATTGCATGTAGTTTGCACATCCACAACAGAAAAACCAATCATTACACTTTGAGCCTCAAGAAGACGGATAAAATACAAATTATTTGTTGACACATACCAAAAGGAAAGGAATGATATTAATGTTTCAAATTTAGATTGCATGTCTTTGATTTTATCCCTTCTCATCAGGAAAGGTAAATGGTTTTTGCAAATCTGCTTGTTTTTACTTCCAAATTTAAAACAATTGCATCAATCACATAATTTACAAAAAAATGTATTTGAATACAATTACATTGGTGTTCAGAATGTTACATATACTCATTATGAAGAAAAAAAAAGTTCCTGGAAAATTATGTACAAGGGTATGAGCACATAAAAGTTCACAAATTGATGTGACTGCTGTCCTTGGAGTGACAGCTCCACTCATTCATGTAGATATGTTAATGAGGGCCTCTAAACAAATTCTTTACAAAAAATGTGGACAAATGGTTGGTGTACAGTTCAATTTTCTCACATCTTCAAATTATTTCAAACTAAAACATTTTCTTGGGGAGTCATCCATAAAAAAGGTGTAGTAGAGTTGTGAGAAAACCAATGTCTGATTCGACTTCATCGGAAGAGCGTTAAAAGTGTATAGTGACCACTGATGGTAGCTCTATTCCGTTTTGGATTTTTTGCTGTCATTGCCATTCTCCTCAGACACCTGCTCCTCGGGCTTGCGTTTCTTGGTGTTCTCGTCCATATTGGTACCAGTGCGGGGGCTGAATCTAACGATCATACAAGTCATGTTGTCACACCCTGTGCCATCTCCAGATGTGTCTGGTGCCAAGCAGTGGTCAAGCAGCTAGAATGCCAACACATTTCCATTAGTTAATGTTTAACTGTGGACACATGCAGTGGAAAAACTTTCCCAAGCAAGTGTTTCAAACAAGTATGACTGCATGAACAAGTTTCTTGGTTATACTGATGAATGAATTAAATGAATCAAGAAATCATGTATTTATTTCTAAATATAATAGCTGACGAGTTCTAAATAAGACTGACTAATCCTATCACTCGATCACATTTTTATCTAATATTAACTGACCAGCAGAGAATTTATTTATATATAAAATAAATATAAAACTTTTCATGATTTGTTTCTTATGGTAAAATGAGCTCTTCCGATTAGTGCATTTTCTTTACTAGTTTGAGAATAAGCCTTACAATAAAGCAAATCATGCTCACCTCTTCAATAACAGCAGACAGCGGCTTGTTTTCATTTCCTTCTGCTTTCAATTTCTCATTTACAAAATCCACAACCTCCTGGCTACTCATGACATTCCTGTAATAATCAGGTACATTAGTGACCAGCATAAATACCATGTTCGTTATTCTACAGAGGAAGTAATACGGTTGAAATATGGCCCATGAATTTAACGTCACTGCCATATTTAATATGCCAGGATATCGGACATTCACTGTGGATGCCAACAAATGTTGACCTCGTGTTTGACCCCATGCTTATTAATACTAAAAAGATATTCATAACACTAGTGAGGGAAATGGTGAAAGGGATTGGTGCAATTTTCATCAGGTTGCAATTATGGCAGGCATTCAATAAAATTTCTGAATCCTGAAAAGCTAACGTGGCTGCTGTAACTCACTGTAATACACAGAGTGAATCTATTATATACTGGGATACATTACACCCTTGATAACCCAAGCCCTAAAATAATTAAACAAAAGACGAGAAAACTTTATGTAGAATGTGATCATTTAAAGGGCTATGCAGTTTTATTTATAATCCTCACCAGATTCCATCACAAGCAACGACCATGAATTCATGCTCTTCATTTAGAGTCAGTACTTTGACATCTGGTAAAGCAGAAATCATCTGCTCCTCAGGCGGGAGATTCTTATTCCTCTTGTAAAAGTGGTCCCCTAAACCCAAGAAAAGAGTCAAATGAATCCTTTATTCCATACCAACATCAAAATACAAAAATCTAAAATAAATAAATAAATAAATAAAAAGTTTCAGAAATATAGAAAAGAATGAAGCAGGAGAGAGTGTACACACCAATGGCCCTGGAGAGGTTTAGACCTCCGTTGACACGGCCGTCCATGGTCACTTTGCCTCCTGCGTTCTTTATTCTGGCCAGCTCCAGTTCATCTTCTGGTTTGTGATCGTAGGACATGTCCACTGCTTTGCCCCTCTCTGAGACGACACAGCGAGAGTCTCCAGCATTAGCTACTATCAGCTGTTTACCACGGATGAGAGCCACTACAGCTGTAGTCCCGCTGTCGGAGCCAGGCTGAAAAACCATGTAAAGAAAATTGAAAACTTGATGAACCAATCCCATTTTAGGTCCCATTTTAATACAATGCAGGTATCGAACATAACACCCCCACCATAAGCAGGCCAAACTGCCGTCGTTCGGTCAATAACACGTTTTCAACATTAAAATAATCAGTGAATCGGATTTTCGAATTTCGGGTGTTCTCAACCTTTTGTAACTAAAGCCCCCCAAAGCCTTCCCCATCATGTGGTATGCCCCCCGCAATATTGGAGGAGCCCAGGTATAATGATTAACTATTCTGTTTTTGATAGATTTTTTTTGCTTTTGTACTATTTTAAAATCACTTTTCAGAACTTATGATTAAAAAAAAACCTTTTATAAAAACTATCTAACGGACAGGTTTGGAACATAAAATGTTTCACAATAACTACTTTGAACAAGAGAACTAGGCTGTAATAATGTGGACTATTTTACATGTAAATCATGCTGCATTACATTCGTCTTGCGTTCTAAAAACATTCGCATAGGGATGATGTAAATTGGGAGGAAGGTCTGCATCTCATTACCCATGACATTGTTAAATCTCCGGCCCGCAGTCTCGCACTGAACAGAGCAGATGCAGAGAGAGATCTGCGGGAAAGCAAGACCTCATGCTTGCAGGACAGTACTGGTGATATTTGAAAAGTTGCTACGGTTCGTCCAAGAAGTCACTAGGCGCTTTTTTTGTAGCAAAAAAATAAAATTAAAATAAAATAAAAAATTCACTATAGGGGTCTGAAAAGTTGGCAACACTGACAGCTAAATAAAAGGCAGCTAAGCTCTGCCTCTCCCCAACAAAAAGAAAATACAGAGGGAGAGGGAACACATGGTTTTTCATTCACACACATTCTATTTGAAAAGCAATAAAATACACAGAGAACCCAAATTATGCATCCCCCTTCTGATGCCCCCCCAGAGAACCACTGGTTTAGATGGTTTCAATTACAATATAAAAATAAATAAGTTAATAAAAAGAATAACCCCCCAAAAAAAAACCCACACATCCTTGTGCATTCCCTTCAACTTCCTTGGAGTGTGACTAAAGGGGACAAATCAGACTTTTTTTTTAATCTGTCTGGAAAACTTTTATCAGTGGAAACGTGTCAAGAGGACGAAAACTCTGCGACACTTCACTGACACTTCACTACCGCTACTACACTATGTCTTGTGCCAATGCATGCCATCAGATTTTGAACTGCAACTTCCGGGCAACAGCAAAGAATTTCACATCATCTGTACAAGTTAGTATACAGCTACTACCAACATTTTGCTGTTTGCTAGCAACAACATTCCTCGGTCAACTACGCTGAATGCCAAATTAGCATTGTTCTTTCAATGATAGTAATGGGTTATATAATGACAGTATAGATGATTGGCATTTAACAAATAAGATAACTTGCTGCAGCCATACATGCAGTATTAATAGTACACAATTCTTTGCAAACAGATTCAATGAAAGAAAATATTGTTTCCCCTCAACCCCAACATGCTTTGATTAGCAGTTGATCAGATTCAATCATATTATAGAAGACAGCACTGGCTTCTTCAAACTCGAGTTTTTAAATGGAGAGATAAGACATAAAAATAAGATCCAACTGCATGTGCAGTTAGAAAAACGACTTTTCCCCCCCTCTTACATCTATATTAACATTTATACATCCACTCAAACACTGGCACACTTACCTCTTCTTTCCCATCCATCCCAGGCAAACACATTTCCTCTTCTTCTTCTTCTTCTTCTTCATCCGTGTCCTCTTCCTCCTCCTCATCCGTGTCATCCTCTTCATTTTCACTGCTGTCCTCACCTTCCTGCTCACTGCAGTCCTAGCAGATCATGAACAGGAAATAAAAAGGCATATTATTCATTTACTTCTGCACCATATTGGCACACGGTTGATGCTACTGAGTTCATTTAAATGAACATTATCCAGCAGCAAAAAAATACGCAAAAGTATTAGCCTAGTATTCCAGTAATTTTATATCACACACACCATCAAAGACTTGACAGAATTCACTCATGCATCCAGTCAAACATACCCTCCTCCTCACCTCTTCATCACTGCCCTCCTCCTCGTCCTCCCCTTCGTCTGACTCGTCACTGTCTTCAAAGAACTTTGATTTGGCACTTCCTGGGGTGGGAGCTGCAGAGGAGGAACAGGAAGGACCAGCGTCTGCTGTGGCTCCTGCTTTCTCGCCTTCAGAAGAGTGTCCGGCTCCAGAGTTCCCAGAGGAGGCTGCTGCTCTCCTGCATGCCCTCATTTTGGAACCTCCAGCTGTCTCTTCCAACTTTGCTTTTCCATTGCTGTCTGTTTCAGACGCCCCACATTCCGTCTCACCATTGATCCCTTTATCTGCATGGGCGTTATCTTGGTCTTCCAGCTCTTTGGGGGCATCCTGTCCAGGCTTTTTGGAAGATTTATTCAGGTTCTGCCCATAACGGACAAGCAGCTCCTCGATCGTCATCGTGGCCTCTTCATGCAGAAGAGCCGTTTCCTCGTTATCCACTAAGGGGAGAGATGATACAAAGCATAATGAGCTATGGCTCAAACTTTAACGTTGCATATTGTAAAAAAAAAATTCTCACCATCATCTTCATATGCTACTTTTTCTGGTGCTGCCTCCTCTTGTGGGCGGCCAGCGATCTGAACAAGCTCCTTAATAACCTCCTCGGAGGTGATGAGGCTGTCTATAGCCAGGAAGGCGTCTTCCAGTGCCTGCAACCAATGAGTACAGAAATTATACAGTCAATGTATTTTTAAGGTGCAACTTGACCACTCCCTAGAGATCATCAAATGGTCATCCACCCATCCTCTCATAGCGCTTTTCCATCAGGAAATTACTAATCTGGATACAGCAGTCCCAACAAACATCACTGTGAAAGACCATTCAAAATAATTTTGTGCAATTGCAATTCAAGAAGTTTTGTCAAATTTTTTTTTAAATAAATAAATAAATAAATAAAAGCACAAAAAATCCTCTGCAAGTTGCATCACAAATTTTGAATAAAGCTGTGGAAAGAAATCAAGCAATTACAAAAAAAAAACCCTCTACAAAAATCTTTACAGAATGATACAGACCTCTCTCTGTACTCTGGTTCAGTAGCACTGTATAATTGTGTAATGGTTATACAGGGCTGTAAAAGGATATGTTCTTTGGAGGTTGTGTGGTGGTTAGTGAAGCTCCTATTGAGCATAAGTCTGACATTTGCAGTAATGGCTGTAAATGCACCCAAACAAAGCCTTATGATAAAAATATCATATTGCCCAACTGCATTGTACTGTGGAAAAGCAATGGAACTTTTAAACAAAGGCATCATATCAGATATTAATGTTATAACTGAACAAAACAATGCCACAACTACTCATGGTATATGAACCAACAACCAGGGTAGGGATGGGCAATACAGACTTAAAACCATATCACAGTATTTAATGGAATTTTTTACGGTAACGATATAAATGAAGATATGAAAATAGTAACGTTCAACATTATCTTCTTGACCTCAAGTTACATTAGCATACAATTGTTGGTGATTTTGCTTGAGGTGTTGGAACAAATTTGATGCATTTCCACCCTTTGTTGATACGGGTTTTTGAAACACTTTATAAAATCACAAACGTTTTTTACGGAGGAAATTCCTTTTTTGGGGATTAATTCTCGCTTCTCTAGGGTTGGCGCTCCACCTTCCGCCATGCTTGTTCTCGTCCATGTGCCCACACTGCGGTCCGTAAACATGTCATCAAGTACATAGTCAATATCATGGACAATACAATATGGCACAGCCCTAACCCGGAGGGTATATGAAATGACTGTACACGACTTATGAATCTTTAAATTTTATTAATTAACTTGAGATGTCAGAAGACCTGACGTTCAACCCACCACAACAGCCAAGCAACCACCATTTTGTGCCTAGCAACCAGAACACGGTGAATGTCACAGTGTTCAAATGCAGAAAAGGTGGTGAGAGGGTTTGGGACTCCACAGCTGGAGAGGAAATTTCCAACAGGATGCCTAAATACATGTAAATGCTTATGACATTAAAGAGTTTTGGGGTCTAAAGACCTCATACTGGGTGGTGTAGAATTCCTAGCTGGTTAGGATTATAGCATTTAAAGGAGGTCAGAGATATTCTGTGTTTGCACGGTTGCTTCAGCGCGTGTCTGTGTCTGTATAAAGTGCAGTCCTCTTACCTTTTGCAGTTTACCATCCTTATATGCTTTCTGCTCTTTTATGATGTCTGGTAAATATTTGGAGCAGTACAAAGCAACTTCTTCACCTGGCAGTAACGAGAAATTCACACTGAAAAGCTCAAAATATATATATATACACACACACACACACACACACACACACACACACACTTCTCTGTTGTGTTTACGTTCATTAAAGTCTGACTCGTACAGAAGCTCTAAATTCTATAGTTCTACCATCTTGAACTTCCTTTTCGGTTAGTGTTTAGTGGGATTTCTCGATAGACTAATTAAAGCTGTTATGGCTACAGGGGAAAGTCGGATCAGCGGTCGTGTTCACCTCCATGTCCATCATACACGGCGAACATCGCCGTCTCCTCGTCCAGATCCGGGATGCAGTTGTGAGCGTCCTGCAAACATGAACGGAAATAAAGGAGAGGGCGAGTTAAAGGCCACAGAAGACCGCCATGGAGTACATAAAGTCCCGAGCTAATGGCGCGAAAAGCTGCACATTGTTGGCGCACAGCTCTGTTTCAGCGCACAGAACTGCAGGGAAGATTCTTCAAGAAATACATCTTCGAGTTCCCAGATCACACAATGAAGTTCACTTTATACAACACTCACGCGGCACACAAACGTCTGCGTGCTAGTTATACGGCCAGCAACACCCCACCCCGAGCAGATCATAGCAGGTGGCTAAGCTACAACAGTTGTTTTTACCTCCATCGAGACGCGCCATCCCTGCATGGCCGCGAATCCATAGCTCAGTTTGTGGTTCCCCCCGTCGGCGGTGCTTTTCTCCGTACTGGGCTTCGATAGGTACGCCCCCATGCTGTCCTATAGCACCAACCGGGTTAAATGTCTCAAAAACCTCGAGCAGCACAAATGAACCCCGCTACAGGGTGATGAGTATTTAGTGTCTCAGAAGCGTGCTGTGTATCCGGGCACAACGGATCCGTCACACATTTCACTCGGATCTCTGTTGCTTGCGAAGGGAAAGCGGGTGTAGCCGCGCTGTGTGGCTACCCGGTACTTTTAGCCGGCTAGCTGACCGAGTGCAAGAGCTGCTGCGGGACCTTTTTTTTATTGTTTTATTTTATATAAAACAAGCGGACCCGTAGAGAGTCAGAAATGAATCCTCCAACAACCGAGCACAACTCAAACCGCGCTTCGGTTCAAACTCCGATGCAAATTAAGTCTCTGGCAAAATCGAACACGTGTGAGCGCTAACATAATCAACAGCCCGTCAGATCCATTTTACACAGGGCTGACTGAGAGTCTGCCCGGAAACGGAAGCGCAAGTTTTTTTTTGCACATGACAAATAGGCTCGGGGGAAACTCGCGATCGAGAGAACACTGTCTGCGTCACATTTGCGCAGGAACACAAGAACGACGCCACGAGATCTACCAGCTCTACGTCTCAGTTCGCACCCTATCCGTACTAAATAGTGTCCGAGATGAGAATTAGTGCGTGCCAAATTGTAGTACGTTGAAACGAGTACCCCCAAAGTACCCGGATGGTCTACCGTCGATTTTTCGAAGTATGGAGCCGTGGGCACTTTTCAACTCATTGCGCGCGGGCATTTAGTTTTTGACGCATTTCAGAGAGGTGTAAATTAAATGTGAAGAAATAAATTAAATAAAACTATATGGTATAAATTATATAAGGAATAATGAATGAAGAAACGCTGAAATTAAGTGTTCTCTTCAGTTACATGAGATGTTAGTACGTCCCAGTACTTGCATACTCCTTTACTACACACTTCAAAGTAGGGTGATGTAGCGCACTTGAAGGAGATAACAAGCGTAGAATTTATTTTATTAAAAATTTTTTTTATTTTATTATTCAGCCAGCACCATTTGCTGCAGCTCCGTACCACACAATACAATACAATACAAATAGTCTCGTAAAACATCGCGTGAACGACTGACTTTTCTTTTTCTTTTCTAAGTCTACTCTGGGGTTCTCTGCCAATTGACTAATGCCATCCAATGGTCACCCATCACATAGCTGTAAATATAATACAAATATACATGCATGTACTGAATAATTAAAGAACAGTTATTAATAACAGAACAGAAATGAAAAAATGTGTTTGTGTGTGTGTGTGTGTGTGTGTGGGGGGGTATTTATCTATCAATATATATATTACAGATCTCGCCCCACAGTGAGTTCAGCAGGTAAAGCTGGACAAATACATTTAATGCTAGCTAGCCCTTAACCCTCTGCTCCAGAGGCACTGTATCATGGCTGACCCTGCACTCTGACCGCAGCTTCCTAACATGCTGGGGTATGAGAAGAAAATAATTTCACTGTGTATATGTGATCAATAAAGATTCATTAAAACAACAACAACAACAACAAAAACAACAACATTGTTGTGGGCATGGTCCAGTTTCAAAATTTACCTGGTATCAGAATTGCTAAGTCCACTGACAAATGAGAATGGTCTTTGAAAGGAAGTTGTCTTATATCATGTACCCTCCTATATTATGAACTGCTATCAAATACCTATGATGAATGTAATCATTTAATTACCTCTTTGAATAAGCTGATCAACTGCTATCCCTATTATATTATTATGTATTTCCGTGTCAACATGACACAGGACTTATTTTGTATCATGACTATGTGCTGTGTGTATTGTCTAAATCTGTCTGATGCCTGGACCAGTAGAAACCGTCCACACACTGCTGTTATTAATGTGTATAAATAGTCCTGTTTTGAATGAATAAATGGGGAAGTGTCTGTGAACACTCATATCTGTCAGTGTGTGTGTTCATTCGGACTCTCCAGGCGCCTGACTCCGCAGCAAACCACACTTTCTAGCTCAGAGCAGCACAGAACTAAAAGTTAATAAAAGTTAATGGTAAAACAGGCATGGCGAACGATCTGATGGGCATAAGGCATAATCTGAGATTCCTGTGACGTGGAAATCGAACAATCTTCTTAAGCCTCTATAAAGACTAGAAATCATCATAAAAAAAGGTATTTATTAAATTATTCTTGGATGGTCAATTACAAAAATTATGGATTGTTGCAAAATTCACATTTAATTCTTTGTAAAAGTGTGCTTTAAATACCATCCCACTTTATCTAACGTCTCAGATAAAGTGGGATGGTAGCTTTCAGGTAATGGGGGACACTTTTTAAAGCAAATATTAGGGATTATTAATTATCATACTATTTTGAGCAAGCATGTCACGGATCATGTCATAAAACAGTTCATAAATACATTCATATTATGTTTTATGTATTCTGATATTACATTATTATTAAGGTATTGTGTGTAATCTTGTTGCAGATAGAGCAGCCTAATTTGAAAAAAAAAATATTTTTTTCACTTTGCCAAACACCTCTGACAAGCATCATTCAAAGGCCAAAAAGAGGAAGGGGCAGGAAGAAGCCCAGAGCCAAGCCACCGTCATACATTTTAACAAGCCCAAAACACTTTACTTATGTTGAAAATTAAAACAAGTATGGAATAAAAACACCATAGAATGACCACAAACAACTCAGATATGCCCTATTTTTTATATGTCAACATATGGTTCCAGTAATGACCCAAAAGCAGAATATGTCATTTTAGATGCTGCAAGCAGTGTTTATGGAGATATGATTTTTGCATAGTCAACAAAATTGGTTACTGTATGCTTTTGTTTAAAAGGCCTTTTGAGTTTCACAGTTAGGCAGTTTTTCAGTCAGAACTGAGTTGCCCACCATTTAAAATGATGATTGTATGTTTGTGTCTTTTGTAACAATTAAATTGTAGCAAAAATATTTTTATTAACTTAAAATCACTGTCCCACTTTTGCTGATGATCTGTCAGATTTTATCTGAAAATACTCTTTCAGTGAAAAGCAGTGCCTAAGGGTGTTTAAATGTATATCATTATTACATTAAAGCTATATCAAATATTTTTTTAAATACATTTACATTTAGGAGGGTTGTGTCTTTACCATAAAAAATAATAATAAAAGGCTAGCAGTATAAAGCTTTTGTCATTGTGCCATGGTGAATCGACCAAAAATGGTCCCACTTTTGCATAGTTCACCCCATGTACTTTTTCTTCACAAAAAGAGTACATACTTATAGAACATCGTATAAGTATGCCAAATGGGAAACAGAGCAGGATACCTTATTGTGCGTGTGCACACGCATGCCGTATCTTTTCAACAGCATCATGAAGTGACTTATGACGCACAACTTGCAATAAATATTGCTGCATACAGACATACAGCCATCTTTCCCTTTCTTCTTCTAGCCTCTTTTACATGTCAGAACACATATACAGTGGTACTTGAAAGTTTGTGAACCCTTTTGAATTTTCTATATATCTAAATAAATATGACCTAAAACATCATTAGATTTTCACACAAGTCCTAAAAGATGATAAAGAGAACCCACTTAAACAAATGAGACAAAAATTTTATATTTGGTTATTTATTTATTGAGGAAAATTATCCAATATTGCATATCTGAGTGGCAATAGTATGTGAACCTCTAGGATTAGCAATTTAATTTGAAGGTGAATTTAGAGTCAGGTGTTTTCAATCAATTTAATGACAATCATGTGTGAGTGAGCTTGCTATTTTATTTAAACAACAGGGATCTATCAAAGTCTGATCATCACAACATATGTTTGAGGATGTGTATCATGGCATAAACAAATGAGATTTTTGAGGATCTCAGAAAAAGAGTTGTTGGAGCTCATGAGGCTGGAAAAGGTTACAAAACTACCTATAAAGATTTTGGACTCCACCAATCCACAGTCAGACAGATTGTGTACAAACTGAAGAAATTCAAGACCACTGTAACCCTCCCTTGGAGTGATCAACCAACAATCACTCCAAGAGCAAGACGTGTAATAGTCCACGAGGTCACAAAGGAGCCAGGGTTCCTTATAAGAAACTAAAGACCGCTCTCACATGAGCTCATGAGTACACCATCAGGAGAACACTGAACAACAATGGTGTGCATGACAGGGTTGAAATACAGAAAGCCACTGCTTTCCAAAAAGAACATTGCTGCTCGTCTGCAGTTTGTTGAAGATAATGTGGACAGGCCAGAAGGGTATTTGAAAAAGGTTTTGTGGACAGATGAGACCAAAGTAGAACTTTTTGGTTTGAATGAGAAGAATTATGTTTGAAGATAGGAAAACACCGCATTCCAGAATAAGAACCTTATCCCATCTGTGAAACATGGTGGTGATAGTATCATGGTTTGGGACTGTTTTGCTGCATCTGGGCCAGGACGGCTTGCCATCATTGATGGAACAATGAATTCTGAAGTGCACCAGTGAATTCTAAAGGAAATTGTCAGGACATCTGTTTGTGAACTGAATCTCAAGAGAAAATTGGGTCATGCAGCAAGACAACGACCCAAAGCACACAAGTCATTCTACCAAAGAATGGTTAAAGATGAATAAAGTTAATGTTTTGGAATGGCCAAATCAAAGTCCTGTCTTCAATGTAATAGAAATGTTGTGGAAGGACCTGAAGCAAGCAGTTCATGTTAGCCCACTAACATCCCAGAGTTGAAGCTGTCCTGTACTGAAGAATGGGTTAAAATTCCTCCAATCTAATTCCTCCAATGTATAGAACTGATAGTTACTGGACATATTTAGTTGCAGTTACTGCTGCACAAAGGGTTCACACCAGATACTGAAAGCAAAAGTTCACATACTTTTGCCACCCACTCACACATATGTAATAGTGGATAATTTTCCTCAATTTGTTTAATTGGGTTATCTTTATCTACTTTTATATTATGTAGAAATATAGAAATTTTTTTACAGCAGGGCCCTGGGTTAAACTCATGCCACTCACCATGCCAATGTCCAGGGTGGTGAGTGCTCACTCGAGGCTCTCTAACATCTCTCAGGGGTTGTTGGCTCCTCTCATCTCCATGGCTTTCTGCTCTTTGGGCTTCAGAGCCCACAGAAAATGGTCCATTACCACCTGCTCTAGGACCTCATTGGCAGTGTGCAGTTCTGGTTGTAGCCACCACTTAGCAATGTGGAGCAGTGAGTCCATCTGGGCTTTGCCACCATGTTGATTAGGGACAGGCCACAATGGGTAAGAATTTCTCCTTTCTCCTTGCTGCACCTCCCCCGAGAGAAACGGAGTGAGGACATGGGCACAGGACTCTTCCTCCCACTGCCCATGAAGGGTGATTTGCTCGAAGTTCTGGATGCAAGCTTCAAGGTCATCTCTCTCTGCTTGATGTATCGCTTTGCTTGTATTTCCTCATCTGCCAAATGAATAAATGTAAGGTATCGTCGCTGCAGAGTTTTGTGAGCAGATGCCCTGCCTCCCTGACCAGGTGAGGGAGAGGAACCGAAACGCCAGAGCATGGCCTCATATTGAGGTTCAATAGTTCCTGGGTAGTGGTGCGGAGGTTCCAACAGGTGCTATAGCATGGGGGTTCATGGTGAGGTGCAGCTAGTTCTGTGTTACTATGCCCGCATTCTCCACCAGTGTAGCTACTCAGTGTTTGAGGCAAGGCAGAACACACAGGAGGCAGACGTGGGGAAAACATGCTCTTTTACTTAAAGTGAGTGAAAATGCATATAAAATGAGAGGGTGAGGAGTGTAGGAACTTAGTGTGAGCTTTTCAGCATGGGAAGGTGCGTTTGGGCTGCAGCAGCATTGAGGCGGAGAGTGTGGTGTGGCATTTTCATCAGCCTCTGTGTGCAAGAGAGAGAGAGAGAGCTATGGGTTAGGAGACAAAGCGTAGAAAACTTTGCTAACCTCTGCAGGCTGGATGCACCCTTTTATACTCTCCCAGCTTCTCCTTGATGGTGAAGAGCTGCCGCTCCATTTATTGGCTGACAGACATATGTATTTCTGCTGCCCCACATTGTAGCCACACACTTCTGTGCTGTCCAAAATGACAGCGCCACTTCAGCACCCCGCTAGCAGGTGCACAAGGAGTACATAGTGTTTTGTGTGTGCAGGGGGCAGGCCTGCTCTCACATATTATTATTATAAACCTTTTGGCATTTTTGAGGTGTCAGTATTGCCATTTTGGCATCTTCAATATGGGCATATGTTGTAACAATATGTTGTAACAGATAATGCTGTGCCCTTGGTGTTTGGGCCCATCAATTGCTGCTTGCAATTATGTATTTAAAAAAATTGTATCATCAACAACAAGAAGTTTATTTTGCCTTATTTGGCCCTTGGGCTAGACTTTGCACGCCCATGCATCATGGAGAGAACTTATGGAGAGTCTGTTGGGGTATGGACATTACAGGGGTCACACTCATTGAATGGACCTGACATTTGGTGGTTAATGACACTTAGAACTGCAGGGATGATTCGAAACTCTATTTTAGGTACATTACCCAGTCTAATGTAAAGGAAAAAAATTATGTTTAGTGATCAGTAACACACTACCAACTCTTCTTATTATTATCGGCATTCATCTGAAAGGTACATTTTAAAACAGATCAAATATAGTAATATATATTACCTCCACAACACACCAACAGTGTAATACATTTTTTATTATCCAAATTTTGCCATATACTGTATTACACAGAGGCTTGCATAAGTATTTATCCCCTTCAACTGTGAATATGTATAATGAATTATCTACACAATGTTGATATGTGGAAAAAGAAATAGGATATAATAAATAAATGATTTACCTAATAAATACACAAATAAAAAAATTTATGTGTGATTGCATAAGTTTTCACCCCATTACTGTTACTCCTAAACTATTTCTTTTGGAAGGAGACATGGTTACCTACGTGAGGGGTTCCCAAACTTTTCCAGGGCAAGGCCCCCCAAATGGCATTAATATTTGACCGAGGCCCCCCTTTTGCAAGATGTCTTTAAAACACATTAAAAATACAGACTTCTGACTATATCCCCCTTTTTATTTATTTTAATAATTACATTTACATCTTTACATTACATTACATTACATTAGGAAGTGATTGTGTGTGTGTGTGTGATTGTCTGAGAGTGAGAAAGAGAAAACATACTAGTGGGAGAGATGGGCACACCAAATTGTTGAGGCCCCCTGGGTACCTCCTGGCGGCCCCCACTTTGAAAACCACTGACCTACATTGTCATACAGCCTGCCAATGAAACGAAGATTATTGCTCTATTTCGCCACCTACTGGAATAACAGACAAATCCCTGCACCCCCCCTAAATATGCTACCCAAATTCAGTGTTTTGAAATAGCACACGTCTCACATTTTTACATTTTTCAGTGTAAGACAATGAAAATACCTTTGTGAGACAGCAACTTTTCCTTCAGGTTCTCTAACACCACCAAGAACATTTTCAGAAACAAATTAGGAAATTTTCTGAGAATTGCTGTGTCCCTGTGTGTACAGCGTCTTCCAAACCTTCCATAGCTTCCCAGTTCAGAGTGATCTGAGGAGACAATGGTTAGTAAACATATATCACACTGGTATATACCAAATATTTCACAATAGATGGGATTGTTGAACCAGTTATCTGTGTGGGCTAACATTAGATGCAATATTTGCTTTGGTTCTTATGTTAATAGTTTAATTTTATTATTATTATTATTATAAAAACATAAATTTTACATTATTGAAACTATTACAATGAAAGGGTACTTTTCTAAGTAGGCACATATTAATTTAGCTAGACAGCATGGCATATCACAGCAAAGCAGCAACTCCATTTCCCGGGAAAAACCATAAACATGGCCGAACAGGACAACAGTTCCCGTACACGCTCGCCTTCTCTGGAGTTCCAAATACACACACCTGCACCCAATATCACGCGCGATCATAAACACAGCATAAAAGAGACTTTGTGAACATTTAGACTTTGTGAAGTATACGTTCAGCTGCCTAGTCTCTGTCCTTGTCCAGTCCTTATATTCGTGTTTGCCATTCTGTTATTTGACCTTTGTTTACTCTACTCACTTCGATTCTCTGCCCTTCCTAGTTTTGCCTGTTTTCACACCCTCTGCCTGTCTTTTGACTACTGATTTCTGCGTTATCCTTGGACGTTGTTATTAAACTGCCAAACCTGCACTTGCTTCCTGATCGCAGTCAGAAGCAGGTTCTGCAGGACAGAAATGAGCTGCACGATGAAGTGACCAGCTGTAACTTCGAGAAATCTGCATTGAATGATGAGAAGCAGAGATTGGAGTCTCGTATTTCACAGCTGGAGGAGGAACTTGAGGAGAAACAGGGCAACGTTGAACTCGTTAATGACCAACTGAAGAGGGCAAATGCACAAGTGGACACGCTGAGCACCGAGCTAGCGGGTGAGCGCAGCAAGGCTCAGGGGAGTTAGAATGCACAGCAGCAGCTGGAGAGACAGAATGAGGATCTGAATACCAGAATGCGGGAGCTGGAAGGCTCGGTCAAGTCGATGTCCCAAGTCCATGACGCCCAAGTCCATACACAGTCCCAAGTCCATGACGCCCAAGTCCAGACCCAGTCTCATGTCTCGGACGCCCAAGTCCAAGCCCAGTCGCTGGTGCCTGACCGCCAAGCCATGTTTCTTATCCAAGCCACGTCTCAAGCTTAAGCCACGTCTCTCGTCCAAGCCTTGTCTCAAGCTCAATCCATGTCTCAAGTTCAAGCTCAAGCCATGTCTCTCACTCAAGCCATGTCTCTCACTCAAGCCATGTCTCAAGCACAAGCCATGTCTCAAGCTCAATCCATGTCTCAAGTTCAAGCTCAAGCCATGTCTCTCGCTCAAGCCATGTCTCAAGCTCAATCTATGTCTTAAGTTCAAGCTCAAGCCATGTCTGTCGCTCAAGCCATTTCTTGTCTCTCGCTCAAGCTCAAGCCATGTCTCTCGCTCAAGCTCAAGCTCAAGCCATGTGTCTCACTCAAGCTTAAGCCATGTGTCTCGCTCAAGCTCAAGCCATGTCTCTCGCTCAAGCTCAAGCCATGTTTCTCGTCCAAGCCATGTTTCTCGTCCAAGTCATGTCCCAGGTCTCAGCAGGCAAAGCGCAAGTCCTGTCTCGAGATCCTGACCTCTCGTCCAAGCTGGCTGTTCAGCTGAGGACGCCGCTCGGCAGCCCTGTTCAGCTGAGGACGCCGCTCCGCCTCCACATCCAGCTGAGGATGTTGCACCGCTCCCAAGCATTGATGAGCGCATCGCTCAGCCTGTTTGCCTGGCTGTAGTCCTTGTTCTGCCTCCCTGTTCAGCTAGAGACTTTGCTCTGCTCCCCTACTCCAAAGACACTGTACAATTTCTTCCTGGCGCTACATTCAGCCAGGGGGTCCGTGGCTGCCGGTGAAGGGGGAGGACTCATGGCACTCCGGGAGGAGTGCCTTTTTTGGGGGGGGGTTCTGTCACACGATTCCCCCGAACCACAGCGCTCTATTGCGCATGCGCAGACCTCTTCCGGGTTGATGTCAGGTTTTCGTCTCGCCTTGTCAAGGGTCATAGGGCATTGGGTCACGTGTGTTTGGAATCGCTGGCAGCTGCTAGCGATTGCCGGCTAATGACTGAGACATCTATATATACCGTGAGCCGTGCTTTGCACAGCGCGGTTCAATATAACGACTTATATAGCGACCTATAGAGAGACACTTTTTGTTTTGTTTTGCCATGTTTAGCGCTTCTAGAGCGTTCCAGTTTCATGCCATGTTCTAGCCTTAGCCATAGCCAAGTTAGCATTAGTGTTAGCCATAGCCAAGTGAGCATACCTTAGCTCAGGAGTTTTGTTTCAAGTGTTTTGCTTCAGACTCAGCACTGTAAATAAAGGTCACCGTTTCACTGCATCCTGCCTACTTTCTTCCCGTCACGCTACGTGACACTAATATAAATGAACACAAGTGAATTTTTCCCTCTGCATTTCATGTTTGCTACACACAGTGATATAATTACATGATTGTATAATGGATTTATTTGTGATTAATATAAATACACTATACGGCCAAAAGTATGTGGAAATCTGACCATCACACCCATATGTATTTGTTGAACATACCATTCCAGATTTAGGCCCATTAGTTCCGAGTGAAGGTAAATTGTAATGCTACAGCATGCAAAGACATCTTATACAATTGTCAATCCATCTATCCATCCATTTTCTTCCACTTATCCAGGTCCAGGTCGCAGGGGCAGCAGTGTAAGCAGAGATGCCCAGACCTTCCACTCCCTAGCCACTTCCTTCATCACTTCCACAGGGATACCCAGGCGCTCCCAGGGCAGGCGTGAGATATAATCTCTCCATCTAGTCCTTGGGCTTCCTGGGGTCTTCTCCAGTGCAAAGCTCATTGACCCCAGAAGCCCTGCCACTAAGGAGTTGTTTACCTGTGACCTCAGCCCTAGTGATGGGCAAGTCCTCTGCAGAATCCTCCAGCTCGACTTCCTCAATGGAAGGCTAGTCTGTGAGATTCAGGGGGTTCTCAAATAGTTCTTCCACCCTTTGATTATGTCCCCGTTTTGGTTCCTCATCCCCTCTGTAAACAGCATGAACAAGTGCGTGCTTCCCTTCCTGAGTCACCTGATGTTTTGCCAGAATCTCTTTGAGGCAGAACAAAAGCCATTTTCCATGGATGCACCGAACACCTTGAGTTTTTGCTTTCACCACTGGCTTTGCTGCACTCTGCTTGGCCTGCTGCCAAATGCCTTTACAATTGTGTGCTTCCAAATTTGTGCCAACAGGTTGGGGAAGAACTACATAAGGATGTGAGATGTCCACATACCTATGGCCATATAGTGTATATTATATAAAATGTGAGACTATAAAAACTGTAGGTCATTATAATGGCAGTTTAATTTTGCAGGATTGCACACTTTACTTTCTCTTTCTCCTAATGGACTCCAAATGAAGACACAATGTAAGTGAGGTAAGAACTCAAATATATTAATACTAAAAAATTGTCATTCCATGATTGATAGAATTGTGGATTTAAACACTAGTTAAACTAAAGTGCACTGATTCAGAGCTACTCATACTGAATACAGATGAGTTAAAACACTTCAGAAATGTTTTCAGTGAGAATTAAATTTGTTTATAATTAATCATGCAAAGTTTATTTTTTCCCCCAGCACATATTATATTTATGATATGTTCTACTTATTATTCCTGCAGTGAAACATGGAGGCTGCATTGTTTACAAGTGTGTACACCCTCACATATTTGTAAATATTTGATTATATCTTTTTATGTGACAACACTGAAGAAATGACACTTTGCTACAATGTAAAGTAGTGAGTGTACAGCTTGTGTAACAGTGTAAATTTTCTGTCCCCTCAAAATAACTCAACACACAGCCAATAATGTCTAAACCGCTGGCAACAAAAGTGAGTGCACCCCTAAGTGAAAATGTCCAAATTGGGCCCAGAGTCTAAGAGTCTCTTCTGTGGCCGCCATTATTTTCCAGCACTGCCTTAACCCTCTTGGGCATGGAATTCACCAGAGCTTCACAGGTTTCCACTGGAGTCCTCTTCCACTCTTCCATGATGACATCACAGAGCTGGTGGATGTTCGAGACGTTGTGCTCCTCCACCTTCCATTTGACCATCCAAGTGTGGACTTGCTGCACCAAATCACTCAAAATTTGCATGAAGTTAAACCTTTCTCAACTTTGTCGTGTAGCTGGACACGCCCATGGTCGCCAATGGTCACCAAAAGTCGCCAGATCTCATTGAAAATTAACGGTCTCCGGTCGCATTCGCACTGTGTGAACGACAGTCAATTGTTGGGGAAAATGTTTGATTTTTGGTCTCTGTCTGTGTTTGTGTGTGTGTGTGTGTGTGAGAGAGAGAGAGAGAGAGAGAGAGAGAGAGAGATTCCATCCATCCATCTTCTACTGCTTACTCCTTTTCAGCATCACGGTGAACCTGGAGCCTATCCCAGGAAGCATCAGGCACAAGGCGGGGTACACCGTGGACATGGTGCCAGTCCATTGCAGGGCATAATCACATACACACTCACACACCCATTCATACACTAAGGACAATTTAGACACGCCAATCAGCCTGAGAGAGAGAGATTTTGTGTTGAAAATGATAGGTTATGTGTTATTCTACCCATCTCATGACTGGAATATGCTGCTTTCTCTTGAACCCATGTTTTATAGCATATAGACAGAACAGACCGACTTTTAAGGAGAGATGGATTTTACCTTCATTTTAATCCGAAGTAACTAGTAACTTGTTATTTGAGTAATTTTCTCAAAAGTATTGGCACCCCGCATGGCCGGCTCTCGAAAGTATTGGCACCCAGCATGGACAGCGTCAGGTGTCCTTTATTGCGTTTCTGATTTTGCATGTGTTTTCTCCATTTGCAGTGTTTCTAAACGCAATCTGTATGTTCTTAAATTAGTCAATGGCTTTACCGTTTTGTAGCACTAGGAGAATTTTGAAACTGTTTCTGAATTATCGTGTGTGTGTTATCAGTTTGATCCCTCCATTTTCTGTATTTGCAGTGCGTTGGCCCTTGTCAAACACTGTATTTTTCACAATCTGTCATTATCTCATATATCCGGCAGTGGGCACTAAACCATAAGTCTCTCCGTGATTGACTATATAGGTGGACGAGAAAGATCTATGTGGAAATCTATTTACAGATCACTAGGGGGCGCGCAAATACCAGTGCCAACAGATTTAGACGGGCATTTGTATTGAGCAACAGCTAGGAGGCTTCTGCTTCATGCTTAGAATAGTCAAGCTGCTTCTGCATCAGACTGCGTTTCATGAAAACTGAACCAACGTTATGGTGATACAAGCAGCCCAAAAAGGTTCATAATGAGCCCTTTGTTCGATTTTTATTCATCGTATTCATTCTGAGTTACAGATCACATTTCACAAGACATGTGTACTCATGTTACTGGAATAGTCTCTTTATTTTGAATGGATATCTTTACTATTGCCTGCATTCTAGTGCTCTTAATTAGACCCCCCTCCATGAATTATTCTGAGGCTAAAGCTCTTGTAATGCAGTGTAAAGGTTGTGCAGAATAACTGAAGAAATGTAGTGGCATGCATGTAGTGGTACAGAATGGGCAAGCCTGGTTCTGAGCCTTTATTCAAGCCTCCAGAAAGCATGGCAGGACAGTCAGCAGTGTGATCTTCTCAAACACTCAGAGCAAAAATCAACCATCACTGACTTTCCACCAGATCGCCCAGAGAGGGCCATCCCCCAGTGCGGACAGAAAAATGGGAGTCCCTGCTGTGATTGACATTTCGAAAGAAGCCTGTCCAGATGGAGAGGTGTGAGAAAGTCTCTCTCAGCAATAGAGCCTAAGGGGGCATTGGGGGAAGCTGCTGAGTCACATGAGTCTCCTTTGTTTGGACTGGAGCAGCTGATATGTACAAACACACACACAACTAGAGCGTGGGATCACTGTGGCACTTGCCCACCTAAACAAACAATGAGCAAAATGAGCGGTCATGTATGAAATTAAAGATAATGGCACTACTAAGCACAAGCTACTCACGAGCTATAAAGTTAACACTCTTTTTTAATATTTATCTCTTGTGTGATGATGAATGATGCACAGAAATATATATATATTTTCAGTTAATTAGGAATCATATAATGTAGAACCTGTATAGTAAAATTTTTATAGTATATTATTGGTGACTCCCGGACCACTGACGGGATAAATATTTAATTAGGCTTTTTCCAGGCGTATATGTGCCTTCTTTCTCCAGAGCTGAAATTAAACGTATTTGCTTAATTTAAGGAGGGGGATTATGAGTGGAGGGATGCAGCCTCTTCTCTGTGTCCTACTCTCTCCCCTTTTTTTTACTTGATGTGAACAACTGATGACCCGGGAATGCAAGATCCCCCAGGGATTAAGGCGTGCGTGAGTCTATGGGTATGGGACACTGCCATCTGCCACTGGGCACATTCATATCCTCGGCAGAAGGCTGCATCATTTGTTGATTTAAATGGAGAACTTAACTTTCCCAGGACAGTATGACCCCAGCAGCACCACCTTTAAAGCAATACTGTCTGTGAAGGAGCAGGCCATGCAGAAGAATGAGGCGTATGTTAAGGCATCCCTATTTCCAAGCCGATGATGGATCTTCCCACTTCACAATATGGCAGTGTAGCTATGGGCGGAGGGGCAGAGCTGGGATTTGGGGGGCGGGGGGCTTGTTAACTGGTACAATGCTAATACTGCTTTGGATGAGATGATATGTGGTAACCATGGCAGGAGCTGGGTTGTCAGGAGAGTGTCATTCTAGCACCATATCAAATCATACATCCAAAAATCATCCAATATAGGAAAGACACTCAATTAATTTAATTAAGGTATTTCATCATTAACCAAAGGAATGTCTTATTAACCTGTTAATGATAAAAGATAGAAGCACACAAAAACAGTACAAAAACAGACAACCTGGGGTTAATGATTTGTTCTAAATGTTAAAATTATAAATCTACATACTTTTGGATCACTATAGGTGCCATTAAATAGCAGTTTGTTCTAAACTCAGACTTATAATCACAATCATGATGCTGACTGTGTAAACGCTGAGAACTACTTATTCGGGAAACATATACTGTTTTGCTCTTTAAAAAAATTGGGTAGTTATGTGTTGAATTTTCAGTCACATTCACCTAAAATAGTTCAGGAATACCTTAGGCTTAAAGTTTAGAGTGCACATATGTCTGGAATTTTAATATGTGAATTATTTCTATGTGAAGATAAGTATAAAAATGAATCTCTAAGAGATTTAAAATCTAGCTAAATATTAAAAATAATAATAATAATAATTAAACAGAAAAATGACTTTCTTTGCTTTTATACAATATGAACACAGTTGGAAATATTTGATTTGTTGGTTGTTTGATCTGATCTGTAGGGTGCAGTATAACATATATAGTTTAATATCATAATGCATTACTACGCTGATGTATTACATACATAAGACATTTAAATGAGAAATTTAAAGTAATATTTCAAACAATGTGAAAGCTATAGACTACAGTGTTTATTTCTCATTAGATATATAGTATTTGTTTTACATTGTTTTATTTAGAAAGCCACTTATGTATAAGCCTCTATGTCAGATGATTTTGTACATCAGTGCAGAATCATTCAAAAAGGAATCACAATGAGTGCTCAAGTGTTTTTTTTATACATTGAAAATTAAAGACCGTAAAAGATATCTCACTACATCCTTTTATATGTCCACAATCAGAACATAATTTCTGTATGCTATTTGGCCAACTAACCATACTTATCCCATTCCACCTGTGCTAATTAATATAACTCTTTCTCAAACTGTATGTACTACTGTTGTTTTTATTTTAGTGCAAGTTATATACTGTGTATAATTGTGCATGTGACAAAAAAAAATCTTGAATTAAATAACTACAGGGAGCTATTCAGGGAGCTTTTTCAAACCAACATTAAGGTTTGTCTTCAAACATCCGCTCCTTTCTTTCTTTCTTTCTTTCTTTCTTTCTTTCTTTCTTTCTTTCTTTCTTTCTTTCTTTCTTTCTTTCTTTCTTTCTTTCTTTCTTTCTTTCTTTCTTCCTTTCTTTCTTTCTTTCTTTATGCACCTATTATTACCTATTATTATGCACCTAAGTTGCATCATGACATGACAAGTGATAACCCATAAAGCTGAGTTCCAAGTAATAATGTTTGTTTGGCAGTAGAGTGTCTATTATTTCTTGGTCCACAGCTCTGTTCTCACCTGGTGTAGCTGTTTCACCAAAATGACAAATGAGAGTTTTTTTACCTTTGTGAAAACTTTACCAAGGGGTGTGAGACCATTTGGAACAGGGAGAGAGTTAGTATGAACCAAGATTCCATCACCAGACAGGGAGACAGATTCTGAAGCATTTGTTTGTTTTTTCACCTCTAAGTGTTGTTGCTGGTTGTGAAAAGTGGCAGGTCAGGAATTTTCCTCCAGTCCATACAGTGGCCCTTTTCCTCCATTTGCCAAAGAAAGCCAAATGGCTTTACCTTGCTTCAAAATTACCACAAAGACGTTTCTGAAATTACTGCATGACACTAACATTCTTTTACATTATTATATACAATATGTATATATGGGCCATGTCAACAGCACAACTATCACCATTTGAAATCTTATATGATTATTATAATATTCCAGCTGAGTTGTGTATCATTTGTAGATAGCAGTAAGGGGGAAGGACTTAAAAACACATGGAGAATTTATGAGCATCCATAAGAACTGTTTATTTTTATATATAACTGTATATTTTTCTACCCCTGATGTTGTTTAGATGTTTCTCTCTTCCTTATTCAATACTCAACAAAGTAAACAGCCACAATTAGACATTTACAAATATAAAATGGGTGAAGCTTTTTTAAAAAATTAAAAATTAGTTGGATTGAATTTTTATGAACTGACAAGCACACAATGAAAGCTTTCACATGTTGTACCTTGATGCTAACACTGTATTATTCTATACTATGAAATGCTAAGACTCATTCTTGTGTACCACATACACTTGGCCTCACAATAAATCAGATCTGAAGTTCAATTAATTTAAATTTGTATAGTACTTTAAAAAAACAAAAACCACAAAGCAGCTTTACAGACTGGCTTTACAAACCAGAGGTGACAGTGGCAACAAAAACTCCCTGAGATGACATGAGGAAGACACCTTGAGGGGATACCAACTCAAAACTGAACCCATCCTCTTCTGGGTCACATTATATTAATTACAGTCATATAGAGTCATGTAGTACATTTCAAGTCTCCAATCTATTCATTCTTATACTTTAAAAATTAAACAGTTATTTACACTAGTTTCCATAATTAAATAAACTCCACTGCTTTGACTACAGTTCAAATTAGCAATGTACACATAAATAAAAGTTTATGCTTTATTTCTGTGTACAAAAGCTTTGAAAGTTATGAGTTTAAATGCACTGTGTTCCACCACAGAGGGGAATTTGATAGGTTTCACTCTTTTAAAGCTTGTGTATAAGTGAGGGGCAAATATTTACAAAGGTATGGTTTAGGAGTGACTTGAGGATTAATGCTCATACATATAACAACAAAGAGACAGGGTGATTGATATTTATAACATGAGTAGAACAAACAAATATGATCTTGTCACCTTCAATGCAGTTGAGACATTTCCTTGTTAATTAACTCTCACTCAAAGTTAATTACATTTAAGGCCTAAAAGGTCCTTGAAGATGTCATGCTGCACACTTGGGCCTTTTGAAAATTTTCTAACTTTAATTAATGACTAAATGATAAACTTGTGTTAAGAGCATGTGTAACTTAGTCAGTTCATTTAAGACCAATGTAAGAGCTTACCAGAATGTAAAAAAAGTTATTTTAAATGGAAATGGTTTATTTATTTATTTATTTATTTATTTATTTATTTTTAGCAAGGCTGCTAAGGCTCACTATATTCAGTAAGTTGCTCTGGATATGGTAGTCGGTTGTAAATGTAAATGCACTACATTTTGCTGTAGCCTCATAAATGACCAACTTCCAGTTCATTCTTCAGGACATGCCTTCAAGTAGATGCTATGAGAAACATAGGTAGGAAAACTTGAAAAAAAGATAACAATCTTTGTTAGCTACCAAAACTGGTGACTCATATTTGTTTGAGCTTTTCAGTATAATCAACCACTGTGATTAAACCACTCAGGCAACCCTAACAGGTAGGTGCTATTTCTAATCAAACCCTTGGAGAGTGCTCTTTGATCTGCAATAACTGGGCATGTAACACACCCCTACACCCAGACCCACTTCTCCTACTCAACTTCCTCTGCTTCAGAGTCAGATCTTAATTTTCATCCTAGTTTTCACACTATACCCCATTAAAGACACAGGATGCAACAGAGAAGATACACACAAAGACACACACATGTAAAGAGGCATGTGGAGAGGCATTGCCATTGGGGTGTGAGATTGGAGTTAAGTTCCGGTCTATGTGGTCTCATGCTATGTCTCAGCAGTGTGCTGGGTGTTATGGGTCCTGCCCTACATCTCCCACATCTCCCTTGCTCGTAATTGACACATGGTGACATCCATCAGCATGTGGGACTCCAAGCTACAGACATAAGCAAAGGTCTGTGGAGATGTGGAAACCCTAATCC
Source organism: Ameiurus melas (assembly GCA_012411365.1). Lineage (NCBI taxonomy): Eukaryota > Metazoa > Chordata > Actinopteri > Siluriformes > Ictaluridae > Ameiurus > Ameiurus melas. The sequence continues at coordinate 11,751,233 of CM022755.1, read as the reverse complement.
AAAAGATTGATTGATCACTATAGTTCTTCACCATGACAGGCCAGGTTTCTCACACTGAACTCTAAAGAACCTTTACAGGCTCTCCCAACATTTCTCACAAAAACTGCTTGTTGTCATCTCTGCTATGGCAAATTCACACAGTGAACTTCTTTGTGCTGCTTATTAGCTGAAAGCCATTCACACTGTGTGTTCATACTGTGCAAATCCATATACAGCAGACAAAGCAAACATGAGTGGAAGAACAATAGGATGTTTTGGATCACTTTTCCAGTATCTGTTGTTTTCCAGATTTCTGCATATTAGGCAGACTTGCTGACTGTAAAAATTGCACTTTGGCACTTGCTGCACTTGCTGGCATAAATTTCTTTTAGCTAATTTTGAATGACAAAGCTGTTTGCCCTAGGATGTGACCTGCTATCTGGACCAGACCATGATCTTTTTTCATTATCAGGTGGCGTATTGTTGTCTGCTGCACTTGTTCTTAACAACACCAAAACCCTTTCCATCAAATTGACCCCATTCATGCACTCAACTCGCTGGACTTTTTCTTTTATTTTTACCCATGCCAAAAGGCACATGAGCCATGAAAGGCTGCTTAGTGGACCCCTTTCTATGTCTTTACATGCCCCTGCACACTCTATTGTACAACATACATCCACGGTGTAAAATTAAATTACCTGTCACAAAGCATGCTATACACTGCAATCAGGATGTCTTTCTTTTCCCACAGAGTGGCGTGAGGAGGGGCGTCACGGGGAGAAAGCAGACACCAGCTTGTGGGAAAGAGATATAATTCAATCACATTAGAAAATAGACAAGGCTGGTTTTGTTCACTCGTGGGGTGCTGCATGGAATTCAAAGTAGCTGATACGTTCAGAGAGAAAGGGCACAATGCAGATGGGTGATAAGTGTGGACCCCTCTTACTGTTTGCTGATGACTTAAAAAAAGTGGAAAAAATTCATAGGTTCACTATCATGATTAAAATGTTCTCTCCTGCATACAGAAAAAGTAGTAATAGTATTTTAACCAGTGCTATTTGTCCCACATGCTAGTGACAATAAGTACTAATTAATAAGTAAAGCTAAGTATTAATAAGTAAAAATAAGTAAATTACAGTAAAGCTAAATGGCACAAATTACACAAGACATTTATATAATTCTTAAAGAGTTCAGTTGGCCACTGAATGTATCTCCAGTAGTTGCATACAGTGAGGGGAAAAAAAGTATTTGATCCCCTGCTGATTTTGTACGTTTGTCCACTGACAAAGAAATTATCAGTCTATAATTTTAATGGTAGGTTTATTTGAACAGTGAGAGACAGAATAACAACAAAAAAATCCTATGTTATAAATTGATTTGCATTTTAATGGGGGAAATATGTATTTGACCCCTCTGCAAACCATGACTTAGACCACCAGAGAACAACTGGGTGAAAGTGTTGTGATCAGATGAGACCAAAATGGAGCTCTTTGGCATTAACTTAAATCGCCGTGTTTGGAGGAGGAGGAATGCTGCCTATGACCCCAAGAACACCATCCCCACTGTCAAACATGGAGGTGGGAACATTATGCTTTGCGGGTGTTTTTCTGCTAAGGGGACAGGACAACTTCACCGCATCAAAGGGACGATGTACTGTCAAATCTTGGGTGAGAACCTCCTTCCCTCACCCAGGGCATTGAAAATTAAGTCTTTACCAAGAACAAAGTCATGTTTTGCAGAGGGGTGAAGTACATATTTCCCTCATTAAAATGCAAATCAATTTATAACATTTTTGACATGCGTTTTTCTGATTTTTTTTGTTGTTATTTTGTCTCTCACTGTTATATAAATAAACCTACCATTAAAATTATAGACTGATCATTTCTTTGTTAGTGGGCAAACATTCAAAATCAGCAGGGGATCAAATACTTTTTTCCCTCACTGTATGTGAATTTCAGTGTGTGTAAATCGGTTACAGACAGAGATAAGTGAGAGGATATAGGGTGTGACAGTGAGCTGTGAAACACACAAGGCCATCATCAAGGAAAGACTTTGTTACTCCTCACAGCATCAGCAGCTCCCAATGTCTTATCAGCTTCATACACTGCTCATTATTAGCTTAACATCTTAGGTGCTGTATCTTACGGTGAGCAGAGCAAAGGAGTTATCAGAATTGAAATAGGTGGGGGACTAGAAGCAGGATGGGGAGTTTCTAAAACCAGCCTTTAATCAGCTGATTGGAGATACCAGTGCCTACTAATGCATCCTCTCTGACACTGTCACAGGCTGCTGCTGTCTGCTAGACTTCCACTAACAGCCTCATCCATGGGTTTGTGTATTGGAGTACCCAAATAGTCAAAAAGTTCTTCCCAAGGACTCTTCAGATGATGGGATTTTATATCCTTGTTGAAATGGTTTATTTTCTATTTCTTTTTTTGCTGTACATTTAATTATGTCAGAATGAATATTCAATTTCATATCTCTCAAAATAGTTAGTTTTAAAAATGTAGTAGGCAATTCCAAGATACAACAGTAGTAACTGCACATGAAATGAAGTCCCTTGTCTCTATTACTCATGCCTAACTCTTTCCCATGCCAAGGTGAAAAGGTGGCTCTTTGGGCTTTTAGAGGTTATTCACACCTTGCTGGCAGTAGGGGCTTAGGGGACATATCCTCTTTACACTGTTAAAGACACGCAATGACCTGACAATCAATAACCCTTAAACCCAGAAACACTGCGTACCGCATTTCATTCCTATTTTCTTTGGATAATATTAGCAGCAATTAGACTTACTATGATCACAATAAAAGAACAGCTCCATCAACCACATAAACCGGCTGCACTCACACCTCTCTGGTTACAGTGGGCCTATTATCACCTTTCTGCTTAATTAGAGTCTCTAGTAGAGCAAACTTGCAGAACAACTTGCAAGCTGGTGTCTCCTCTTTGGGGAAAGTGAAGAATGGTAGGCCCCTGTTTGACACTGTTCTGTGAAAGGGAAGCCCTGGCACTTATCAAAGAGAACCGTGCGGTCACACTTACCTGCCTGCAGAGCAGGGAGTCCATTTTACTGCTCAATTAACTGGCTCATCAGCAGGATACACCTTGTGCTTGTTTTACAGGAGCTCTCTATACAAGGAGGAGATAAAATTTTGCACTGGTAAGTAGAGGCAAGCTGGGCCTATTATTTAATACCTGTGTAGACATCCTGAGTTGCAAGACAGAGAACTGCTGTTAATTCCTGTGTACATTTAATTATGCCAGAATATGAATATTAAATATCATATCTCTCAAAATAGATAGTTTTAAAAATGTAGTAGGCAATTCCAAGATACAACAGTAGTAACTGCACATGAAATGAAGTCCCTTGTCTCCATTACTCATGCCTAACACTATCCCATGCCAATGTGAAAGGGCAAAAGAGCAAGTAACACTCACTGTACAGAAAGAAAAATGTAATGATAGTCGTTGAGATATGGCAACCAAATTATATGTATTTCTTTATTTCCATTAAATGATGCCAGACAGGAATTAAAATATTCAAAAGTATTCATCCCATATAACACTTCCCATATGAAGTGTTACTTCTTTTGAAGTGATGCCGACACAGACGTCTGCATGCTTTCTGCAGTTGTATTACAAGAGGTGTTTGCTTTTGTCTTTTTGCAAAGACATTATTCTTGGTCCAAAAAATTAGTTACTGAAATTTGCATGACAGTAGAGAAAAAGTTAAGCAGCTTTTGCTGATCCTTGCACTCACACTTCCCATTCTCACCTCTCACCATTCTCTCTAGTGTTGCTGTAAGATCAAGGTAACACCTCTATTCAGACCAGACCCATAGTGCCTGGCTTTGTGAAACATGCACAGCGCTAATGTGGCATCAAAGCTATGTACTGCTTCTGAGGACAGGATCAAAGAGGTGCCCTTTGGAAAAAAAATGCATCCTCAAGATTTATCGCAAAATACCCAGGAGAGGGTTACCTGATTGAGGCCCAGGCACCGTTGCCCTCCCACTCCCCAGCCTTAACATGCATGTGATTGACATCAGAACAGAGGAAGTGCATGGCTTTTCCAGGTACCATCTGTAGGACATTAGTGTGTTAGCTGCAAACTTCTATCAAGGCAAGCATGGAGAGAATTGAACTTTCCAAAAGAGGCTTGAGGGACACCCGCAGAGGGTGGGAAAGCTATACAGAGTACTGAAGAAGACCTATGCACTGGATTGGTCTTTAAAATGTACATGTAATTTGCCGTAATTGGACACTGCTGAGATGGTTGTTGCTTGGTTCAGGAGGGGGTGACTCCTGATTTAACTACAAAGCCATATGCTGTCTCGCAGCTCTTCTACATGGCTACTTAAGATGTGCTAAATGATCACAGGACCTGTTGGACCCACCACAGTTTCAGCAGGTTCCAGATGTCCCCTGAAGTCCATGCAATAATTCAGTTCCCAAAAATATACTGAAAAAGAGTATAACAACAGCTAATGGTCCAGCAACTCCAGTTCAGAGTAGTATAAATCTTTCACAGATAAAAGCCCCTGAATTTTATCTGTCTCCATATGTTATCATGGGTAATTGGGGATTCAGAAAGGTAAAGGAGGTCACATTCTAAATCTCTGTCAACCTTTCCATAAAACAGAACTGTTTTGTGTGTTAACAGTTGAGATATACTTTATGTCAGGCTATTTCAAGAGCAAAAAAAACAAAAACATTAACAGTTACTTTGCTAAGGTTAATTCAGAGGTATATGCAGAGCAGCAGTTCAGCCTTAGCAAAGCACAACCAAATATTTGTATGTTAAAAATAAATGAGCACATAATATGGTCATATGATTAAAAAACCCAAACCCAAACCCAAACATACATACATATACAGTATATATATATATATATATATATATATATATATATATATATATATATATATATATATATATATATATATATATTATATATATATATAGTATCTCACAAAAGTGAGTACACCCCTCACATTTTCGTAAATATTTGATCTTTTCATGTGACAACACTGAAGAAATGACACTTTGCTACAATGTAAAGTAGTGAGTGTACAGCTTGTATAACAGTGTAAATTTGCTGTCCCCTCAAAATAACTCAACACACAGCCATTAATGTCTAAACTGCTGGCAACAAAAGTGAGTACACCCCCAAGTGAAAATGTCCAAATTGGGCCGAATTAGCCATTTTCCCTCCCTAGTGTCATGTGACTTGTTAGTGTAATAAGGTTTCAGGTATGAATGGTCTCAGGTGTGTTAAATTTGGTGTCATCCCTCTCACACTCCCTCATACTGGTCACTGGAAGTTCAACATGGCACCTCATGGAAAAAAACTGTCTGAGGATCTGAAAAAAAAAGAACTGTTGCTCTACATAAAGATGGCCTAGGCTATAAGAAGATTGCAAAGACCCTGACATTGAGCTGCAGCATGGTGGCCAAGACCATACAGTGGTTTAACAGGACAGGTTCCACACAGAACAGGCCTCGCCATGGTCGACCAAAGAGGTTGATTGCACATGCTCAGCTTCATATCCAGAGGTTGTGTTTGGGAAATAGATGTATGAGCACTGCCAGCATTGCTGCAGAGGTTGAAGGGCTGGGGGCTCAGCCTATCAGTGCTCAGACCATACGCCGCACACTGCATCAAATTGGTCTGCGTGGCTGTCATCCCAGAAGGAAGCCTCTTCTAAAGATGATGCACAAGAAAGCCCGCAAACAGCTTGCTGAATACAAGCAGACTAAGGACATGGATTACTGGAACCATGTCCTGTGGTCTAATGAAACCAAGATAAACTTATTTTGTTCAGATGGTGTCAAACGTGTGTGGTGACAACCAGGTGAGGAGTACAAAGACAATTGTGTCTTGCCTACAGTCAAGCATGGTGGTGGGAGTGTCATGGTCAGGGGCTGCGGGCACTGGGGAGCTACAGTTCATTGAGGGAACCATGAATGCCTACATGTACTCTGACATACTGAAGAAGAGCATGATCAGTATGCAGTATTCCAGCATGATAAAGACCCCAAACACACCTCCAAGACAACCACTGCCTTGCTAAAGAAGCTGAGGGTGAAGGTGATGGGACTAAACCCTATTGAGCATCTGTGGGGATCCTCAAACAGAAAGTAGAGGAGTACAAGGTCTCTAACATCCACCAGCTCAGTGATGTCATCATGGAGGAGTGGAAGAGGACTCCAGTGGCAACCTGTGGAGCTCTGGTGAACTCCATGCCCAAGAGGGTTAAGGCAGTGTTGGAAAATAATGGTGGCCACACAAAATATTGACACTTTGGGCCTAATTTGGACATTTTCACTTAGGGGTGTATTCACTTTTGTTGTCAGTGGTTTAGACATTAATGTCTGTGTTGAGTTATTTTGAGGGGCCACATGCTGCAGGTTTCCAGTGCCAGAGGATTAAAAGCAGCCCAAAAGCATCACTGAGCCACCACCATGCTTGACTGTGGACAGAGTGGTCTTTCTAAATTCATCTTTCTCCAGACATACCGTTGATCCATCATGCTGAAAAATTCCAGTTGTTTTTTATCACTACACATAACAGAATCTCAAAACTTCTGTGGCTTATTTATATGATTTTGAGCAGACTTTTCTTATGCATTTTGGGTCACTAGTGGTGTACGTCTTGGAGTTCTGGCATGGAAGTCTTCTGCATTTAGTACGTGCCATACTTTACTCACTGAAACCTCATCGCCTGTTGCCATCAGGTCTTGCTGCAGGTCTTTTGAAGTCACTTGAGGGTTTTTTTCACAACCTGCCTTCTCAGATATCTGGTTACAGCCATTGATAGCTTCCTTTTTCTGCCCTGTCCAGGTATTTCATGTATTTTCTGTCCCTAGCCTGTTCAGATATTTCATGTGTTCCAGCTCTAGCACACCTGGTGCAACTAATGAAGCCCTTGATTAGACAAAATCTGTTTGCATATTTGTGCTGTAGTGAGGGATTGTATTCAGTTTTGAACCTCAATAAGTCATTATAAGTTGCATTTTCAGTTGAATTTGGGGAAACCACTTGAAGCATTCATTGTATTGAACTATTTCAATTGCTTTTGTTTGATTAGTTCATTGCAAACCGCTGAAAGGCTGTACATTTTGACAATAAACCTGATTTGCAATAGGGTTAAATAAATTTTTTTTGCAACTGTATATATAAATTGGTATTAAATACGTCAACACTATTTTCAGTAAATAAATAAATTTATCATAAAATGTGTTCTGATCTATGTCAATCTATGTCAAGGGTATTGACAAATACAATGTGTCTAAAATAATAACACAGAAAAAAATTCTGATCTTTCATGTCTTTATTTAACACACTCATTCAACATTCAAAATGGCAGTGGGAAAAGTATGTGAGCCCTTAGAATTAACAACTGGTTGAACCCCCCTTGGCAGCAATTACCTAAACCAGGCACTTCCTGTAGCTGTGGATCAGACCTGCACATCATTCAGGAGGATTTTTAGCCCATTCTTCCTGGCAGAATTACTTTAGCTCTGTCATATTCTTTGGAGCTCTCAAGTGTTTGGCTCTCTTCAAGTCATTCCATAGCATCTCTATTGGGTTGAGGTCTGGTTGCTGATTGACCACTGCAAAAGACAGATTTTGTTTTTCTGAAGCCATTCTATTGTGGACTTGCTCCAGTGTTTTGGGTCATTGTCCTGTTGCAGGACCCAAGTTCTACACAGTTTGAGCTGACGTATAGACATTCTCACATTATCCTGAAGAATTGTCTGATATACTTGGACAGACTTGGACATCTATGATATACTTGGATATCTTACCCTCAATGATTGCAAGCTGGCCAGGCCCTGATACAGCAAAGCAGGCCCAAATCATGAGTTTTCCTTCACCATACTTTACGGTTGGGATGATGTTTTCATGATGATATGCCATGCCATTTCTACACCAGATGTAGTGCTGTGTGGTTTTTCCAAATAGTTCAATCTTAGTTTCATCAGTCCACAAAATATTTTGCCAATACCGCTGTGGAGTATCAATGTGCTCTTTTGCAAACTTCAGGTGTGCAGCAATGAATTTTAATTAAGCAATGGCTTCCTTCGTGGTGTCCTGCCATAGATTCCATGCTTGTACAATGTTTTACGTATTGTAAACTCATGAACAGAGATGTTAGCCAGTTCCAATGATGCCTTCAAATCTTTGGCTGTCATTCGGGGTTGTTTCTTTACCTCATTGATGAGTCTTTGTTGTGCTCTTGGTGTCATTTTGACTGGGCGCCCATTTTTGGTAGAGAAGCAACAGTCCCAAAGTGTCTCCATTTGCAGAATGTTTGCCTAACTGTACACTGGTGAATTTCTTCAGTCTTTGAAATCACTTTGTAAACCTTGCCAGCAACACTTTCAACCCTTGATTTATGTAAATCAAGAAATCTTGATCATAGTTCATCTGAAAGCTCTTTTTGGCGCGGCATGGCTCACATAAGCCTGTACTTCTTGTACAGTGCAAACTCCAAAAGTTTGAGGGGTTTTTAATCAGTCAAAGTAGCTGTAGTCCACACCTCCAAACTCATTTTCTTAACGAGACTGCAGGTGTGCTAAAACCCGACTCCAATTAACTTTTTTGATGTCATTAGCACTATGAGTTTTTTTTTTTTGTTCTGAAAAAAGACATGAAAGGTCAGATTTTTTGGTGCCATTATTTTAGGTACATTATATTTGTCAATACCCTTGACTTAGATGAAGATCAGATCACATTTTAGGACAAATTTATGCAGAAAACCATGAAATTCCTTTTTCTTGCCACTGTATATTTCCAATGAGGCTATTCACATGAAATTTTCCCCAGATTTTGATATTAACTCAAGAAATCCACACATATAAAGAAATCCAAACATTAAAGTCCTTAAATAAAGTTATGTGTAATAAAGCAGAATGACTTTTTTTTTTCTTTGAAGCCAATTGAGAGTTTCCTTTGCTGTGTGCTTTGGATCGTTGTCCTGCTGGAATACCCACCCACATTTCATCTTAATCATCCTGGTTGATGGCAGCAGATTCTTCTCAAGAATCTCTTGGTAAAGGGCTCCTTAAATTTTATGACATCTGCCAGTACCATGCGATGAAAAACAGCCCCACCTCCAAACTTCACTGTTGGTATAGTGATTTTAGGGTGATGTGAAATGCCATTTCTTCTCCAAGCATGGAGTGTAGTATGACAGCCAAAAAGTTAAATTTTGCTCTCGTCTGACCAGACTACACTCTCCCAGGCTTGTCCAAATGAGTTGTAGCAAACTTTAAACAAGCTTTGACATACATTTTCTTTAGTAATGGAGACTTGTGGGGTGAGCGTGAACAGTGGAGTGCATTTCATGTGAACAACCTCATTGGAAATATATAAATATATTTACAGAAAAAACTTTTGACATGTTCAATACTTATTTCCACAACTGTGTGTGTGTGTGTATATATATATATATATATATATATATATATATATATATATATATATATATATATATATATATATATGTGTGTGTGTGTGTGTGTATATATAAATGAAATGACACTATAGTAATCTAAGGAGCATGTCTAGTGCCTCGGTCAGTGCCATGTCCAGAGAAAAAAGCTAAATGAATTTTTGCCCACTGGTACAATTTCAGAGTGGGTACCAAATCAAATTTTCAGTTTGTCAAACTTTAAATAGTAATGCTTTATTTTTAACAGCAGGAATTGAGACTGTGCCTAAATTGTCAGGAATAACACAACCCAAATGTCAGTGCACTGATGCGAGAGGAGCGGTGCCGAAAAGAAACTATAATAAGAGGCTGTTGAGGTTTCAACACCATTTTCCCCTTCTTGTTCCTTTTTTATTGTGTTTTATTGTTCGGTTGGTTGCCTTTAGAGGCTCACAGTAAAATATATTTGGATCATCAGCAACAGCCTCTCTCAAATGTGGGAAAAAATAAAACTGGTTTTGATTTGCTGCTCTAGTAGGGCGTTGCAGACAGTGGTGGTAGCCATGGTGGTGGGCTGGGGGGTTGGTTTGGCCACTGCATGCAATATATGAGGTTTCTCTCTCTCTCTCTCTCTCTCTCTCTCTCCTTTTGTTTTCTGAGACACCACTTTTTCAGCTGTGACTGGACTCACAGGCTCCAGTAAATCACAACTCAGCTAAATTTAATTCTAAGCTTGTGTGGGGATTCATGTTTGCTATTTTGGCAGTGTTTAAATCATTTCTAGAAGAGGGGAGTGGGATTTTTCCTACTAGAAAAAGACACCAACAAGACAACCCTGAATTATTAAAGTATTAAAGTGAAGCTACTGAGTATGTCTACATTACTTATGTAAGTTAAATGAATACAGATGTGTGTGTGTGTGTGTGTCAGTGGAAATGTAAGGATGATTATATATAATGACGATTAAGTCATAAAATGTCATAAAAATGGAAAGGAATCAATTTTAGGCTAAATACATATACCTGTGTTAAAGTTTCCAATAAAATACAAATAATTAGTACAATTTAACAGTTAAGGTATAATTTGCTGTGAATACTGGATATTAAGTAAGAACATAGTATCATCATTCTGGGAACTGTTATTCTGTTATTAGAGAGCCATAACACAATACTTTGAGTATAGTTGTGCCATATACATAGAGCTTCCTATTTTGTTGCTGACCACACAGCCACACACACTTGTAGAAGTTGATGTCAATCACAGCTATTGTTTCAGTCAAACAAAGTTCAGGACAATCTACATTGGGAATTGGGAGACAGCCTGGAGCTGTGAGCATCCAGTTCAGCAGTCTATCAATTTCACAATAACACTCATTACAGTCCAAAATGAAGAAGAGTGGTGTGAATTCCTCAGTGCTATGGAGGCATCAAATTCCACCAACCAGTCTTTTCCATTAACAAGCTGGAATTCCTGGTTCACTTAGCCCATGTGCACACAGACTAAGACTACAACAGTTCCAGCCACAATTTACACAATATACACAAACTGAATAAGCCAAAGAAATATCACATTGCACTAGACTTCTGCAGAATTTTGAGAGAGTAATTGAAAACACTTAAATGTAAAGAAATCATTATATTTTAAAGTAACGCTTTAAAAACAAACTAAACTACCCATTTTCTATCCAACACGAATTGGAGCATGAACCTTCAATCTTTTGACTAGTCACAATACAAACAAATGTAAAAGTCTTAAAAAAAGGTTATGATCCGAGAGTGCCCTATGAAATGTTACTGTTGCATTGCTTAAAAAGTTACATTACTACATGGAACTTTGAAACTGATAGCACATATTGTAGTCTTGAGGCAGGGCTGAGAAGCAAGGACAAATGCAAAGGACCAAAGCAAAATCCAACTAGAAATGTCCAACATGCATTCTATCTGCCTAAGTAGAGCAAGCAGGAAGTGTACTCCCTTTCCTCTACATCCTTTCACATCTGACTTCCACTTCCACATACTCCCTCCATCACCCTTTTGGCCTCTGGGTGCCTTCCTGATGTGGATTTTTTTTAAACATTATGTTAGCAAATAATGACTGCTTTCCTACATATCATTACAGATGTCAGGTGAATCTACTAAAGTGCAGCCTGCAATTTTAACATTTCACATATTTCAATTTGAACATATTTTTTTTTATTCATCAGACTTTAAATGCACCATGTTTAATAGTATTGATTTTAATACTTGGATATAAACTCTACCTACTAAAGACTAAAGTGTCAAAACTTTATAGGCTGTATATTCTGTTGTGTAGTAACACTGTCTGAGTTTATGACACCATTTTTCAATGCCACTTTGAAGACTGACATATGGCTAACAGGTCCGATAAATGAGTATGGCTCCTTCAATCATTATCTTGCCTCTGTCAAATGAGAATTGGTTAGATAGAGTTGGAAAGAAGCAGACAGGTTGCAAGCATAGTCTTTGGGATTGGATTTCCAGTCGTTTGGCTCTTTTGTCTGGTATTGCTGTTTCCCCTCATTTGTAGCCTGTATTTAACAGAAAAGTGGCAGTTATGAGCAAAGACATCAGACACCATCACTCTCAAAGCCATGTACAGTAGCTACACAAAGAGCCGGCTGCTGAGGCCTCTGTCCTCTGGGAGGTCTACCGTTGGTCAATGATCCTGGGAATCATTCAGATGTAAACAATGATGTCATAAACTTCTGAATAAACTCTGAAGAACAGCAATGACTTACTGCGTATTTGTTAATATTAGATTGTTATAAGAAGATAGGAAAATAATAATTAAACATATACAATAAATCTTGTATTTCAAATAAACCTATTTCTTAGGTTTATTTATTTATTTTTATTTGTTCTTTTTATTATTTTTTAACTCTTATATTACTATGGTATTCATGTACTATGGAATACAACTTTTGGAAGTTTGTTTTTCATTCCTATGCAACCACACTGTAAATGGAAGAAAATGATCTCTGACATGTAATAAAGTTGTAGGGAATCTTATGGAATCACTTGTAATTGAAGAAGTGCTAACTGAGATCAACACAATAACATGAGTCAACAGCAAATTGATGTGGCCCTCCTTTAGCTTCCTCTGCTGGTCAGAATTGCATGAAGCGTTTATGTACAACACAAAGAGAGACGTTTAAAAAAAAAAGGAGAAGGAAAAGAAAAAGAAAAAAGGGGGAAGCTCCTGCGGGAAACGTTTCCAAGGCCAATTCACTGAATGGCCCGATTTCCATGGCAACAGGATCACTTCATCAGTTAGGCGGGAACAGATGGCGGCTGTGCAACAGGCAGCATATGTTGCAATGAGCACAGGCCATTCCTACAGATGGAGGGTGGGGAGGAGGTCACCTCTGAAACATAACCTGACATTTCCTCCTCATTTGGAGTTATATTGTTTCAAATCACAAAGAGAGATTATCCTGCACCAGTGAATGGCTGTGCAAAAATCTCTTTAAAGGTAAATTACTAACAACCCCTGGCATTTATTCACTAGCATAACCAGGCTGCGTGGACAGGCTGTATTTTATCATGCAGGCTGGGAAAGCAGTGGATTGCTTGCTCTGACAGATATATGTCTTGCTCCCTGAGGAATAGTTCCATGACAACCTTGAGGAGGTGGGACTCAGTTTTTGCATGGCATTATAAGTATGTTTACTAAGATTTTTTTTTGCTGTTGTTGTCAAGAAGTAGCTAAGATAAATTATACGAAAAGATTACTACTGAGCAAATTTACGTGAGAGTTGTAAAGAAGTGATAGCTTATCAGTTGGGATTCTAAACTAATGAACAGAAGATTGTGAGTTCAATGCCCAGAATTGCCAGAGAACCATTGTTGGACTCCTGAATCAGGTCCTTAACCCTAACTGTTCAGCTCTATGCTTCGATTGTATCCTGTCCAAAAGTAATTGTAAGTTAATCCGGTAAAAAGTGTCCAGCCTTTGAAGTGTAACTTTCAAGGTAATTAGATCTAATCAATACTATAATTTTCTGAACATGTTAAAAACAATAACAACGACAACAATAGTGTAACACTATACTACTTTATAAACAAATGCTTCCATTCTGAAATTATAAAATGTCCATGTTCAGTCAAGGATGTTATTAACTGTTATGTATGTATGTATGTACGTATTTACTGTATGTACATCCAGTGAGCAGAATTTCTGTGAGCAGAAAGGCCTTGTTGATGAGAGGTGAGAGGAGAATGGCCAGACTGTTTTGAACTGATAGGAAGTCTACAGAAACTCAAATAACTTCAATTCAATTCAATTCAATTTTATTTGTATAGCACTTTTTTACAATAGACATTGTCTCAAAGCAGCTTTACAGAAATGGAAACATGGTATACAGATAATGAAGGTGTGAATTTATCCCAACTGAGCAAGCCACTGAGTGGCGACGGTGGCAAGGAAAAACTCCCTAAGATGTTTCAAGAGGAAGAAACCTTGAGAGGAACCCATCCTCATTTGGGTAACAACAGATAATGTGAAAAAAGTTGATAATGGATTTATACGAAGTCTGTAAGGTCTTAGGAGCAGCCGTAGTCCCAGTAGTCCGGAATTAGAGAAGATTTGAGCTCCATCCAGAGGCAGAAAGGATTTGGATCTCCAGTATCTCCATAAATTCGTGTGGGGCTCGGCAAAAGGAGAGAGGGGGAAAAAGATTATTATGACTGAATTAGTAAGATCGAGTCTAGTCAGGGTAGGCTTGAGTAAACAAATACATTTTAAGCCTAGACTTAAACACTGAGACTATGTCTGAGTCCCGAACACTAATAGGAAGACTGTTCCATAACTGTGGGGCTCTATAAGCGAAGGCTCTTCCCTCTGCTGTAGCCTTCACTATTCGGGGCACCGTCAAATAGTTTGCATCTTTTGATCTAAGTAGGCGTGGAGGATGATATAAAATCAAAAGGTCGCTTAGATATTGTGGCGTGAGACCGTTTAGTACTTTATAGGTTAATAAAAGTATTTTAAAGTTAATGCGAGATTTTACTGGGAGCCAATGCAGTATTGATAATATTGGTGTGATATTGTCATATCTTCTAGTTCTAGTTAGGACTCTAGCAGCTGGAGCTTATTTATATCTAGAGGTGACGAATGTATGAACTAGTATTTGCGCATCATGTAGTGACAATATGTTTCTTATCTTAGAAATATTTCTGAGATGAAAGAAAGCTATCCTAGTAATATTATCTACATGAGCATCAAATGATAGGCTGGAGTCAATAATCACTTCAAGTCTTTAACTGCTGTACATGATGAAACAGAAAGACCATCCAGAGTTACTTTGTAATCAGAATGATTACTTCTAGCTACACGTGGTCCTAATAATAGTATTTCTGTTTTATCATAATTAAGTAAAAGAAAGTTTGTTAACATCCAATGTCTAATGTCCTTTACACAATCCTCAACTTTACTAAGCTTCTGTCTGTCCTCTGGCTTCGCTGAAACAACTGTGTATCATCAGCATAACAGTGGAAGCTAATTCCATATTTGCGAATAACTTGTCCTAGGGGTAACATATATAAAGTAAAAAGCAGTGGGCCTAAAACAGAACCCTGTGGAACTCCAAAAGTAACCTCAGTACGCATGGAGAAGTCTCCATGTACATCTACGAACTATATAACGATCGGTCAGATAAGACCTAAGCCAGGAAAGGACTGTTCCCTTAATACCAACAACATTATTTAATCTATCAAGGAGAATAGTGTGATCTATAGTATCAAAAGCTGCACTAAGGTCGAGTAACACAAGCAGCGAGACACAACCCTGATCAGAGGTCAGTAGAAGGTCATTTACTACTTTACTAAAGCTGTCTCTGTGCTATGATGTGGTCTAAATCCTGACTGATACATTTCATGAATGTTGTTTCTATCTAAGTATGAGCATAACTGCTTTGCTACAACCTTTTCTAAAATCTTAGAGATGAAGGGGAGATTTGATATTGGTCTATAACTGGACAATTGAGATGGATCAGTGGTTTAATAACTGCTAATTTAAGTGATTTAGGTACATAGCCAGTGCTAAGGGAAGAATTTATTATATTTAAAAGTGGTTCAATTACTCCTGTTTAAACAAACATGTAGGTATGGGATCTAGTATACAAGTTGATGAATTGGCTGAAGAGATTAATGTAGCTAGTTCGGTCTCTCTAAGCAGAGCAAAACACTCTAAATATTGATCTGATATTGCTACATTGTCATCTAATGGGTTTGTTACAGTATTGTCTGGTTTTAATTTAATGACCTGTATTTTACATCTAATATTTTCAACCTTATCAATGAAAAATTTAATGAAAATAACCACTTTTCACAACCATGTTGAGCAGTAAAGCATCTCAGTATACACCGGATGGTGAGCTTACAACAACAGAAGACTACACTGAGTTTCACTCCTGTCGGTAATATGAGGCTACATTTGGCACAGACTCACTGAAACTGGACAGTTAAAGATTGAGAAAAGACAAGGTGATATTTTTCCAATTTTCAACCTCATATTCCTTATATCATATTCTTGACAGGACTGGAACACGATGTGGACAGTTGGATATACCCACTATTGTAGTACATTCAACACCAGTCCAGTTCCACATGTTTCACACGTTTTCACATGTTCCACATGTACGTTTTGAGATGCTTACTTTTAAAGAGTAGTTATTTAAAATTGTACAATTTCTGTCAGCTTTAACCAGTCTGGCCATTCTCCTTTGACTTCTCTCATCAACAAGGCATTTCCACCAACAGAACTGCTGCTCAATGGATGGATTCACCCCTCCAATTTTGTGCAGTGTCTACAGAGTGTAATGTGTGTGAAAATCCCAGGAGATCAGCAATTTACTGGCAGATACTAGTGGTTGAACATTTAATCATCATGATCAATTAGCTAGATTAAAGGTTTTACTGTAGGTTATATAGCTACAGTATATCGTACAAAAGTCTTAGGCAAATGCAAAAGAAATTGTGTAAAGCAAAGATACCATCAAAAACAATTAAATTAAACATATACATAAATAAATAAATAGTATAAAGAGCAGTAATAAACTAAACAAAGTCAATACAGTATGGCGTGACCACCTTTTGTTTGTTAAAAAACAGTCATCTCAGGTAAAATTTGTGCAGTTCTGTAAGGAAATTGGCTTTTTATTGAGTATCTTGGTGAATCTGCCTTATTCTTCTGGAGACTCTAATTGTCACACTTTTTGTTTGCATGAAAAATCCAATAGCCTTCATTAAGTTTTTTGTTTAAAAAATGTTATGTAATATGGTAAATGTGCACTTATATAGCGCTTTTATCCAAAGCGCTTTACACTGTGTCTCATTCACCCATTCACACACACACACCAATGGTAGCAGAGCTGCCATGCAAGGCGCTAGCTTGCCATCAGGAGCAACTTGGGGTTCAGTGTCTTGCCCAAGGACACTTCGGCATGTGGAATCACCCGGGCCGGGAATCGAACCGCCAACCCTACGATTAGTGGACAACCCACTCTACCAACTGCGCCACAACCGCAAATTCTTTACTGATGTACAAACAATTTTTCTGTTCCTTTTTAAGTAAAGACACAGTCATTTTTTGTTGTTATACTGTAGATGTTTATTTTATGACTTGTGCAAGATTGAGTCAGTATAAACACATTTTATATTTCCAGACGTTTGTACCTGTTGTTAAAGTAAGGCTTTCTCATCTCTTAAATCCCAATTTAACCAGTGTAACACAATGACATACTGTATATTCACTATAAAGTAATATTTAACCAACTATAATACTCAAAAAAAGCAGCCAAGTTCTCAAAGTAATGCAGAGCATAATAGAGCAATGGCTTCAGCTGGAGCCTGGACACTGCTTTTGATCAGTGAACTGCTGAGAGCAAAACAATGTTTAAGTGATGTGATTCTTACATAAAGATTTTTGCCAGCTAGAGGACTAGGCACTACTGAAATAGTCAACAGTGGAGTTAGTTTTTGCCCTCAGCTGTCTGTTTTCCTGGTCGTGTTTTGTGTAATTTTGAGAATCCACATACAATTATGGCAGCGGCAGAAATGGGCCCAGTTCCTGGGTTTAACAGGCCTCTATTTATAGCTGCAACCATAAATATCAGGCGTTCTATGTATTCACAACAGTCCTGTATTTTTAGAGGTTTTGTAAAATGACAAAAATATCCCTGATTATATGCAAAACTGCATATCAGAACTCAAAATCAGAACAATAGATTATACTGCATACCTACCTGATACTAATTTTAAACAAACTTTTCTTGACATGAGGAAACAATTACAGTTCTTTCAAGACACTAACAGAGCATAATTTTAAACTATGGAATGACTTTGTGTTTTGCTCATAAGACCAAGTCTTTGGAAGGAGGTTGTTATTATAGAAACAGATCAGACTATCTAGAATTACCCTCATTACATCAAGTAAACTCTTCTGTATCCTTATGCTGTTTGTGAATGTCCTATCCATACACCCTTTGTTGCATTTCTGAGATGCACCAGACAACTGACCATTGTAGGTTACTGAGCTTGATTTAAAAATAAATAAATAAATAAATAAAAGACCTAAAAGAATAAAGCCCAGTTTGCAATTGTGGCTTCTCTGAGCCAAATATTCTATCCCTCTATAAAGGAAACAGAGATGAGTATGTGCCAAATTCTGGGTTCTTGTGGCAGAGCCCACTCCGTCCCACCCCATCTGCACAACAATCTGCTGCACAACAAATGCTCAGATCCCCATTACAGCTATAGTGATGACTAGCCCTCACCACTGATCCCCCAGCACCAGATCCCCCAATCACGCCAACTCTAGCCACAAACCACAGCGCCATGGGCACAGAGTCTATATTTACCATAAGAGCACATGCACACGTGCGTGTGCGCGCACACACACACACACACACACACACACACATGCACGCACACGAGCATGCATACAGACACACACAAAAACTGAACCGATAAAAAGAAGATTATGGTTCTGGGTTGCTAATTTTGACCCATACAAACTATAATTAAGCTGACATTCTATTGTTGTATTGCTAATTTTGCCTTGTGTTTCTGAAAAAGCACAAGCTCTATGCAAGGACACCAGGAAACAATTAAATAGAACAAAGCAGTAAATGATCAGGATTTATTTGGAAAACAGAACTGTACTGGCCCTGGTATTGAAATGTAAAACTCAGTCCACTGAAAAAGATCAATATCTTATATTGGTTATACACATACTTCACTCTAATAGGAGTATCATATCATCTGTTATCATCTTTATTAGCAAAGACTTCAATTACTTTTGTTCCTCATATTACATCAAACTTCATGTCTTTCTGTTATGTACTATAATTTCAATGAAGCTCCTACATTTTACTAAGCTTTGTCATGGATAAATCCATTGACTCCACTTCCTGCTATTCCTACATGCTTCACACATGCCAAGGTCAAGGAGTGTGTTTGTATAGCTTTGTTTTTCATTCCAGCATGGGCTTCATTTTCTGTAGATGGGAGGAAGAACTGTGGAACTTTCTCCATATCCTATTTCCTCTCTGGACTGTTTAAGAAATCCCAGCAGTGTCAATGTTTCATGGCGTCATGGATTTGTTCATGTGTTTAGTAATAATCTGCATTCTAGTAATGATATTTTGGTCAATGGACCATGTGCTGGAGTTATGTTCACTATCTTTGATCATAATTAAAATCTAGTGCATAGCTTGACTTTGTGTAACCTGGTCAAACACTGACTGACAAAAAAGCATCAAAATTCAATAATGGTGTACAATTATTTGACACATTGTCATAATGCTCTTTTCCCTAATAAAACTATATGGGACAATTATTAATACCTGTAAAGGATATTTAAATTTCTAACTAATTATAACAATTTTGAAATTTGTATTTAGTGCTTTTGAAGAAAAACAACAACTGTTTTTTTTTTAAAAATAGATCTTCCAGAACTATCCAGAAAATGCCTTGCTGTCTTGACAAATATGAGGTTTCACAAATGAAAATCCATCACCAACAGTTTGTCATCCATCTTTTGAAAGGGAAACCTTTCAAATTAAATGTGACAAAAATGTGTCTTGCACAGTATATATATATATATATATATATATATATATATATATATATATATATAAAATAGATATAAAAATACACACATAAGTAATTAAGACACCTTTCAGGAGATCAGGGTCATGAATGCTTATAAAATGCTTCATGCATGAAGAAATTAAAATCCATCACCACAATCCTGTTTTTTATGCTTATAAAACTGAAACAATAAGTCAGGAATGGGACCCATGAGCATATTGCTCCCACTTACAGTGATGAGGATGTTGAGTGTGGGAGTTGTTTAGCTGATTCCTACAATCAGAATCAACTATTAAAAAACCACTGTCATAAAATGTTGGTGCATAAATTATAAATTTTATGAAATGCATTCAAAAAGTATTCTGGTCTCTTCACTTTTTCCTCATTCTGTTACAGCTCAGCTTTAGGCTAAAATCGATTGTTTCCTCGTTATCAATAAAAAAAAAAATTCTAAACACATTTTCACAAAATTCTGTGAAAATCATATACAGTGCCTTGAAAAAATATTCAGCCCTCTTGGCATTTTTCTATTTTATAACCTGGAATTAAATTGGGGGGTATTGTATTATTTAATTTACACAACATCCCTACTACTCTCTGGCCACTCTTAAAGCCATAAAGCTCAGCTTTGTGGAGTGTACGGCTTAAAATGGTACTATGGACAGATACATTAATTGCCGCTGTAGAGCTTTGCAGCTCCGTCAGGGTTATCTTTGGTCTCTTTGCTGCCTCTCTGATTAATGCCCTCCTTGTCTGGTCCAGGAGTTTTGGTGGGCGGAACTCTCTTGGCAGGTTCGTTGTTAGCTAAAATGCTGAAAGGCCCCAGAGTCTGCAACCCCCTGGGGATTTCAGAAGAGGTGTATACAGATGCTGGTCATAAAATTAGAATATCATCAAAAATGCTTAAAGAATATCATCAAAAATATCATCATATAGCAGGAAGCATGAACTGTTCTAAATCTTCCTGATAGACGGCTGCATTGACCTTGGACCTCAGAAAACACAGTGGACCAACACCAGCAAAATGGCACCCCAAACCATCACTGACTGTGGAAACTTTACACTGGACTTCAAGCAACGTGGATTCTGTGCTTCTCCTCTCTTCCTCCGGAATCTGGGACCTTGATTTCCAAAGGAAATGCAATATTTACCTTCATCAGAGAACATAACTTTGGACCACTCAGCAGCAGTCCAGTCTTTTTTGTCTTTAGACGCTTCTGACGCTGTGTCTTGTTCAAGAGTGGCTTGACACAAGGAATGTGGCAGCTGAAATCCATGTCTTGCATACGTCTGCGCGTGGTGATTCTTGAAGCACTGACTCCAGCTGCAGTCCACTCTTTGTGAATCTCCCCCACATTGTTGAATGGGTTTTGTTTCACAATCCTCTACAAGGCGCGGTTATCCCTATTGCTTGTACACTTTTTTCTACCACATCTTTTCCTTCCCTTCGCCCTCTATTAATGTGCTTGGACACAGAGCTCTGTGAACAGCCAGCCTATTTTACAATGACCTTTTGTGTCTTGCCCTCCTTGTGCAAGGTGTCAATGGTCAGCTGTCAAGTCAGCAGTCTTCCCCATGATTGTGTAGCCTACAGAACTAGACTGCGAGACCATTTAAAGGCCTTTGCAGGTGTTTTGAGTTAATTAGCTGATTAGAGTGTGGCACCAGGTGTCTTCAATATTGAACCTTTTCACAATATTCAAATTTTCTGAGATACTGATTTTGGGGTTTTCATTAGTTGTCAGTTATAATCATCAAAATTAAAAGGAATGAACACTTGAAATATATCAGTCTGTGTGTAATGAATGTTTGCATTATACTAGTTTCACTTTTTGAATGGAATTAGTGAAATAAATCAACTTTTTGATGATATTCTAATTTTATGACCAGCACCTGTACATACTGAGATCATGTGACACAGGTAGACTTTATTGAACTAATTATGTGACCTCTGAAGGTAATTGGTTGCACCAGATCTTATTTAGGGGCTTGATAGAAAAGGGGGTGAATACATATGCATGTACAACTTTTAATTACATTTTCCCCTCCATTTCACTTCAACAAGTGGGACTATTTTGTCCATTACATGAAATCCAAATAAAAATCCATTTAAATTACAGGTTATAATGCAACTAAATAGGAATAATGCCAAGGGGGTGAATACTTTTGCAAGGCACTGTAACACTCATAAGAGTTCAGGTGCACCTTGTTTCTATTGACATTTTCTACAAATGAATGTTCACGTGTGATAAATTCAGCTGAATGGACATGATTTTTGTCCAGGTGACACCTATGTTTCTGCAAACCCCATAGCTAACTTTGCTTATCAGAGCAAGCCATAAGGTCAAAGAAATTGCCCATAGATGTCAAAGACAAGTTTGTGTAAAGGCACAGGTCTGGGAAAAGGGACCTGTGATTTATGCAGTTTTTAAAGGTCATGCAGAATACTGTAGGCTTCCATCTTTCAATAGAAGAAGTCAGGATGCATCAGGACTCTTTCTAGAGCTAGCCACTCAGCCAAACAGAGGAAAAGAATAAGGTTTAGGCTTTGAAGGCTTTAATCGGGGAGGTGATCAAGAACCAGAAAGTCACTCTGATGGAGCTCCAGAGGCTGTGTTGGAGCAGGGTGAACCTGCCAGAAAGACAACCACGTCCACAGCACATAGAGTGGCCAGATGAAGTTTGCCAAAAGGTACAGAAAGACTTTCAGACCATGAAAAACAATCTGTAGTACAATGAAATACTGAAATCTTTACCCTAAATGCCAAGCATTACTGAAGGAAACCAGGAACCACTCATCATTGTTCAATTCCATCCCTACAGTGAAGCACAGTGGTCACATTATCATGATGAAGTTATGTTTTTCAGCAGAAGGGATTGAGAGGCTTTTCAGCATTAAGGGAAGGATGAACAGATCAAGCTGCAGAGACATCATTGTATATAACCTGCTCAAGAGCATCCAAATTCTCATATCAGAGCAAAAACATAACAATGACCTGATATACATATGTTTATGTAGCATCAAACTAAAAAAGACTACAGACTGTAGTGTCATGTTAGTTCAACAAAGTACTGAGTAAAGGGTCTAAACAGTGTTAATGTGATGTTTCAAGATTTTTTTGCAGATTGATAAGAAACAATTATTTTACTGTATTTTGTGCAGCTATATTTAAAAATGGTGCTAGCTTAATCAAGGACTAGAGGGGTTTTCCAGGAATCCTTCTTTGTGTTAAATTTGATGTCATTCAATGTATTTTGTTGTTGTTGTTGCTAAATATAGTTGTAAAATATTTTATATAAAACTCTAAAAATCACAGAAGTTTAGCTACATAGAAATAATTCATGATTCACTCATTTGTCTATTTCCTTTTTTATCTAATGAAATGACCTACACACAGTGATAAGACATTTGTGTTATTGAATTTCCCCCAAAACGACAGGGGCTGTAAAATAAGAAATCACCTAAAGCTAATTAGGGCTACAGCTGAATATTCATCATGGATGGGTTCGAAGAAGAACTTGAAGAAGGTCTCTGATTCATATCCTTTACAAAGTGTTTCTTTATCCTGGTCCCAGAGCACCACCATTCTGCACATTTTGTTAAGCGTGCTAATTAGGGGTTAATTGCATCAGGTGAGTTGGGAGCCAAGAATACACCAAAATGTGCTGGGCAGTGGTACTTCAGGACCTGGATGAAAAAAATGTCTTTACACAAAAGAGGAAATAGCCCATGAAAAATGCTTAGAGCAGCTTAGGACATGATAGAGAAGGGTAAAGTGAAAGGATGTTGGTATCCCTTTCTACATTGGAAGGCCCTTAATACACCTTGATTCATCTTTTTATTCTGCTTTTTTTCTTTTCTTTTGTTGACTACATGTACACCGTGCAAACAAATTACATATGTGCCAATAACACAGGCAGGTGCTCTAAGCCTTATTATTGCTCAGCTTTGTTTTCCTAAGTATCTTTGAAAAATATTGTCACTGGTTTTCATTCTGTGAGCATCTCCTCACTGATAGCAAGACAGTGTGTGGATGAGTGTGTTATAAAACTACCACACCCTATTCATTCATCAAAGCCAGACAGTCAAACCCACAGTAGACAATGCATTGTAAACAGCCAGCTGCATTACAGGATGGTCAAGGAGACAAAAGAATCCAAGAATCCATGAAGATCAATGATGCTTTCTTTTCACCAGAATGAATGATCCAACAAATACCTCCATGATCTTTTGGGTGAAGGGAAAACTGATCTTTAGCTTTGCTGCCGAGGCCATCTGTAACAGAGATATGGAGTTATGGAGTGCAAAAACGATTTATTACAACTATGACTTTAAAATAAGACCATTCAAACTAAGCAATTTCAGTTAACAGAATTACCTTGGTGCAAGGTAATACCTTCTTCTATTAGAGTGTCTTGTTCTTAACCTTGGTCTATAACCATGTCCTAAGGGTTAAAAACAAACAAACAGTGGAATTATTGTATGCCTTCTACCCCTAGATTCTACCTAATGACAAACAAGCCAACACCACCAATGAAATGGAGTGTTTCTAAGCTGTGTGCAATGTACCTTGCATGTGGAAGGCTGAACCCCTGGATTGCTGTCTGTAGTAGCTGTCTGAGGTGCTAAGGGATTGGGGTTCACATTCTCTGTGAGACTCACCATCCATGGGCCTCCCTGAGGAAATGACAGTATCATTGAAACGTGATTTTAATTATGGGGCTCAGTCCCTAATTTACTAAGGAATAGAGAAATTGCGAATCACTGGAAACATAAACCATATAATTCTCCGAAGCCTGAACTCCACCACCACCTCCCCACAAGCCTGAGGCAGTGATTACCAGCTCAAACGCAGACATAAATTAGAGACAGACTTTTTTTTATACGTATACTCGAATATCATATTTCTACTGACAGAATACACAATCTGAAGGGAAAAATAATCCCCTTCTAAGAAAAACAAGAAAAATGAACCAAAACACCAGAAACACCAGTGAATATACTCTTTTTGTCTTGCAGTCATGTAAGCAATTGTATTATTATGAATGTCAACTTGATATTTTCACCCAGAAAATGAATATTACTACAGTGACATGGTAATGTAGTATACTTCTTAATTAAAAACCAAAATATAATAAATGTAGGCAACTAAATATTGCAGTGGCAGGCTATGGATGACAATACAAAAAACAAAGAAATGCAGCAAACATGATATAATGTTAGCAAAAACATAAACAAGGCTCACCACTGAGACACAACATGCGTTTCATGCACTGTTCAACATCAATAGAAAAACCAGATGGAGACGATTTCACCACACGGTCTCTTTTAATCTCGCTAAAGAGCGACAGTATGCTGGATGCCAGTGAAAAGAAACAGGGCTCCAGGAGTTTTTAACAGCCCCCAGGTTATAATTTTGTTGTCTTGTTATGTTACTTAATATAGTTCACATCCTATATATAAAAAAAAACTATTCTTGTTATGACAAAGCAGTGGCCGTATCTAAAGTTGGCTGCTGAGTGTGTCATTGCCACAGAGCAGATGGAGTGTATTATGCAGGGAAAAGGATACTGTTTGTCTGCAAGAGCAACCAGAACTGAATTATTCTCTACAGTACAGTCCACTCTCTCCCCTATCTGTCCATCATGCAGTGATGACCGGCTCTCTAAAAATGAACTAATTATAACATGTTCAAACCTGCATAGTAGAAAAACAGCAACATTTGATCTCTCCAATTTTACTTTGCATCTCAGCAGGGAATTATTGAATAATATAATAATATGCAGCCTCCCAATGTTCAGTTAATTTTTTTCCATGAGGCTGTGATAGCTCAGTGGTTAAGGTTCTGTGCTTGTAAATGCTGTGCTCCAGGACTGCCACTGAGATACTTTTGGGCCATCAAGCAAGACCTTAATTGCCATAAGTCACTTTAAATAAAAGTATTTACCACACAAATAATTTAACTAAAAAGCAAAATGTTTTTGTAGTTTTTTGTGGTTGGAAATTCAGATTTACATGTGGATAAACCTGTACAAAAGTAAAACTGCTCTCTCACCCTCCTGAAGTCTGCATGGAAAACTAAGGATTGTACAACCATGTCTTCTGCAGGCTTTGAGCACCAGATCTCGAAGTGTGAGAAATAGTGATATCCATGCAGGCTGGAAGGAAAACAACACACTGTATATTACTGGAAAAAAAATTACATAATATTTAATTAAAAAACAATAATTATGATGTCAATGTCAGAGTAAATGTTTTATTTTCAACTACTTGTTCCTCAATGTTCAACATTAGAGCCAGCTAATTTCCCAGCAGTTTCCAACTATCACTCTTCACAGATATAATGTGCTTTTTATTACACAAACCACATTTGTACCATGTGAAGATATGCTCAGTTTTTAATTCAATTTAATGAATGTTATTCTTCATCCTTTGCATTTCCTTCGACAGTCATATGGAATGAAATCAGAATATGAACCTAAATTTGTAACGCTTGAGTTTTTTTTTTCTAAATTTGTTATGCTTGAGAAGAAAAAACATGTAAATTAGATTTTAACAAATTATTTATTTATTTATAAAAAATTTTGGTTTAAAAAAATCAGTTAATAACAATTCACATTAAAAAAATCAAGCTGTGGGAAATTAAAAAATTCAAAGATTCGAGTAGAGTAATTAAAAGAAAAGAACAGGAATCATGAGAATGAGCAAACAAGCCAGGCTCTAATCAGACTGAATGCTAACCAATCACAGCACACTCGTGAGGGTGCATCATTTCTTAGCCATATTTTATGCATAGTGACAGGTGGAGGAGCACCAAGGTGGGGTTTTCCCAATTCAAATTGCTTGTGCTACCCATTCTTGATTCAAAGTTAAATTAAAAGCCATTATTACTTGTTTAATGAGATGTCTTTAAATGATATTAGCAATTGCTTCATCAGCAAATCTAGCCCCACTTTTGCATAATACTACAGTCAAGGCAGATGCGGTAGAAACCCATGAGACTTTTTTTCCTCTTTTTTTTCTTTTAAATATTTTGATTCAGTTACAGTCCACAAGACTTAAAATTCATTCAGTGGACCATATTAGGGCATTTATCAGGAAGGTACTAAAGCATTAACCAAAATGAATTAACTAAATAACAACAGAATTTAGTTTGGTTTCGTAGAACAGAGATACAAGAGCTAAAATGCTTGATTTCTAGCCAAATTATTTTTTGTCTGCAAATCCAGTCATGCTTTAGCACATGACCACCTGTGCATATACAGTATATGGTATCCACCAGATGCTTGCCAGAAAAATGGCTGCTAGTCTGGTTCAAAGCTAGAGCAGCATGTCAGACATCTGGACCGCTGGCTGGTACTGGCCTGACCCATCAAAGAACATACTGTGGTCACTGGAGAAACAATGTTACTCATCCACAGCCTTTTCCCAGTTATTGCTGAATATATACAGTGGGGTCACAGAGAGCACGAGTGATGTCTCAGAGCACTAATGAAAATGCTTCAATGTTACATTCTTTAATAATCTAATGTTACAATTTTCATTACAAATTTTTATTATTCAAAACAACTTGAGTGAAAAGCAGAATCTTTAAAATATTTACATGAATCTCAGAGCTGCTTAGTATTTGGTACATCCCTTTTCTGCTTTAGTGTGCACTCAAGTGGCCATGGACTTCACAAGTTTGTGCAAAACCTTATGATCCATTTTAGATCAAATCATCGGAGTGTTGTCTAAACCCATACTTCAGTAGAAGAAATTAGGCATGAGGAAAAATGACCTTTTGTACAAAACAGTTGGTCAAAACATGGTCAATATCACACATATGCTTACATTGATATAGGGACCTAGAAACAGTGCAGAATCTTGAATATTGTATATTCAAGATATTGAACATACACACACACACACACACACACACACACATATATATATATATATATATGTGTGTGTGTGTGTGTGTGTGTGTGTGTGTGTGTGTGTTTCTAAAACCTTTTTTTCTAATTAAAAAATAATTACAGATTTTTATGTGGTCTCAGACTTTTGGACCCCACTGTATGTTATGTTATATTTCACATCACCAATATTCATAAGAAGTTTTTCTCTACTCACATTGCCCTCTAGAAGCTCCTCCTTAGCACAATCAGAATGTGCTTGTAGGTACTTAGAATGGAACAGCAGGCCATCAAAGATTTTCCAAGGCATGATCTCATTCATTGCAAAAGGAAAACCACAGGCACTATTGGCAGCAATCAGATAGGTTAGGCCCCGTACAAAGAGGGAACCAAGGTGAACAGCCCTTGGGTCTACCTGAGGAACCTGTAAAATCAGTTATGCAAATGATTTGTTTAATTTTGTAAACAAATAAACAGAAATCTATTCATTAAGTAAAATCCTCAAATCAGACAGCCAAAGATGAGCAATTAATTCAACACACCAACGTCCATTATATATTTGACTACACTGAGGATAGAGCACTTGGAATGTAACCCAAAGGAAAAGTAGAGAAAACGGGATGTGATATGGGCGAGGGGGGGAATGGGGGAGTAAGATTCCCCCTCAACTGTCTGCTGCTCACCTGGCTACCTCCCCCCAGCCAAGGAAGATAAGAATAGGACTGACTGATTAGTGCCTGTGACACCAGAATAAAAGACTTGCATACCACCTGCTCTGCTCTCAAACATAGCTCAAACTAAAGTAAACAAAAGGTGGTCAGTACATGAAGTCAGAAGCTTCAGTAATCGTTAACGACCCAAGCCTTTATGTCCTCAATTGTAATATTATACAGACTAGTGCCTAGGTTTTTCTGCAACAGTGTAATTCAGAGCAATTTTATTGGCGTACTGGCTAATTATGATTTACAACTCAAACTACTTCCTTGCTGAGTCATTATTGTACTTATTGAAAGCAGTACATATAATACATATTGTACTTATTAAAAACACCTTAAAGAAAAACAAAACAAACAGTGGACATGTTTGGAGGCCTGCCAGTGAATATCTAGTCAATGATTACCATTAATGGTAGCTTGCTTAGCGCAAGAGCAGCAGATGTTCTTCTAGCATTTGACCACAGAAACAATGAAAGCTGCTCTAGCCAGATGTCTGTGAAACTAAGGCAAGGCCTAGGGGCACAGATTAACATTAATGGCAACTCTTAACCTTGTGAGCAGATCATTCACCTGTGGGATGATGCATCTGTGCCATTTCAGAAGAATGATGAACAATAGAGTCTAGTATACATGGGGGAAACAAAATGTGTATAGTTTGCATATGAAGCAACTGGAATACTTCACTACTGGGGTGAAATTTTCATTTCATAAAGTTTCTCCAAAATATAAACTGCCTGTAGTACCCTTTATTCGCTCCCTTGTTTTGTGTGTGTAGTTGTTGGTACTTTCAGCACACAGAGGCATCCGTGTGTATTCACATTCCCTCACTGTCACAATGCAGCACAGTGGGAGAGAGAGATTGAGGGGGGTATCAAGCAGCCCCACGAGACTCTCCTGCCATCTGTCTTGCTCTTAAAGCTTGCCTCGTCTCCCCCCTCCACCGCCTCCCCTGTGATCCCCCTTTCACATTTCAGGCAGATGTGACCGTGTTGCTCCTGATGGGACACAACAATAGCATGTGCAACAGGTGCTCCTGCCTTCCTCCGGCACATGGGAGGCAGGAGCTTCACACACTTTCATCTGGCCAGCGGCAAGCTGTCGCCACTGTGACATAAACACACACACACACACACATACACGCCCGCACACACACACACACTTGCCTGAGTCGCTCAGCAACTCAACACCTGCTGCTTGGTGCCCTCAAAACACATATACCCTGAACACAATCATTCACCACCCGACATATTACTGGAAATATATAAACTCCCCTATCTCACTTACCCTTTACTGAAATGTACACACAGAAACAATGCTGACATGTTCAAAACAAACAACCATCAAAACACAGTAAACTATCTACTTACTGGTAGACACTTGTTACAGAGTTACAGAACTTCCCTGAAGTTATCCCTCAAAAATTAGAACAGATGTAAAAGAATATGAATGAAAATAACTACATCATATAAACAATTTGATATATCTGAGTGAGAAGTTATATCAAACAATTAGACTTAATAGAGTATAGTTACTTTAGTTCTCTGGGCTAAATGCATGATTTATTTTTACCATGCAACTAGTGACTGTGTGCACATCTGGAGGTGAATTGAATTGGTACACGCACAGAAGCAGCAAAACATGTAAATCAAGCAGTGGCTTGTTGGATGTCTCCTGTGAGGATCTTATTAGTCCCACATCTCCACTGTAGAGAACATTCAATATGGCCACCCCAAAACCATGGGCGCCCATGGAAGCAATGTCTTAAATAGTGTGTGTAGTAGGTTTAAATTAGGGAGGGAGCTGAAATAGGCCTGTGGTCAACAGCAGGGACGTCTCGGAGCCTGTCACCAGAGCACTGCTCTCAGGTTCAGACCACAATTAGAGCAGTTTTTGGGAGGAATGTTGCAAAGCGACCAAAAATGATCCCCCCAGTCTCTCTTTTCTCTTTATTCCCGAAAAGTGAGAGAATCCAACACATCGTTCAAGACAACTTGCTGTTTTGGGAGAAAAAATGAAGGTCTCATGAAGTGTTCGTTTGGCAAGAGAGAGAGAAGTATTTACCCTGAGTTGCAGCACTAAGGAAATCAGCCTGCAGTCTCCTTGAGAATACATGATACAAATATGCTTTAATCATTCACCAACACCCAAAACATTGCACTGTTTCTGTTTATGTGGAGACTGCGATTTAAAAAAACCACAAAGTGCACATGGCTGGAGGGCACCTTTGGAAAAGATTACTTATTTAAGATAATGATGAAGGAAAGACCTAACTGTAAGCCAATTTTAACACTTCCAAGGCTCAGGCCCACTGAAAACAAACTCCTCTTCATTCATTAATATCTAGGTAAATTCCAAAGGAGGGAAAATACACATCATGCTTACCCTCATGCATTGCAGATCTGTGTAAGACTTATATCTGATACAGACGGCTTGACTTAGATATGCATCTATGTCTTCTAGGGAAAAGTGTTTAGCCTAAAATAAGAACAAATATTCCTCTTTAGTTCACAAGCAGTTTTATAATATAGCGCACAAAACAAACAGTAAAGGATAAAAGATAAAGAAAGGCCTTTTCAGTTGACGCAAGCAGGAAAGTGTTATGTAAACCAACAAGCTAGAGTAAAAAATCAATGTGTGATCAGATTGCAATCATTATGTAGTCCATTCAAGCATAACACAGACAAAAACAAGTTAAACACACCTGAATAGCTATGTATGTTACAAGACATATCACAGCTACCAAAGGAGTGTCAAAAGATTTCAGATCTTCAGTAAAGTCCTGTAGGTCAAAAACAGCCAGGAAAGTGGACACTTGGACACTTGTCACCTCTGAGTCATTCCCAAACCACAGGTCCGTAAGGTCAGGAGTTCCCTCTGTTAAATGACAGTAAGCGATTAATGGAATGGCTGCAGGGAGGGCAGTGCTAGCAGAAAAAAGCATGCTGTGTATTTTTGGTGCTATTATTCATATTATTAACAGGTTGTGGGCTGCTTATTAACAATTTAAAGAACTCTTACTGACCCCAAAAAATAATAATAAAAAAAGTATGATGTCTGGTTCTTATAAGCCATGAATCACATTGTCTGACTGTGGCTCCATCAGAAAAATAATCCATCATACTAGGGATGTCACGAGAACCGATACTTCGGTCCCAAATCGGTACCAACATTCCTAAAACGTGACGGTACTTGTTTTTCTGCAGTAGCATTAGTAACGTTTGTAACGAAAGTACCTAAAGTACTGAGGTTGCTATTCTTCTGGACCTGATGGGGGCAGCAAAAAACGCGCAAGTGTTTTAGTCGGTCCACAAGTGGTAAAGAAGAAGAGGACACAGGAAAAACTACAGAAGTTTTAGCAAGTTTACTTAGCAAGCAAACTTAGCAAGTTTAGCTCAGCCCCGACTCGCTGAGAGGAAAACTAGTATCGGTTTCCAGTGTGCAACCGATGCTATCGTTCATTTCAAACAAAGCGAGGAAACACCTGGAATTTGGCGAAGCACCTGCTAGACTATATTATATTTGTTTGAGGCAGCTGGCATTGTTGCTGTGAAAACAGCTAACGTTATGCTCCATGTAATGTTAGCGATAGCCAGCTAACACATTGCGATGTTATAAACTACCTCCTAACGGGCCACCATGCATCACCATTCAGCCCGTTGCCTGTCAGCAAAATGTAGCCTAATGTCATTAATAAATATTCACATGGTCATGCTTTTAATAAATCTTTTTGGCCTGTCACGATATCAGTGAATTTAAACTAATGCTTGCATTCAGAGTATAAGGTGTGTGTGAGTGTGTGTGCACACGCGCTTAGGAGTGGACCTCCGGAGACTCATTGTCAGACAGTGTTTGATAACTAAAGTACACCCCCCCTTCCCTCTCTCTCCCCCTCTCGCTCTCTTTTCCAATATCAGCCAGAGGAGGATGTCCTCCAAGAGAGTTTTTTTTATTTATTTAATTTTTTTATTTTTTTAATACCACACCGTGGTATCGACTTTGGTATTGAGTATCGTGTACTTTTGGTGGTACTGGTACCAACCACTAGATTTTTGGTATCATGACATCCCTACATCATACTGTAACAAACAAAATTGAATAGGTATTTTGGCCACAAATCTAAATGTTTAGTCAATTATTTAAAGAACATGATCAAATATGAAGCAGCTTTACTGATGGCACAGGACATAGTTACATACATATACACTGCTACATGTATCCTCTACTAGAAAACTGTCACTGGAAACACTGTTAACATTTCAGTGTTGATATGTCAATAACCATACACACAAAGCAACATCTGAGTGAACAAACATAGTAGAAGAGTGTAGTGAGAGCAAAGCTTTACTATGAGATTTGGACATTTAAATGTATTTATTTATTACTTTTATGGATTGTTCAATATGTGTAGACAAATGTCAGTCAATGAGAAAAATGCTAATTTCTAGATTTTAAGTTGAAAAAAATATATATATCACCTGGAAGGTTTAGAGGCTTTGGAGCCACTTTTTTCGGTTCTTTAAGTGGATTTCTGGGAAAAACAAACCATTCCTTCACAAACAAGGTTTCACCATAAGATCCTACAGAAGAAATTGAGAAGTGAGAAGAAATATATTAAATAATATGAAATTCTGTGAGCAAACTCAACATTATAAACAGTGGTAACTTGTTTATCATACTTTAAATGCATCTTTTAAATTTTAGGAATGACAGCAAAGAAAAATGGAAAATGTCTACAAATATTGAAATGTTTAAATGAATTGGGGATGCAGTGGTTAGCATTCCCCTCACAGTTCCAATGTCCCAGGTTCGACCCTGAGCTCAGGTTACTGTCTGTGTGGCATTTTGCATGTTCTCCCCATGTCCATTTGGGTTTCCTTTAGGTTTTCTGGTTTTCTCCCACTTCCCAAAAACAGAGTAGACTATCTATGCTAAACTGAATGTGTGCGTGGGTGTGTATCGTGGTCTGCAATGGACTGGTGTCACAGCCGGTGTGTATACCCACAATACACACAGTGTTCCTGGGATTCTGGAAATTAGTTGATATTAATTCTTGTGGTTCTATTGTTAATTATACAGTATGTCTGTAAAAAGATAAACATCACTATTTGTTGAAAATGAAACTGATGAACTTATGATTTATTCTGAAAGCATAAGAAGTTAAATACATTTAACAGTTAAAGAAGAAACTTACTAGGCAGGACAATACCGTAGATATGTTCTCTAAGTGGTTGGTATAAAATAGCCTGTGGTGGAAGTCCAAGTTCCTCATCTTCCAGCGTATTGCTGCATTCCACCACCCCATTCTGGAGGATATTATAGATCATAAAACTCTCTGCTCTAATGTGCTTCTCTTTTGCTGCCTGCAGGAGAGAAAATTAAATTTACTGAAATTTTTTACATTTTATTTTTACTTTAAAATAGTGCTAGTTTTCAGTTATACAATACCTGTAAGATATCTTTGTTCAGGTACTTTTCCAGCACACACCCCAGCTCTGGGGAAGGTTGGCTTCGATCTAACCAAGGCGAAGATTGTCCTGGAAGAAGATATGACTGGATTCCCTTTTCAACAACCTCCATATCAACTTTGGATAAAGGTAGTGAGGAGATGCTACATGCTACATCACTGTTTGTACGATGGCTTTTTATGAACTCTGCTGCTGTGTGGACTTTATCACCCTGGTGTTTTTTCCCATACAAGGTCAAAGCATTTTTACGGAGACTCTGCAGTTGATGCTCTGGCACAATGTCATTACCCAGAATGCATGCCAGTAAAGGAAGATCAGATTTTTGAAGCTTCAGGATGTGACACAGCTTTTCTCTGGAGTACTGCACTGTGGTCATATTTTCTACTTGGAATTTAGCAATGGACATATATGGAACTGTGTCATAAATGACAAAGTCTGTATCCTGACCAAGAATACCTATACAGTTGTTACAGAGTGCATATTCAGCAATCTCGTAGTCCCCCTCATGAACAGAGCAACATGTTTCTTGACCAAGAGATTTTAGTGCAAACATGGAGAAGGTGGACAGTCCTGAGGGGAGGCAAAACATTTCTCTATCTGGTTGCTGATGGCGATTCTTAATGTAGTTAAATATTCTCGCTATGTCCTGATTGACTCTCAGGCGTCTCTTCACCCATTCTGCTCTCTTCTGTTCCTCTATGGTTCCATCAAAGAAGAAGACCAATCTTAAGCCTATCAATGTGAATGCCTCCACAAATTTGTGCAGAAAATGCATGTACTCTTGCCACTGACCACCATGGACCCAGGCTTGACACTGATACCAGTATCTCAAACAGGCCATTCCATCCACCACCACAGTAGGCCTTATGTCAGGATGGGCTTCGGCATGGGCTGCAGCCAACTGTCTCAAGTCCACATGTATGCAAGTCTCTGGGTAACAAGTCTCCATAAAGTACTGTAAGCCTTTCACCCCCATGTCTTTATTTAGCAGGTTCAGAACTTGAGAGAATAAGCATAAATTATGGAGATTGATTTCAATGTAATAACACAACACAAGATTCAGATTTACATTAGTGAATATATTTTTCATCTATGTGTGCACATCAATTCGTTATTTCCTGTATGACCTTTACTTAATGATATGTGCATTTTGGTTCTCAGGTGGTTCATTTGCTTTTGCATAAAGGAAGATTGAACTTGAGGTGAAGTAGAATTTTGTGTGGGTCCCTATTTATTTATTTATCTATCTATCTATCTATTTATTTATCTTTACAGTGGTGGATATTACAACCCACCATTATCAAAGTTAAATTTATGATTGAGTTCTTAGTCACTTGAATTAAATAGACTTAATCCAAACCTCAATAACTGAAAAGCAATTAGGTCTAGGCTATACATTTTGCCTTTGGTTGAATGTCAACTTTGGATATTGATTCAGGAATAAAAAGCTCAGATAAATAGCCAGAATATTACTCTACACTTGAACAATGAGCCTAATATTCTAATAGTTTTGTAAAATAAATCCTTACTAATGTGGTCCATTATTTACTTGTTTATTTATTAATAAACAATGGCTGCAAAACGTTTGAGAATTCCTGCTTTAAGTTGATGCACAGTTTGGCAAGTGGCCTCATTTTGTCGTAATTTCTCAACGATGCAGAATATAGTTTAAGCAATCCCACACATTATCCTAAAACTGCTTTATAACTGTGTCACGTACACATTGTTTAACTGTTATTAACGTTATTAGTCATTTGGTCAACGGTTTCTATTACAAATAAGCGCAGGACGCAATAGAACATGGAGGAATAGTGAGAGTAAATCAGTACCCAAAATGTACATATCGTCTTTACAGCAAAAAGAAATTAAAGTTATATATTTAATTAAATTACATGCAACGTTTTACAAACACAGATTCCAAAGCACAAAACGTCGTAGTGTATAAACGTATAAACGAGTGTAACGTATAAACGAGTAAACAGGTTTGAGTCCTACTACTGCAGGGCTAATGCTAACGTTATCAAGGAATCAAAACAGACAGCATTGATGTATCAAACTCATAATTTGAAACACACTGCAAAACAAACTCAAAAAGCCTACCATTAAACTTGATGATAGGCAACAAATTGGCCCACTGTCTGCCAGACACTATGCAATGTTTATAACGGATATCTGCACACACTTCCGCTTCCGGAAAACCGAACTCAGTCCTGTATCGCGTTAAAGGCGCAGCACATAGCATACTGCAGGACATGTATATCTCTCTCTCTCTCTCTCTCTCTCTCTCTCTCTCTCTCTCACACACACACACACACACACACACACAAACACACACACACACACACACACACATAATTAAAAAAAAAATACAGGCTATGCTTTGAAGAGAATTGTAACATTTAAAGATTGCAAATTTCACTGAAAATGTGAATGAAATTGAAACGAACAAATTGAACTAATGCCCGTTCTGACCATTTTATCTGTGTTTGAACTTCTGTGATCACCCATCTGTCTTTGACGTGGGGGGCTTGTAACATGATGTTATGTAAGGTCTATTGGGAAATAAGCAGAACAACCGGGACATAATGCATTAAATTGTACCAATTTTAAAACCTGTCACTTTGCCTAGTTGTGATACAGCTTATCCATACTGCACTACTATATCAGACTAATTGACATCATGAACCTATTGGGTAGCTACACACACACACACACACACACACACACACACACACACACACACACACACAGAAGCATCCCAAAAGAAACGCTCTAATCACCATCTTTGTCGGTTGTGTACAATGTTTCGTAATGAGGGCTTTAATCTTCGGCTTATTATTTCACCATCAATTGCATCCTCTACTACATTTTGCTTAATGAACAAAAAGTTAAAAAATAAAGAAATAAAGAAATAAATCTCGTGTGCTTGACTTCTTTTGAAGGTTTTTTTTAACAACTAGTGGCTTCCCAAAGTCTTACAGTAGCCTTTTATGGTAAAGTAGTAATAGCTCACAGGCTGAATTCGCCTAACTACATGTCTATCAGTAAAATAGGCTATTGATTTGAATCACTATCTATAACCATCTATAACGAGCAGTTTGTTCCTCTGTGCATTATTGCTGTTTTTTTTTTTCTTTTTTTTCCCTTTCATTTGAAGTTTCTCAAATGAACAAAACCACCCTGGGGAAAAGGGACAGATGTTCTCTAAGGGGCATCGGCACGCGACTCTCCTCACCCGAAGAATTCAACTCGCACACGCGCCCACACACACACACACACGCACACACACGCACTGGGACTACCTGCAAATTTGCAGCAGCTGGCAAAATTAATCGGACTTAAGATGAAAGACCTGCGTGGAATCAGTACTAATCTGTTAATCTCGTTGCTGGACTGTTAGTATACAAAGAGAAAACACGCAGAGACCACAGATGGTCGTTTGCCATTAGTTAGACCTGGATGCTGGATGTTTTCATCCTGAGTGTTGCTTCTTATCAATCATACGCACAGGCTCGGGCCACGCGACTGCTCCTTTGTCATTGTAATCGGCGCGCGACTTCTGCTGCGTCACGTTGCTGCAGCTTGTGTCTACTCTCAAATAAAACAGCAATAGACCACAGAGCTCATTTATCCTATTTTTCGTCTAGATAAAAGAAACTGTGTGCTAAGCGTCAATGCATAAAATATATTCATCTGATAATATCTATGCAAGTCGGTGATGGTATTATCAGGGAAGTGTGTAGCTGTTCTATGCAATTTTTATTTTCGTTTTGGACAAGACGTGTGTTGTGTTTTTTGCGTTTTCCATCTTGTTCATAAACAGGACTGATCTATAGGCAACAGGTCTACCCTGGAAGTCATATTCCAATTTGTTATAGCACACTGGAACTCCCACGGGCCACTTTTACTCGCTTCCACCTTCCCTAACCATATGGCCAGTGGCCTGACATTCACTTGCGGTTTCTTTGCCATGTTTCCAGTCCAGTTTAGAGGAGGACTCTGTGTTGTGCACAGGAACAGTGGAGACATGCAGTTGAAATGTGGGGAAGAAGAAGAAGAGGAAAACACGCCATTTGGTTGGGAGCAGATGGTTGGCTTGATAGGGGGGTGCTGAGCGCGTCTAAAGGCGTGTCGTGGCCTTCAGAGAGAATCCCCAAAGGGCTCCCCTTGTATTCAAAATCAATGAAAATTAAAGCGCAGAGAAAAGATGAATAGTCGAACCTCGAGTCCTAGGCTTTGTTCCGCACAGCTACTGGTGGGCAGGAGTTAAAGTACAACAGCCCCCTATAGAAACACTTAAGTTAAACAGTCTCTCCATAGTCCAGCTCCAGAAAGTCCAGAAAGGAGGGAGAAGGGGAGAAAGAAGAGGGGCTTTCTGCTTGATTTAACCAAGACAGAATCGCGTGGCATAAATTATTCTTGAAAAGAATAAACGAAGTGGGCATAAATCCAAGAGGTTTCACTTTGCCTTTCAGTTACGCTTTGCTGTGGAAATCGCGAAATGTGTGCTGCGTCCGGATAAAGAATTGTCCACTGTGATGTGATGAGAGATGGTTGGGGATGTTTTCACTGGTCAGCTGGAAGGTGTATTGATGGAGTTTTTTCTGAATAAAAAAGCACTGTCATTTTTTTAAAGACCCGATCGAGAGCGTTTGGTTTGACATCTGTGAGCAATCATTTTAGAAGAGTTGTGAATTGCAAGCATCAATTTGATGAGAATGATATTTTTAATCAATCCAAATCCAAAATTAATCTATCTTATTTAGGCTATGTTGTTTCTAACAATCAGGCTATAGGCTATACTGTCACCCGCACATTCCATAATAGACTGCAAATACTCTTTTTCATCCACCTTCGTAGTAATTTAACTTCTACAAAGAGGTCTATGTGTCTACACCTGACTGTCTGCTTTGCAAACACAACTCAAAAACACAAACACAACTGTAAACACAGCTCCCTTGCTGCTACATCACTGACCGGTCGATTAAAAATATATTCAAATGCACTTGCATTCCTGCAGGATAAAAACGGCTAGTCGTTTCAATTAACGCCCTAATGAAGACCACCCTCATACATGAACACACACACACACACACACACACACACACACAGAGGCGCGCTCGTGTGCATGCGCACACCTGCAGGCAACAAGGACGGTTGTACAATTAAATTTCATAATCACGGCGAAATTAACGTGTTTTATTTTGTTGTTCTTGTTATTGTTGAGCGAACAGACTCACATAAAAGGGGGCAGTTATTTAGGCGATGTTTCTGCTCAAAGTAGTGCGCTCTCTCTCTCTCTCTCTCTCTCTGCTCTCTCTCTCTCTCTCTCTCTCTCTCTCTCTCTCTACTACATTGTGAAGGGAGCAGGTGCTGGCCGCATTACCATACAGCTGAGAGCACAAAGAACAAACTTATTCTTCCCTCACACAATAACAAAGTGTTTTAATGACAGCCACGCGAGCGACACACACCCGCTAGGCTTTACTGCCCATAAGAAGTTAAAATATAAACTTTAGGGTAACCTCGTCTTCACTTAAATGTGTACATCTAAGCCAAATCGAATTGTAAAAGAAAAAGTTTCCTATCTATCCTACATTTAAAAAATAAATTGTTCACTTAGACCGAATTGCTTTTAGCTTAAATCCTTTAATATTTTTAAAGTGTGTTTTTATTACTTATTAAAAAAAAACACTTTGAAAATGACTTGAAAATTGCAACTTGTTGCAAAGCTCTACATTAGATTTCGCAACAGCTGTAAAAAGTTACAAGTTCTGAGCATGACCCTTCCAACTAGGCTATTGTTCACCTTAAAATGATCAATGATCTAATGACCAATACAAATCGTGGTACCAGTACAAATCCAATTCTACTTACTGTTATGTAGGAAAAGTAATGCCTTACATTATCCATAATCATTGGTGAGATTTCACATTGAGAGAATATAGAGGATGCCATTTAATACCTGTTTTATTTTAAATCTTTGAACTTTGGACGGTTTTAACGGAGGCTGAGCAATGTCCACATGTATATGTGATGTAATTCGAGGTTTGTGCCCGCATGTGTAGGATTCTTTGGGTCGAATTTTTTTCCTATATGTAAATGAGACTTTTCCCCCACTCCTTTCTGCAGTGGGGAAAGGTTGCACATTTTACAGCCTAGTGACCATTTGGCGATCTATGGGTGTGTGTGTGTGGGGTGGGGGGGGGGGGGGTGGAAAAGTGTCCCTTTGTGACAACTCCAGCCAGATTGGGGAGTAGCTCTCATTTGCATCTCATTACCCTAGAAGGCGCACTCTGTATATAATGGGCAGAAGGCGGACTGGGACATCAGACACTCACACACTTACTCTCTCCCCAATGGAATCAAGAGCTTCGGAGTAAAGGCGTTTGGACTCCTACAAATCAGCGCAACGTAAACAGTCCAGTCGCGACCTGCTGTCTCTGCTGCATCTTTATGTGGAAAGTGCAAGTGAACCGGACGCACTGACAACTTGGAGTTATCGCTGTTTTTTGGGATTTACTTGTATGTTTTTGCAAGACATGACCTGCAAAAGAAGATAAAGCGAATTGAAAAAGTGCATCAACGCTTTGGCTGAAGAATTCACCGGTTCACTTTGTGTTAGTTGTAGTTTACATGACTTCTTGAGCGAGCTGACCCGTGGACGTGTAACATCTCCTTGAAGATCTTTACCACCATGGGGCGACTTATGATAGCTGCCATCCTTTGTGCCATGCTAAGCCAGGTAATGCAAAATGTGTCTCTGTGTTTGGTGCAAAGTGTGTCTCACGCGCAAGCTAAAAGAGCCCAAAACATAACCTCATATCATTTAATTATTAATTGTATTTTATTTTTTATTTTTCAGATTTTATGCTCTGGGCTTTTTGAGTTGAAGTTGCAAGAGTTTCTCAATAAGAAAGGAATAACGGCCAACACTAACTGCTGTAAAGGAGGATCCTCATCAGCAATTCAGCAGTGCGAATGCAAAACCTTTTTTAGGATTTGCCTCAAGCATTACCAGGCCAATGTGTCCCCGGAGCCTCCGTGCACATATGGCGGAATTACTACTCCTGTTCTCGGATCAAACTCATTTCAAGTTCCTGAAACTGTTTCAGACAGCACCTTCACCAACCCAGTTCGCTTCCCTTTTGGATTTACGTGGCCGGTGAGTAGGTTCAAATCATTTATTTTGTATTTCTCTGCTTTATATAGCATAAATATGACTAAGCATCATTAGACTGTCAATGCAAGGTGAATTCAGTACCGGTTGGTTCATTTACAACACTCTGACAAGTGCTGAAGTCATGGAAATTATAATCCCTAGGGAAGGTATGTTATCGGCATCTCAGCGTGAAATTCCGAAAGCTTTCATTTTTTACTACAGTTAAGGAAGTGTGAACCTGGGGAAACAGCGTGAACCCCAGAGTTATCACACCTCCATTTATCCTCCACTTCCGTTATAGACCTCAGGATTCAGACTGTAAGAATGTGTCCATAGCCAAAACCAAAGCTTTTTTTAAAATTCATTTAATTTGACTTACGTTTTGATTTCTCACTTTACAGGGAACATTTTCACTCATTATTGAGGCACTGCATACAGACTCTACTGAGGATTTATCAACTGGTAAGACCAACTGAAAAAAAAGAAAAAGTTTCAAAACAATAACAATCTTCTCATAACTAGATGGAAGAATTAAAGCCTTATTTTCTGTTAAAGAAAACCCAGAACGTTTGATCAGTCGTATGACCACCCAGAGACACCTGACGGTCGGAGAAGAATGGTCTCACGATCTACAAGTGGCTGGGAGAACAGAGTTGAAGTACTCGTACAGATTTGTGTGTGATGAACATTACTATGGGGAAGGCTGCTCCGTGTTTTGCCGTCCGCGAGACGACGCTTTTGGCCACTTCACGTGCGGAGAGCGCGGAGAGATCATCTGTAATTCCGGATGGAAAGGACAATACTGCACAGAGCGTAAGTAGGCCACCTTGGGATCTATAACTTAGAACACATATTTATCAGATAAGTATTCCTCTGAAGGTGTTACATGCTGTAATGATACATATTTATTTCTTGCATATAATTATTTACCTCTGTGCGGAAGTGCTTCTTGCATCACGCATTCAAGTAATTCAAATCAGAGCCGTTAGCTAAATAATGGCACGCGTGCCTGATACTAAAGGCTTCACCGGATTGGCTGTTTGGCAGAACGCTCATCGCCGATTGGCTCAGAGGGTTTATGTATTGTTAGAAGCGGGCAGCTGCTGAGTGAGAGAAGACAATACAGCAGCTGTCCTGCACCAGCAGCGTGTCCACCAGCTGTCCACCCTTATCTCTGCGACATTATGGGGAGGGGGCTGTATGAACAAAGTGGAAAAAAGGAACTTCTGACCCACCGGTAGAAGAAAAAGAAGCTTTTGTTTATAAATCTTTTGTACAATTGCGAGTGTGTTAAGCAGGGTCTTTTTCCCAGGCTAATGACAGAAGCATGATTTTCTAGACACCTACACATAGGGCAAATAGCCCAGATCAGAATAAATTACTGAATTTGTTTGGGAAATGGTTGGCAAATGTGCCTGAATGATACCTTGCTTCAAAGATGTTACTAGTTACCACAATGAATGTATCTATTTTCTTTGCAGCAATCTGTCTCCCTGGGTGTGATGAGGAGCATGGATTTTGTGACAAACCTGGTGAATGCAAGTAAGTATAACACTTTTATGAAGAAATAAACGAATTTGTTTTATTATACAAGAGGATGAATTCTAATTTGTTTTGTGTGTTGCTTTAGATGCAGGGTGGGCTTCAGTGGAAAATACTGTGACGATTGTATCCGCTACCCTGGTTGCTTACATGGTACCTGCCAGCAACCATGGCAGTGCAACTGTCAAGAGGGCTGGGGTGGCCTCTTCTGCAACCAAGGTTAATCTTGATTAAAAATGTTTTCAACACTGAATTTATGCATTAGCAACATGAGGTACCTTTGGCAGAATACAGAACTGGAGAAGTAATTCTTTACATTGTGTTTCAGATCTTAATTACTGCACACACCACAAACCATGCCAGAATGGGGCCACTTGCACTAACACTGGCCAAGGCAGCTACACATGCGCCTGCAAGCCTGGTTTCACTGGGGCAAGCTGTGAGATTGAGGTTAACGAGTGCTCTGACAGCCCCTGCAGAAATGGAGGAAGCTGCACTGTAAGTATTATTGAGCTGATATATTTGGGTTTTTGACCAAAAAATTAAATAAGCCACTAAAAATTAACACTAAGCCACTAAGCTCTTCAAACCTTGATCTCTTTTTCTCTAAACACCTTTTCCTTCTAATTCCTTTGTTTTCACAGGATCTTGAGAACACATATAGCTGCACCTGTCCTTCTGGCTTCTATGGAAGAAACTGTGAGCTGAGTGCCATGACTTGTGCTGATGGCCCCTGCTTCAATGGTGGACGGTGTGCTGACAATCCTGACGGAGGATACTTCTGTCAGTGTCCCATGGGCTACGCTGGCTTTAATTGTGAAAAGAAGATTGATCACTGTAGTTCAAATCCATGCTCAAATGGTAAACTAATACTAAATTTGATTTGAAATGATGCAAAAATTTATTTCAGTTTTGTATGTTCAGTGGAGTTAATCAGTTTATCTAATATCTCTTATTTCAAATCTTTCTCAGGTGCACAGTGTCTAGACCTTGTGGACTCATATCTCTGCCAATGTCTAGAGGGTTTTACAGGCACACACTGTGATGACAATATTGATGAGTGTGCTGGCCACCCCTGTCAGAATGGAGGAACATGCCAAGATGGAGTCAATGACTACACCTGTACCTGCCCACCTGGATACACTGGCAAGAACTGCAGTCTGCCTATGAATAAGTGCGTGCATAACCCTTGTCACAATGGAGCTACTTGTCATGAACGGGATAATCGCTATGTGTGTGCCTGCATTCCTGGGTATGGAGGACGTAACTGCCAATTCTTGCTCCCTGAAAATCCTCAAGGACAACCTGTTGTAGAGGGAGCTGATAAAAGGTACTCTGACGATGACGAGGACAACGTATTTCCATGGACAGCAGTCTGTGCTGGGATTATTTTGGTGCTTTTGCTCCTGCTTGGGTGTGCCGTTCTAGCCATGTACATACGCATAAAACTGCAGCAGAGAAGCCAGCAAGCTGAGAGTCACATTGAAAGTGAAACTATGAACAATTTGACCAACAACTGCGGTCGAGAGAAGGACCTGACTGTCAGCATAATAGGCACTACACAGGTGAAGAATACCAACAAGAAGGTGGACTTTCAGAGTGATGCCACGGGTGTAGAAAAGAAAGGTTATAAGTCTCGCTATTCATTAGTGGATTACAATCTTGTTCATGA
This sequence comes from Ameiurus melas, assembly GCA_012411365.1. NCBI lineage: Eukaryota > Metazoa > Chordata > Actinopteri > Siluriformes > Ictaluridae > Ameiurus > Ameiurus melas. Next base: position 11,707,248 of record CM022755.1, on the reverse strand, counting down.
GCTTAAGCAGGAAGACATTGGAAAAGAGGACTTGGAGCAAAACGATGTAAAATGTGAGGCTCTTGACTCTGACTCAGAAGAAAAACACAGAAAACATTTAAAAAGGTGAATAATCCTGAAGCAATGTCAGAGAAATCAGTTGTGCTTGACTGAATCTTTCTGTATCTAATTTTTTTATCTTTGAATTTTAGTGAGACATCAGAGAAATGTCCAGAAGCTGCATGCAAAGACACAAAGTATCAGTCTGTCTTTGTAATATCAGATGAAAAGGATGAATGTATTATTGCAACTGAGGTGATTTTATTTCTAAATAACCCACAAGACACATACAAATATGTAAGTTTCACTGATTCTTGCAACTAAAAGAAAACTGAATTTATATTTTCTGTTTTGCAGGTATAATGCCACAACAGAGCTGTAGCTCATCTTGCTCTACAGGAGGTTTTACTCCAGTATATGCTGCTCAAACCAGAGGGAAAGTTTCCTTCTTGTGACTGCTGCTGTGGGTCTTATGTTCATGGTGAAGTTCAGAATGAGCTGGTTCTCAACTGAAGTAAGCACAGTGACTGCAGAAAAAGGATGTTGAGCCATACTGGCTCGCACTCTCAAAGTTTATTTCCCAGGAATGTGTCAGATGGACTTGTTGCACTTCCTGTAGGGAGGTTTTATTTTGTTTGCTTTTGTTTTTTAACCTCATTGCACTATGGAGGATTGCTTTTAAATAAATGTATTTAACATTCAAACATAATTACTGCATATAAGTATGCACTGACTGCATTGTCTATCTCTGACCAGTTACACAGGTCAGGAGAGGAAAAACATCGCCATCAAAACTGTTTAGTTATTGATATGATTTTTACTTTGTAATATTTCTTTATTTAAATTCTATTTGTGATTCATTTTTTGGGTGGTTTTTGTGAGGTTAACCCAGATATAATTTAATCTTTTTCCCATTTTGCAAATTTGTATATTGTATATAAGGCACTTCAGGTCATAGTGACTGTTTTTCAACAGTAATGTATTTAATTGTGTTGTTAAAACTTATGGGAATTGTTTTATAAGTGTTGTTCATGAAGAAAATCACCATAATATTTTTCCAAATAAATTCTGTATGAAATATTTCCAAAAGCCTCAATCTGGTGCGAAGAATTATTGAGATGCTATGGTTATGATATGCTATGGTATGGATGCTATGGCTATGGTTAATATAATATAATTTTACAACAAAACTTTGTTGCTTTTTGTAAATTACATTTTATGGTTATAACTAAAAATTAGCTCCAATTTCCCTGTGCCCTGCACAGAGCCCAGACCGCAACCCAAAGTACACCTTTGGGATGGCTTTGAATGCTGACCGCACCACAGGCCTCCTCGTCCGACATCAGTGCCCAACCTCACTAATGCTCTAGTGGCTGAATGAGCAAATCTCCACAGCCATGCTCGAATGTCTAGTGGAAAGGTTATCACAGCAAAGAGAAAATAATCTGGAACGAGATGTTCAAAAAGTACATATGGGTGTGATGGACATGTGTCCACATAGATTTGGCCATAGAGTGTATGTTGTCACAGTAAACCTCATAATAAATAACACAAAAGCACATTATTTTTGGCAAACCACTCAAATGTTGAAACCAGTGATGTTTATCCACACAAACTTGCAAACAATAAGTGGACTGATCTAGATCTAGAAGTAGATTGTACTTTTGAATACTCTTGAATTCTTATAAAACATTACAAGTTAATTGAGGCTCATGTTGAATTTACAAGTAGATAATTATAGGATTTTACAGCATATTAGTTACAGGATTTACACACAAACTGTCAGATAAAATAGTTAAGTGATAGCTAGATCAACCTTCCTCAGGTCTTCAGCACAAATGTCATCACACATATACTGTAGCAAATTAATATATGCTATAACTCAATTTTAAGAAGTAACATAACAATTAGTGGTACAGGCATACAGTATCTCACAAAAGTGAGTACACCCCTCAGATTAAAAAAAAATATATTTGATTATATCTTTTCATGTGACAAAACTGAAGAAATGACACTTTGCTACAATGTAAAGTAGTGAGGGTACAGCTTGTGTAACAGTGTAAATTTGCTGTCCCCTCAAAATAACTCAACACACAGCCATTAATGTCTAAACCACTGGCAACAAAAGTGAGTACACCCCTAAGTGAAAATGTCCAAATTTGGCCCAAAGTGTCAATATTTTGTGTGGCCACTATTATTTTCCAGCACTGCCTTAACCCTCTTGGACATGGAGTTCACCAGAGTTTCACAGGTTGCTACTGGAGTCCTCTTCCACTCCTCCATGACGACATCAAGGAGCTGGTGGATGCTCAACCCTATTGAACATCTGTGGGGCATCTTCAAATGAAAGGTGGAGGAGCACAAGATCTTTAACATTCACCAGCTTAGTGACGTCATCATCAATATGTCTTTCGAGTGCAATTATCTACAACCAGAAACCATAATAATTACATCAGTTGCTTATAAAATTCTAAAATCTGATTTCAATAAAGCCATGATTGGGGAAATAAATTGCACATCTGAAAGTTTGACAAGATAAATTTCTTTACAAATAAGGCAACTCAAACAGTGAGGTGGCATTGTTATATCAGAGATGTTCATTTGTGTGTGGTTATTCATCTGTCCTGAGGCACTGGCTTTTAATCTGTTACTGAAAATTAGTATACATAGTTTGTTCAATTTAATTCAAGTCTTGTTGACTCTCTGTCTATTAAGGTCTGCCTATTAAGGATTGCCCTAAAAAACCCACAAGATAGCCTATAGCACAAGTGTGATAACATCTCAACTTAATTTTTTTTTGAGGCTATGTTGATATTAAAGTCTTACTGGCCCACACAAATCTATGATCATGAGCTGTGCCTGTCCACTGTCTACAATGACCCTGAATTAGATGAGGTTTTCTAAACATCTTGGTTAGCTTAACCACCAACAGCTTCTCATTTTTATACTTTAGTTACTGCTGTGAAAAGCTTAAAAACCATTTTTTTTAAAAAAGGGCTTTTTTGACTTTGAGATAGAGCTGTTCCCACTCCAATATAAGAAACATCAAGCTCAAAATCTAGCATTGAACTTAAGTTTGGATCAAGGGAGCTACAGTAAATGGGCAGATGTGAGGCATTCCTTCATAGTTTTAAATGCCTGAACTGCAGCCTGAGACCAGGGAAGATTTGTGAGGTAAGTACAGTACACGTAAGTACACAGTACAGTAAGGAAATTCTTTTGTTACCCTCTCTTGAATCATTTTAAATATTGAGACCCTTCATGCTTTGTAAGCTCTTTGCAGACCATGGCTTCAGCACTTGGATGAAACCAAGTAGGTGTAAAGAAAATTCTACAGAAACAGTTGATCTTTAGTACATTCACATTTATTCACTTGGCAGACGCTTTTATCCAAAGCAACTTACAAATAAGCAAAGCGATATATCAAGCAGAGAACAATACAAGTAGTGCTACCATACAAGATCCATTAATTGAGTTTCAGAGCAAGCAAAGTGCACAGAGTAGAGGTGTAAGTGCAATTTATTTTTTATGAGTTGGTTAAGTGTTCACAGAAGAGGTGGGTCTTCAGCTGTTTTTTTGAAGATGGTAGAGAAACATATGCATTTCCTAATTTATCTGGATTAATGTAAACATAGCCTAACAAGCTATAATGTGGGATTCAAGCTGGTGTGGTCAATACCTGAGCTCTCCAGAAATCAATCGCTGGCATCTGTGCCCGATGCCTTGGCATTGATAATCTCAGAGAAGCGATTGTTTGGCTGGATGTGTAATACGTAACATGAATGCTGATGCTGTCATGGCATGTTTGATTGTCAGATTTAGACTCAAATTTTAAGTAGGATTTGTCCAATCACCACAGACTAAACAGTTTGCTAGCCATAAACATCCATGAACAATGATGAATGATAAGCAGAATAAAAACGCATATAAATAGTTTGAGCATCAGATTTGATTTAAGCTGGAATCAATGATGTTGAGCTGAAGCCATATGCATTGAAAATTTGAACCATTCACTGGAATCCTTAGCATAGACCTATAGATGATTCTCCTTCCTGCTCATCATACGAAAAAAAAAAATCTGAGAGACTTCCTGTCCGACAGGGAACAACTGGCTGAAACACAGTTGTCATCATCGACTCTGGCAATGTCCAAATGACAGCTGCATTTATTGGATTGGACACTGACATACAGTGCTCTCCACTAACATTGGCACCCTTGGTAAATATATGTAAATAAATGTCTTTATTGTTAAACCTATTGATCTTTTGTTAAAAAAAAAATCACGAAAAATACTCTGCTCTTATGGATATTAAACAATTGCAAACAAAACACAAATTTGTCCAAAAATATATATCTTTGTTAAATATAAGTGTGCAACAATTATTGGCACTCTTAGTCAATACTTTGTACTACCTCCCTTTGCCAAGATAACAGTTCTGAGACTTCTCCTATAATGCCTGATGAGGTTGGAGAATAGATGGCAAGGGATCTGAGACCATTCCTCCATACAGAATCCCTTGAGATCCTTCAAATTTCAAGGTCCATGCTGATGGACTCTCCTCTTTAGTTCACCCCACAGGTTTTCTATGGGTTTTAAGCCAGCGGGCTGGCATGGTCATGGCAGGACCTTGATTTTGTGTCACGAAAACCATTTTTGTGTTTATTTTGATGTTTTGGATCATTGTCCTGCTGGAAGATCCAACCACAGCCCATTTTAAGCTTTCTAGTGGAGGCAATCAGGCTTTCATTTAATATCTGTTGATATTTGAGAACAATGTGTCCACGATGCCATGCATGCTAAAAAATGCCATGGTCCTCTGGCAGAAAAACAGATCAACCACCATATTTAACTGTGGGTATGAGGTACTTTTCCATAGGGCTACCTCTCTGTGAGTGCCAAAACCACCTCTAATTTGGTTTCATCTGACCAATTTGAAGTTTCAGTAGTGTCTGGCAAACTGAAGATGCTTCAGTTTGTTTTTGTATAATAGTGGAGCAACTAACTTCTGCAATTCTACAGCTGTGATCCTTGGAGATTTTTTGGCCACTCGACCCATCCACACGTCCAATTCCAGGTAGATTCATAACATTTCCCGCTTGCCTGGAACTTCTTACTTACTGCCCTGAAGGTGGAAATGGGCATTTTCAATGCTTGTGCTATTTTCTTATAGCCACTTCCCATTTTGTGAAGCTCAACAACCTTTTGCCACACAGCTATATTCCTTGGTCTTACCCAGTGTTATGAATGACTAAGTGAATTTGGCCTGTGTGTTACTATCATTTTTATACCCGTGTGAAATAGGAAGTCATGGTTGAACAATTTCCTGTTCTTAGTCACCCAGGTTTACTAAAAAATGTAAAAAACAAAAACAAAAAAAACAATCAGAATATACTTCACATTTAATATTCTCTCATATGAATTTATAGGGGTGCCATAATTGTTGCACGGCTATATTTAACAAAGTTAATAAATTAGTATTTTGTTTTCATTTTTTTTATATCCATGAGAGCAGAGTGTTTTTGTGATTTTTTTTTAACAAAAGATCAAAAGGATAAACAATAGAATTTTTCACAGCCTTCTTTCTTCATATTTACCAAGGATGCCAATATTAGTGGAAGGCACTATAGGTCACAGGATCAAATGAACTGTTTTGGGCACTCCCAACCATAAAGATTTTTATGTGCAAAGGCTACACTGAGAATGTTACAGTTATCTTTATAACAACACAGACTTGGAGGAATACATAGCATCAGTGACTGGCTACATCAACAAATGCATAGATGATGTAACTTCCTTCAAGACCATCACCACATATGCAAACCAGAAACTGGATGACTGCTGAAGTGTGCTTGCTGTTGAAAATCTGAGAGTCTGCCTTTAGGTCTGATGACATGGCAGCCCTCCGCATAGTAAGCGCAAATCTGTCCTGGGCTATCAAAGACGAAGAGCCCAACTATGTAGAAAGAATCAACTGTCACTCCACAAACATCAAGCACACAAGGTGTATGTGGCAAGGCATTCAGGCCATCACAGACTACAAAGCTACACCATCTGTCTGTGATAATGACGCTTCTTTCCCAGATGCCCTGAATGATTTCTATGCACGTTTCGAAGCACAGAACAACATGCCAGACAGAAAGAGCACACCAACCAAATACTTCATCTGTCTGCAGTAGACATCAGGAAAACTCTGTCCCGAGTCAACCCACATAAAGCTCCAGGTCCTGACAACATACAATGGGTGAGAGTCCATGAGAGGCCGTCAGATTACTCAACACCCTGCTGCCTCCCAATGCTCACCTGGGCTAGTCGAACACCTAACTCAGTAAGACTCAGTACTACTGCACATGCTCTAACCCAGTAAGACTCGGTACCACTGCACATGCACTAACCCAATAAGACAGTACTTCTGCACACTGCACTTTACATAGCTGCATCAGTCACTTTATTCTATGGAACTTGTTTTTGCTGTCAGCATTGCTGCTATATCTGTGCTGCTACATTACACAATAGCTTACAGTTTACAGTCAATGTTTAACTAGTCATCCAAACATGCCTTGCCAGCTCTGTGCAGACCCTAAATTGTCAGAGATGCGCACTTAGAACTTCATCTGAGTGCCCCCCACTTAACCTGTTGGTAGGTGGACATGCCTATGGGTGTGGCCTCTTAGAGAGAACTGCAAGCCAAAGACCATGACAGACAGAAGCATGCTGCTCAATAAATAGCTTTGAACATCTCATGAACTCTTGGTTTTAGCCTTCAGTTTTACCTGTGCATACTGCATTTGTTATTAAAGGATAAGTCAATATGGGAAAAAAGCAAGTAATTTTGAAGCTAAGAAAAGAGGGAAAATCAATCAGAGGCATTACACAAATACTAGGCATAGCCAATACAACTATTTGGAATGTCCTGAAAAAGAAACAAATCACCGGTGTACTGAGCAACATACATATAAGGAGTCAGTCAAGGGAAATTACAACAACTGATGACAGGAACATTGTGAGAAAAATCTGTGAAGCTGTGAAGAAAAATCCCACATCAACAGTCAGTGACCAATCACCAACAACCTCCAGAGGGCAGGTATCACAATCCACCGTTCACAGAGAGCAGAAATATAGTGGCCATACCACAAAATTTTGTTGTATCCCTTGCCAGACTCATAGGCAGCCACAACCTTTTTTCAGAATGCATTTTATTTAAGGCCTTCAGAAAACATTTTGTGGATGCCTATGAGTCTGGCAAGGGACAGGCACACATTACACTTTCCTCACAACAAACTAATCTTTGTTTTGATAACTCTTGATGTCACATTTAATTCCAAAAATAATCACGAATTTACCACAGTACATCTTTTCATGTGACAACACAGGGAACCATGAATGCCAACATGTACTGTGACATTCTGAAGCAGAGCATGATCAGTATGCAGTATTTCAGCATGATAACGAACCCAAACACATCTCAGAAAATGACCAATGCCTTGCTAAAGAAGCTGAGGGTGAATTTGATGGACTGGGCAAGCATGTCTCCTGACCTAAACCCTATTGAGCATCTGTAGGGCATCCTCAAACGGAAGGTGGAGGAGAACAAGGTCTCTAACATCCACTAGCAAAGTGGTGTCGTCATGGAGGAGTGGAATAGGACTCCAGTGGCAACCTGTGAAGCTCTGGTGAACTCCATGCCCAAGAGGGTTATATATATAGTGCCTTTTTATTTACGTGTGAGGGTAATGTATTTTCATGCTGTATTACAAATTGTTAATTTTTCCAATTAAATCGATTAAAAACAGACATTTATAAGTACTTTTGTACCAGTAATCACAGATATGTTTTGCAAATTAAACAGTTGTATTCTTTCTAAAACAACATGTATTATTTAGTGTTGGGTCCGAGTCCACTTTTGTTGAGTTCGATTCGAGACCAAGTCCTTAAACAATAGAGTCTGAGTCCAAAAGGGACAGAGTTTGACTCAAGCCCGAGTCCTTAATTTCCGAGTTCAAGTCCAGAAAGTAATAAAATTTTTGGAAAAAATATTTGGAATTGCAATTGTAAAATCAACACTGAGCGGTTTAATTAATATTTTAACCTTCACAAACCAATGGCACCAACATACATGTAACAAAAAATACCACTATTATATTGTGCCATTGACATCATTTAATAATTAATAGATGTCATCAGCACCTCGACTAATTTTTTTTTCATCAAAAATGGTTTCAAAGAAAAAAAAAGGATATAGAGGTATAAGAAGAACTTTTAGTAGAACAAGTGTATGAAAATACAAATGACCCTGTTTTATTGTATTACACTATATTGTGTCCTCCAGTTTGAGTTGACATTTCAATGATTTGACACCTCTCCCCCACAGTTATATAGGCTGAGAGAGAGAGAGAGTACAGAGTAGACTAACTTTTAGCAGCAGGTCATAACAACAAGCTTCATGCTTTATTACTGCTTTTAATCTGTCTATGAATGACAACAAACTCTGTTCTTGTAACTTTTTAAATTTTAATTCCTAAAATAAAATTATTAAAAAAAAATCTTTATCAGCAGGTTTTATGATATTTATTAGATCAAGAATTACATTTAACATGAAATTCAAGTTGAGTTGATGCCAAAGAGCTCCATTTTAGTCTCATCTGACCACAACACTTTCACCCAGTTGTTCTCTGGTGGTCAGATGAGACCAAAATGGAGCTTTTTGGCATCAACTCAGCTCGCCGTGTTTGGAGGAGGAGGAATGCTGCCTATGACCCCAAGAACACCATCCCCACCATCAAACATGGAGGTGGAAACATTATGCGTTGGGGGTGTTTTTCTGCTAAGGGGACAGGACAACTTCACTGCATCAAATCTTGGGTGAGAACCTCCTTCCCTCAGCCACGGTATTGAAAATTAAAAGTAATTACTAAGTCATTACCAAGAACTAAGTCATGTTTTGCAGAGAGGTCAAATACATATTTCCCTCATTAAAATGCAAATCATTTCATAACATTTTTGACATGTGTTTTTCTGGATTTTTTTGTTGTTATTCTGTCTCTCATTGTTAAAATAAACTTGCCATTAAAATTATAGACTGATCATTTCTTTGTTAGTGGGCAAACGTACAAAATCAGCAGGGGATCAAATACTTTTTTCCCTCACTGTAGGTCTATCAGTGGTATTCAATTAAGAAATACTATGGAAATTGAATAAAGCAATTAAATGTAAAATAAGAAAGACTTCACTGTATGACATATACAGTTATTCTTATTAAATTTACTGAAGTTATTCAGTCAAATGAGTGAGAGTGATTTTTTCTTTGTCTTTTGTTGTTTGATTAACCTTAATGACACAGACAGCAGCAGGTTTATTAGGCTTCTGTCACTTTAAGAAATAATGCACAGTGTCACGTATCGTGACGTGAGGGAAGATAGGACAGATGCAAGCGCAGTTGGAACAGTTTTATTTAAAAAGAGACACAGGCAGGTAAATCCACAACGTGATCCATAAATGTAATCCAAAACATGCAAGAGGTCAGGTGATCGGCAAACAGGCATACTCACGGCTAGGCAGGAATCAAGGTCATGGTCACGGAAAACAGGGTTGCGATACAAAACATGAAACGTGAACAGCATCGAGGGACTGGTAGTGGAGAAACCAGCGTGAACTAAACTAACGAACCTAAACATGAACTATGACATGGACTATGACTAATGGCTCTAAACATGAACTATGAAACATGACAGGAACAATGACTATGGTAACTATGATCTAATTTATCTAACTCATCTATTCTATCTAACTCATCTATTCTATCTAACTTATCTATTCTATCTAGCTCATCTATTCTATCTAATATTCTGCATTGAGTATTGGGAGGCATGCGGTATATATGCTGACATGAAAGCCTTGTAAGTGCTAACAGCTGAGGGCAATACAGACACACATGACACTACAACCAATGACATGATGGGGAGGAGACATAACATGAACATAAACAAATGCATGTGGCGGGATGTCACTGCTGTCCACAGTGGACGTCCTTGGCGGAGCAGGAAAACGGAGCGATGTCCTCGGCGGAGCAGGGAAGCGGAGCGACGTCCTTGGCGGAGCAGGAAAGCAGAGCAATGTACTCAGCAGACTAGGGAAGCAGGGTGATGTCTTCATCGGAGCATGAGGGCAGAGCGACGACCACAACCAGGCAGGTAGGCTGAGCGAAGTCCTCGGCGGAGCATGAAAGCGGAGCGACGTCCTCGGCGGAGAAGGAAAGCAGATCGATGTCCTCGGCTGAACAGGGAAAGAGAGCGCTGTACTCAGCAGTACAGGAAAGCGAAGCGAAGTCCCCTGTGAGGTCAGGGAGAGGAGTGTGGGTCTCCGTGAGGCCAGGGAGAGGAGCGTGTGTCTCCACGAGGCCAGGGAGAGGAACGAAGCTCTCTGTGAAGCAGAAGGGGGGAATGATGTTCACCGTGGAGCAGGAAGGTAGAGCGACGACCTCAGCCGAGCAGGGAGGCTGAGAAATGACCTCAGCCGAGCAGGGAGACTGAGCGATGACCTCCGCTGAGCAGGGAGGCAGAGCGATGACCTCAGCCAAGCAGGGAGGCAGAGCGATGACCTCAGCCGAGCAAGGAGGCAGAGCAATGACCTCAGCTGAACAGGAAGGCTGAGTGACGTCCTACCGGAACATGAAGGCTGAGTGATGTCCTCACCTGAACATGAAGTCAGAGTGACATCCATAGCCAAGCATGAAGGCAGAGCAACATCCACAGCTGGACAGAAAGTCTGAGCAACATCCTCAGCTGAACATAAAGGCTGAGTGACAACCTCATACGGGGGCGCCGAGGTCGCCAGGTTACTCTCAGATTGCAGCTCTGGAGTTGGGACCTCTTCGTATGTCTCAGGCTGGGGCTCTGAGGTCACCAGGTGAACCTCGGACTTGAGCAGATCTTGGTCGGCCGTATCGGTAGACTTGAGTATGGGCAGAACTTGGGCAGCTGGGTCGGTAGACTTGGGTGTGGGCTGAACTTGGGCGATCGGGTCAGTAGGCTTGGATATGAGCAGAACTTGATCAGCAGGCTTGGACATGAGCGGAACTTGGTCAACTGGGTCAGCAGGCTTGAACGTGAACAGAACTTGTACTTAATAGAGTAATCATTTTAATTTTAAGTATATAGGAGACTTTACATCCCACCTATGGAATGTGTTTTTCAATAAAAATTTTCTGGAGATTTTGAGTACTACGCAGCATTTTTCACTACCTAACCATTTTGTTTTCATGTACACAGGAATGTCGCCATCCCAAACATGTGGCTCTCTAATTCACTGCACAGTGAGACTCCTGGCCACAGCATATGCCTTATCCATTGGCACATTACTCAGCCAAATGGTCACAGATTATTGCTGGACCAGTCAGTAGCAATGCAATGCTTACATCTCAACTAACTTTAGGTCTACTTGCTAAAGTGCACATGTCAACATCAGTTGTCAATTGCATGTTCGCTATAAGCAAAAGTTTATTATTACTACCAGACAGGTATGGACAGAGGATTCTTCCAGAACTTTTATTTTGTGTCCCTTGACACTACTCAGGACAGACCACCCAGACAGAAGGTGACAATGCACCTCAGGACCTGGAGATCATCAATCACTTTCTTAGTCTTGAACGGTGACCTAAAAACCTCTGGACTCAAGGAAATCCTTCTCCAAAAATAAACCCTCAAACCCATAAGGTTAGCAGTTTCCTCTTTGTTTCCAAACACTTGTAAGGGTTGACACTTGCCACTCATAAAAAAGGTAACACCACCCTTCAGTGAGACAATTCAACTCAAAAGCTTCTCCAGTTGTCTCTCCAAACTGTCTAGTGTTGAAAAGTTAGAGAAAACACTTTCTAAATCTCCATATTTCCATTAATTTCTTTAAGGATATTTATAGGTTTAATTAATCTCAGTGCACATTACTTACACCATCATGAGTAAATATAAATACATAAATATATATGATATCATTCATTACAGTTGATAAACAGTGTAATACATCTTTTGTCGTGGCAAATATTTTTACATAATTCCTAAAAGAAACATTTTTAAAAAATGCTTTTGTTTTCAACATAATTTAATAGGAATTCCCTTTTGTTTTAATCAATATTTTCAACAGCAGATACAAGTGGATGCTTCATTAGTTTTCTGTCAACTCATTAACACAGAATGTGTACTACAAGGGACTTATGTTCTTGTCCTCATTGCTATTACGTTTTTATAGAAAAGCATAGTTTGCGATCCGAATGCAGCACACTTTTTAGGTGCATTATGAGTTGAGATTATTCTGTATACATGTGTTTGGTGTTCTATATTGCTCTTTACTGCAATCCTCCTATCTCTCAAATTGACTCTCAGAATGTACATGAACACCCCCCCCCACCACCACCATTATTATTATTATTATTATTATTATTATTACTATTATTATTATCTCTGTTACTCTCTATGGTGGTTGATCACTTTAGACAGTTAGGGAGTGTGGCAATGTGTCTCTAGTCATGCCAGTAACTTCCTCAGCATCGTGGGAACCGCCTGTAGAAAACAATGATTGAATTCACAATGGTGCATACAAAGGCCACCTTTGGGAGAAACCATATCCCACAGCATGCTGGGAATGGGGAGCAAAAGCAGCAGATGTTAGGAGGACTATAAGGCAACAGATGCCCCCAAAGCAAGTATTCAGTATGAGCCAAACACATATCTCCAAGTCCAGCATAAAAGAGAAGCCGAATGTGGAGGAGGAATGAAAGCACACCCAAATAATAGTTGAAGACTTGCTACTTAAAGGAGATGGAGCAGTAAATAGTGTGGAAATTGATGTTCATGTACTTACAACTGCGTCTTACTGTGTAAGCTCCCTGTGAACATATCATGATGAAGAAATTTCTAAAACATTTCCTGCTGGCACAGTGGAGTTAAACATATCTTTTTTGGTTGGGAACATTCACTAAGAAAAAATCTACTGCCCGTTTTCTATGTTATATGTTCCATGTTTTCTATGTTGCTCCAGCTATGTTGCAACACTTCTGCAGACATTCAGTGCAAACTAATAACACCTAAAGGTTTTTTAATAGTGTTAGTTCTAAAAATGTATTTTTTAAAATTAGTTAGTTGTATGCTATTGCTGCAGTGTTTTTTGTTGTTGTTGTTTGTTTTTTTTAGTGTTGGTTCCACTTAATAAAAAAACAATGTGCAAAATGTTCACACAGAGACAAATACACAGCTTGTGACACTGTCTAATCCTGGGTCATTTTCAATTGGTCTCTGTGACATTTCTGTACAAATAATTTGTCTCGGATTAAGAAAAAGATACAGGGAAATCCAAACAACAATGACATTAATGAGGACCACATCAATCAGTCCACCAGTGCACCAAATGTCAATATGTAGACATAACATTCGTTTTCAATGTTTTCAATGGGCTTAATCCACCCTCAAAAGTCTATGAGAATAGAACACACTTCAAAATGACTGTAAGAAAATGAAGCTGTCACACAGTGATAAATGCATCTTATTCTTTATGTGTTTGTATTCTGGTGGCCTGTGTGAACTCAGCTCAACCAGGGCACTGAGTGCAGCTGCTGGCCATAATGCTAGTGGTCGTGGCAGGTCATATACTGAATATGAAGGACCATTGGTGACCTGTGAAGGTCATAGCACAGAACATGTTGAATCCCAAATAAACACTGCTCACCAAAAAAAGACCCAACACTGTCTATAAACGGTTTACTTGTGTGATCACATCTAAAGTTGGAGCCCACACTGATTTGAAGCCCCCCCGCAAAAAAAAGTCCCAAAAAACTGGGGGGGAAATCCAGATGACTTGCAGTTGGCTGTAGAGAAAGGAGAGGGGTGTGGGCCTTTTAAGACATCATCAAGTGTGATGTGTGGGAATGGATGAGTGGACTGACGGCTGATTAATGACCACAAACACTGAATGCTCCATTCTCTTCAAATGATAATCATTTTCAATAGCAGATGAGAAAAGTTGGACCTTCGTTGCTTTTCGTACAATGAGCGGCAATCCTTCAGTGTTGAGGACAAAGGATAGAATCTTATGTCCGCCTGCAGTGTTTGTAGGGAATAGTATTCTATGTTCATAGAAAATCAACATCATGCCTTAAAACTCTTTGCTCAAATACTGCAAAATGTATTTCTATATATGGCCAATTTTTTCATTTATTTGAATTATTTTGTGCTTAGGAATAAATAGGAACAGTTGTAATTAGAAACATGGCAAAAGAAGTATTCCTCCTAATTCCTTACTCTGAAAATGTATCATGTTCTGTTAACACTTTGCAAGCCATTTTATTTTATACAAATACACTTATAACAGCTATTTAAACATATTCAATATATCTCTAGGTAAACCATTCAAATAAAATCACTTGGACAATATTTTTTAAAAGATGCAGTTGTCTGTGTGAATAGGTGTGGGTTTCAGTAATAGATGGGCCTCTTTATTTCAAAAACTTTTGAGTCTTTTTTTTTTTTTACTGTCAGATTAAAGTAACATTTAATGTAATATAAACACAGTTTTTAAAGAATAGAGGAATTAAAACAAACAAAACAGAAACAGTTTAATTAAAGTATATATTATTTAATTGTCCATAGCAAAAATTGGTAGCAGTTTCCCAACACCAAAACATGGAATGAAATATGTATCTCTTGTTCAAACTGTAGATTTCATAATATATGTTCTATTGAACATAAAAGAATAGAGTGATGGTGCATCATCTTTATCTTCAAACATGTGTCCCCTTCCCCCGCCAAAGTGAATGTGATGATGGGGACCTCTCTGATTTTGGCCCTGACTCCAGACTGCCTGCTTTGCAATGGAAGCCACAGGTCTACAGCTGCTTCACTACATTAATGGACAGATGGCGTACACCACCTATTAACACAGTCACTAGCACTGCTCCATCCTTTTTTTGGTAACTGCTGGCTTGTTTTGGCATCCTCATTCTCATCCCCCAGTAGACATGGTTGTCCCTCACCCAGCACTTTTCCAGTATTTAAATAAGCAGATAGAGGGACTTGCTTTCATCTGAATATGAATAGAATGAGAGGAGGAGGTGCAGAGGGAAAAAAGGCGAAGGGTGACGAGGACCAAGCGTCATCCATGCAACTTTTTTTTTTAATGAAAGGAACAAGCAAAAGATAGAGAATCAAATTGACTCAAACAAAGTTTACTACAAACACAATTTGTTTGTTTGTTTCTTTTTTTTTAAATTACAAATACAATTATCCCCAGACTTTTTCTAGTGACATTCTATCACTTTAGTAGGTTTCAGTGTTATCACATTAAAAAAATGTATCTACAGCACTTATAACCTGGGTTTTTTTGAATTATTATTATTATTTATTTTTACAGAAAACTAAGAGATGGACAATTTAATCCCCCAGGTTGCAACAATGGATAAATACCATTAAGGAGAGATGAGGTCAAGTATTATTGTCACAATTTGAGGTTGAGGCAGAAGCAGTCACAGATTGTAAACATTTAATATAAACAAATAGACTACTAGACAAACACTAAGATAACTTGGCAAGATACTATGGCAAAAAACAGAACACACTGACATGAAAGACAGAAGTCTCAGACAACAAAAGACAAGGAGAGAGTGCAGACAAAGACTATATATACACATGGGTACTCATTAACCAGAAATGTGGATCAGGTGCAGTTACATTACATTTATTCATTTAGCAGACGCTTTTATCCAAAGCGACTTACAAATAAGCAAAGCGATATATCAAGCAGGGAACAATACAAGTAGTGCTACTATACAAGATCCATTAATTGAATACCAGAGGAAGCAAAGTGTACAGAGTTGAGGTGTAAGTGCATTGTCTGTTTTTTTTGTTTTTTTTCGTTTTTTTTTTTTTAGGAGTTGGTTAGGTGTTCACGGAAAAGGTTGGTCTTCAGCTGTTTTTTGAAGATAGTGAGAGATTCTGCAGTCCGGATTGAGATCGAAAGAGCATTCCACCACTGGGGAACGGTATGCGTGAAGGTTCTGGAAAGGGACTTTAAGCCTCGCTGAGTGGGAACTACTAAACGTCGGTCGCTAGTCGATCGCAGTTGTTGTGCATGTGGTCATGTGGTGCAGTGCAGTGGCTGATGGGAAATGTGACAGAACCCTCCCCCAAGGGCGCTACTCCCGGAGCGCCCACACTGATACGGCCCCCCACCGGCGGCCCCGGGCTCCCGGGCAAAATGTCCTCAACAAAGCCAGTAGACCGAGTGTCTCCCACAACGGTTCAGGGAGGCAAAAGGGGCGGGGCGACCTCCTTCCTGGGGCAGAAGAGGAACGCGAGGACCCCCACGAGGTTCCAGGGGGGAGCGAGGGTCTCCGCGAGGCTCCAGGGGGGAGCGAGGGACTCCGCGAGGCTCCAGGGGGGAGCGAGGGACTCCGCGAGGCTCCAGGGAGAGGAGCGAGGTTCTCAAACACAAAAAGCATGGAACGCATGCGTCCCGACACTCAGCTGAACGGGAAGGCAGAGCGACATCCAGAAGAGGGGAGGGAGGGCGGGTATCGGTCTCATCTCCGAGCATATACTCCAACCCGTGTAACTTGGCATATTTCACAACGAACGCCGCGTGTGGTATGGTGTATGCGCTGTCCCGCGATGGTATTCCAAGTATGTGGCTACTCTGAGCCATCAGTACTCTCGACCTTCTTCCCTGTGCAGTGCAGTGGCTGATGGGAAATGGAGTCCAGAGTTTCCAGATACTTGACAATTATTTTAGTCATTCAAACCTTACAATGACATAAGACCTCTTTCTGGATGCTTGGGGCTCTGCACCCATCAATAAAAATTAATGTCATTATGAATTCAAATTATGATATGGCTAAAATAATACAGGGAAAAGTCCATTTTGCTAGTGACTCTCTATGTTTTATGCAATGCAGTGCAGATGGAGCATACATCTCACACAGGATTACCTAACATTTATTTGAGAACCCGAATAAATATTGAACTACAGGTGCATCTCAAAAAATTTGAATATTGGGGAAAAGTTATTTTTTTCCATAATTTAATTGTCATGTTTTCCCCTTGTGGCAACGTGCTCTATTGCGCAAATACGAAAGCATGTGCTTTTCCCGAGTGACAGCTGGACATGTGCGTTTGTTGTTGTTGCTGATGTCATGTCTCTGCCCTGTCTTGTCATGTGTCATAGTGTCACGTGTGTTATTGTATTGCCTGCAGCTGTTAGCAGTTGCGGGGGCTAATGATATCTGTGTGTGTGTGTGTGTGTGTGTGTGTATATATATACTGTGAGCCGTGCTACACACAGCGCGGTGTATTATACTTATTTCCACGTTCCATGTTAGATTTAGTTCACGCTGGGTTATGCGCTCCCAGGTCCACGTCCATGTTCATGTTCATGTTTGTTTATGTATCGACCCTGTTTTCCGTACCACGACCTTGATCTCTATCTTGCCTGTTATATGCCTGTTTGCTGTTCGCCTGACCTTCGCCTGTTTCTGGATTACGATTATGGATTACATTTTGGATTTGTCTGCCTCTCTTTATAAATAAACCACTCATTCTTATATGCGATTGCATCTGTCCCCTTTATCTGCTGCGTCACGGATCTCTGACATTAATTCAAAAAGTGGACCTTTCATATATTCTAGATTCACTACACAAAGTGAAATATTTAAAACCTTTTTTTTGTTTTAATCCTGATTATTACGGCTTACAGCTCATAGAAATCAAAACTCCAGTATCTCAAAATATTAGAATAAAGAATTTATATTCACCTGAGAAGAGCTCAAATCAGCTAATTAACTCAAAACACCTGGAAAAGCTTCCTGAACCTTTAATCTCTCAGTCTGGTTCAGTACACATAACCACAATCATGGGGAAGATGGAAATCAAAGTCCCAGAGTCTGGAGGAAGAGTGGAGAGTCACAGAATCTACGTTGATTGAAGTCCAGTGTGAATTTTCCACAGTCAGTGATGATTTGGAGTTCCATGTCATCTGCTGGTGTTTGTCCAGTGTGTTTTCTCAAGCCAAGAGTCAATGCAGCGTCTACCAGGAGATTTTATGCTTCATGCTTCCATCTGCTGACGAGCTTTATGGAGATGCTGATTTCCTTTTCCAGCAGGACTTGGCACCAGCCCACAGTGCCAAAACTACTAGTAACTGGTTTGCTGACCATGGTATTACTACGCTTGATTAAATAGCCAACCTGAACCCCATAGAGAATCTGAGAGACACCAGATCCAACAATACAGACAACCTGAAGGCTGCTATCAAAGCAACCTTGGTTTCCATAACACCTCAGCATTGCCACAGGCTGATTGCCTCCATGCCATTTTTGTGCAAAAGGAGCCCCAAAGATGTATCGAGTGCATAAATTAACATACTTTTCAGAAGGTTGAAATTTCTGTATTATAAATTCTTAAATTTTGAGATGCACCTGTATGTGCTCATTGGCAAACTGTAGTCTTGCAAAGGCTTTTTCATAGCACGCCTCCCATGCAGGTCAAATTTGTGCAATCTCCTTCTGATAATAGAAGCATATAAGATAAGATAAGATAAGATAAGATAAGATAAGATAAGATAAGATAAGATAAGATAAGATAAGATAAGATAAGATAAGATAAGATAAGATAAGATAAGATAATACTTTATTAATCCCCAGATGGAGAAATTAGGGTTTATATACTTTGACACCAACAGTTGCAAGACTTAATAGCAGATCCTGTGATGAAATTTTGGGGGTTTTAGAAACTTCTTTTTGTATCAGATCTGCTGTTGGGCTGAATTTGCTGTGATGGCCAGTCTGGGACAAACTGACAGTTGTTAGAAATCTGCACCACTTGTAGATGATTTTCCTTACAGTGCAATGATGTATTTCAAATAATCTTTTTAAATCCCTTGCCAGACTCATAGTCATCCACAACCTTTTTTTCTGAATGCCTTATAGATCTCTTCAGATCTTGGCATGATGACACCACACACTTCAATAGCAAAGGGAACAATAGACAGTAGATGTGAGAGGGGTTTAAACAAGGGGTTTCCACCTGCACTAGCACCAAATCTTAAACACCTGATTCTAATTTGATGGATTTGAAGGTGTGATTACTGTAGAGGTGTACTTACATTTTCAATGTGACTAATCTGTTTTTTGTTAATTTAAATTGTGAAAATTACTACAAAATGTCATTTGATAGAGTTTATCAACTTTATTAATAGGCACTGTTTCAAAGCAGAGTTTGCTTGCCCAAATATGTCAAAATAATCAACGATTTCCATGGGATGTGCTTATTATTTAGCATGATTATATACTTTTTTATACTACTGTTTTTATTGTTTTTGATTTGATATAGTTCCATTTATGCATACAACTAATCCAAGCTTCTTCACTTGGTATCCTTCATCCTCCCTGTCCTGCCTAACATCACCTATAAATACTTCTCTCCCACTAACCGAAACCTCCACTCTACCACCCATTCCTCCATAGCTTCAGGCTCCCTATAATCCTTTATAGACTCTGACTCCTTTTCCTCTCTACAACTGGAGTAGGCCACTTATATGTTCCTCTCTACATATTCATCATCCATGGACCTCCTCTGCCCTCTATCTTCTAAACCCAGTAAGTTTTCTCACCCTGTTCCTTGGCTGTTGGCTATGATGAACAGCAATCAGAAAGAATTAAAAGCAGCAGAGAGAAAGTGGAGGAACTCAATAATGGTCTTGTCTCATATGACTCTTACCTGTTTAAGTTCTCAATTGATGTGACAGCTGATAAGACCTCCTTCAACAAAGGATGCTGGAAGCTTCTGCACAAGATCATTGTAAGCTCCACATCTTTTCCTCACTGCTTAACCTTCACCATCCTCCCTGACTGCTGAAACTTTACCATCTTTTTTTGTTTGGAAGACTGAAAAACTCTGCCAAACCTTCACTACTACCCCAACTACAATACACATTCAGATTACCATATTCTTCCTCTGACACTTTTCTCCTCTATGAACAGAAGAGCTCTTGCAAGTCAACTTCTCCTGCAATTCCATCACCTGCACAGTGGATCACATTCCATCCACACTGCTCCAAACTATCTCACAAGACTTCCTCCTCTTCATTTATACACCATACTATCAGCATAACATCTAGTCATTTACCAACTGTATTTAATACATCAAGGGTCATACTGACTTGAAGAAACCCACTCTGGATACCTCAACTACCAACAAGTATCACTTTTCTCTTTTCTTTCTAAAATCCTCAAATACACCACCTATAATCAACTGTCACTTTATTTCATCCAGAACATTCTTTGAGAACCTAACTAGTCTGGCTTCAAAGCAGCACACTCTACAGAAACCACCTTTGTAGTCATCACTGAGATGCTCCATGCCACTAGACAGCCAAACTGTCATCTGTCCTCATCCTCCCCAACCTTTCAGCAGGTGAAGTTTTCATACCACTGCTATGTGGATTACACTCAATTTATCCTCCCCTTTCATCCTGAAACTTAATCCCAGCAAAAACTGCTATTCATACCTGGAGACATCCCCATGCATCCCCATGTCAGGATTTTGTGATCTACCTGGACAACTCTGAAATCTCACCATCTGTCACTGCACACAACCTTGGAGTAACTATGGACAATCAACTGTAGATACAAAGCCAAAAATTGATCTGCACCCACCTACCTTAAAGCACTTATCACACCACTGCACCACACTCGGTCAGATCCTCTAGCACTGCTTGACTGGTTCCACCATCTCTCAGTGTACGAGAAAGGCATGCATCAAGGCCCTTCTCTGTTCTGGGGCATAGGTGCTGGAATATACTTCCCTTAGATAGCTGAACAGCTGAGTCACTGGCTCTCTTCAAACAATGACCTCTTCAAGTACATAAATTAGCACTTTGTTATAAAAAAATCATCTTGTGTGTTTTTTCATACTATACTAACATCCCTAACAAGGTCTTTAGACTGATTGTACTCTTATTCCCTGACCTAGTGAACTAGTATGAGGATGTATTTATTGAGTGAAACTTTAACAAACTTCAGTAAGTCAGTTTGGATAAGGGCATCTGCCAAATGCCATAAATGGAAATGTTCTGCAGTAACTGAATATTAAATGTGATGAAGTGCGAAATCTTAAAAAGTACAGTTTTTCAGAACCCTATGCATGTGTAAGAGTGAAGGCATTTCTGGGCATCAAAACTAGGTACCAATGAAAGTACGTATATTTTTTACGTATCTGTACTTTATTTGAATTTATTTCTTTCTAAGAAATAAAGAAATCAAATTTCTATTTCTAAGAAATCTAATATTTTTTAAATTTACATTTACATGTATTTATATTTACAATCTTTTGCTGCACACATTTACATTTATCAAGGCAGATTGCATTGTTTCAGCTAGCTATTAGCATTCAACTAATTTGTATTGTCAGAGTTATTATCATGCTAGACAACACTATTAGGAGAGATTAAGACTAAAGCTGTTGTTAATTAACCTTAGCTAAGTGTGTAAGCAGGGGCGTGGTCGAGCACTGTTTTGTGAATGGAGGGGTGGAGCTGGAATGGAAGAGTTTTGTGTATATATATGTGTGTACATGTGTATATATATGCGTGCACAGTAACATAAAAGTGCTGGAAATGCCCAAGTGGAAATGTCCTGCTCCAAGAACAGGCAGAGGACCAGCAGGTACAGTGAAGCCTGGTCTGGTCGTTGTGGGACTGCAGGATGACCTGTAGGCATTCCTGGAACTTTTTGAGTGTGTCATGGAAGTGTGGGGCTGGCCTGACTCAGAGTGGGTGGTCCACTTGCTGTTGCTCCTGTCGGGGGAAGCCCAGCTCGTGGCCCAACAGCAAGCTGAACCGCCAGTTGGTGTTCGCCAAACAGCTCTGAGATATCTATCAAAGGTGGCTGCTGGCAGAGGCGTGTGGCGCCTAAGAAGTTGTCAACCTCATGGTGCTGGAGCTACCAGAGGGGATGTCAGAATGGGTCCAGTGCCACTGTCTGGCATCATTAGACAAGGCGGTCCAGCTGGCAGGGGACCACTTGGTACCATATCCAGGGGCAGGTGAGCCCATCATTTCTCCCTCCCTCTCATGCTTCCCTTCTTCCTCCCTGCCCTCCCCTCAACCCTGCACCATGAATATGGCCATTTCCCCTCAAAATAATTCCCTGAAGCCTGTGCTTTCCCTCCTCCTCCCCCTCTGCCTGTCTCTTCTTCTCCTTTGGTTGGTGAATCCTTAGCCACTAGTGTAGAGGAGCTGCTGTTGCTGGGAACCTGGCCATTTCCAGGTACAACGCCACGTGATGGAGGTGGGGCCATTGGTCCGGATCCCCAATGCGCTGCAAGCCACCCCCCGCTTAAACTGTTAATGCTTTTCTGGTGAAGGTGAGGTGTGTGTACGGGGCTATTCATGAATACATAATCACGAGTTGATGCTCGTCACAATCCAATTCAGGTGACAAAGGCATATAATAGAGTCCACTGATATTGGGGACAAATTAGCCAGTATTTTAGACATTGGTGAGGGGAATGTGTGTGGATGGATCCTTCAGCAGTGTAGCATGGTGTGTGATGTGCGCAGCATTGGCTGGAGAGTTTTTGCTTGGGCTGCCAATATCAGCACAGCATCAGGAAGACACAAATGGGTCCTGCAGCGGTGTACACCAATTGGGTTACACCAATTTTTTACCCTTCCGTTTGAGGTGCTCGGCATTCCAGCAACATTCCAGCGACTCATGGACAGAATCCTCCATCCTCACGTGGCACATTCAGGATCTAAGGGCTATCCCCTTGGGATCAAGATCGCTGAGATGGGTGGGATTCAGCAAACCAAAGTAGTGTACAATTGGACAGGTGGCCATATGATATCTGGGAATCTCCCAGGGCCATGGGCAAGTGCGTCCCCAAATTGATAAGACAGTGGTGCTTGCGGCCTGCCCGAGGCCCAAGACCAGATGGTAGGATGGCTCCATGGCCTGAGTCAGGTAGAAGGGGTATGTGTTAGTGGGGGTGTGGTCAAGCGCTGGTTATCGATGGAGGGCGTAGCTGGAGAAGGTGAGTGATTATTCACCTGTGTACAATTAGTCATAATTTTTTCTTAGACCATTATTTTTCATTACATATTTATATTTACCATTCAACAAAGATGGATTCCATCATTCCCATCTAAAAAAAAAAACAAAAAACATTCCTCACCAAGTATGTAGCTGAGCCAGTCAGTGCTTTAAGACTTTTCATTTGAAGAAATGCTGAAGCAGGTTTCGTCTAGGATGTTGGATCAATGACAATAAAAATCTGATGATAATTTTGACTTTGTGGATTACATTTGTTTCCTCTTATTGTTCAAATGAACCAGATTCAAATGGCAACACAGCAAAGCAAAAATCATTCTATGCTACCTCTTTTAAAACCACTTAATTGGTTTAGTCCAAAGTATTCCAATACATGCTGGGTGATCAGGAACAACCTTTAAGGCAAACAACAATACTTCCTCTTGTGGTAGAATAACAGACAGTTGCTGATTAAGATAACTATGCTGAGGAGGGACAGCAGACAACCAGTAATACTGCAGCAGGAAATTGTGCCTCTTCCTCCCCTATGTCCCAGAAAGACATAAAAACAAATTATAGATACATATTTGGATTAACAATTGTTTACTAGAGAGTGCTGTTACTAGTTATTGATGTTGTTCTGCACATGCATTTTCTAGAAAGCGGTATATAATCAGGAAAATAGAATATATTGACTTTCCTTCACTTTAAAACACTTACAAAAGTACAAAAAGAGCTCTCATTCAGATAGCTATGAATGCTATGAATCTCTCTACAGTGAGTGTTGACCCAAAAGTGAACAGAGCACTCTCATTCTACAGACTGATAAAAAGCAAAAGTGTCAGAGCAGATCAGACAACCGGGTTCCCTAATACAAGATTTTTACTCTGCCTCCTGTCAAGATGGATGAACATTAAAGCAATTGCAGGTCTAATGAGTGCTACTGAAAGGCCTTTCTGCCTGCCTGGCTGCATAATGGGCACCAGAGCTGAGTCGAACATGCTGTGGAGGGGGTACAGCATGCCTGGATTTGTCATTTATGAAATTTAATTTGTCCAAGAATAAGCAAGAGTCAGAGGTCAGTCGGTTGAAGAGCCGACATGCTGACAGGTTGACCATTCACAGGGGGCTAATGAGAGCACGCGGCCAAGTGGACAGAACAAAGACAGACGGATTACACAGACTCATTTTGTTGACTGGAATCAATAACACCACTCATTCAGACTCACATTTCCTCTAATGGTCAGCACCAGCCTGGCAGAGGTCTCTATTCACTAAACATCACACACATGCTTTATCGACGCACGTCACACACGCTCTACTTTCTTTCGCACACTGCAGCAGGCACCATCGATTTTGTGGCATGTTTCACTCGACTTGCTGCGTTGTCTCCACCTGGGTTTGAGTAGAGTTTTACATCTTTCACTGGGACGCCATGATTTGTTTAGCAGGTTATTGTTCAGGGTGAGGCAGAACATTCATTCACACATGGAATTTAGACAGAGAGATATGTTAAATAAAGAAACACATTTAAATCCACAGCACAGTAAATTATGTTTGAATTCAAATCCTGCAACATGAAATAATTCATTTTAAAAAACTGTCTCTATGAGTACACACATTAATTCCAGTGGCATGCTTCTGATATTGTTTGGTGCTGATGAGCTCTGGGCAAAGGTTTTAGTGAGGAAGTGTATCAGGACCTAGAGGAAGCCGTCACCAGTATCCACCCTCTATCTAGTGCAAAGGGAAGGGGAAAAAGAAATACTAAAGTAAACAGAGCCTCAGCCATAAAGCGACGACTTAAGCTGACACAATATAGAGAAATGTACTTTTTTTCTCGTTTCCTGATGGATTGTCCTTTTAGTTCTGTTTTGAAGCATTCTATTTGACAAATAAAACAGCCTAAAAGTAGTCCTGAAACATGTGCCGCTTTATCTGTGGAAGAAATTAATAGTCGTGGATAGTGGTCAATATATGAACTCTCAATGTCTCTAATCTAAATGTCCTGCAGCTCTGTTAATGTTAGCCACCACTTCAGCCGCCATTTTATTAAATTTACATTTTTTTATTTTATCCTTTATTCAACCAGGAAGATCATGTTGAGATATCACAATCTCTTCTTTCAGGTAAACCTGGTTAAGATGGCACAGCACATAGAGTTTAGCACAGCGATAACCACAAAAAACAATACTCCTAGAAAACAAAAGCACTAAAAGTACTTTTAAAAGACATTTAAAAGTACTCAGAGGAGGCAATACATCTAGTTTAACTACATTTAGCAGATCATTCCAGGCACAGGGAGCATGAAAAAAGAAGGTTTGCCAAATCCTGAATATACATTTGGAACTTTTAACCGAATGTCTGATAGAAATCTAGTAGAACAAGTATTTGTATAAAAAATTAAGAGATTAGAAATATAAGAGGACAATTTATGCAGAAGTGCCTTAGTAATTAACATATACATATGCAATCTCCTCCTATGATGCAAAGATGTCCATGCCAATGATGCATATAGTAAACAGTGAAACAAAACAAAGTCACAAAGCATATAGTATACAGTGAAACAAAGTGTTATGCTGCATGATAGACAGAGTCCAGTTTCCTTAATAGAGATGAAGTCGCATGCATATAAACAAGGACACCATAAACAATTATAGATAAATTAAAAAAAGTACTCGCCACTATTATCAATGTTACATTAAAAGCTAGTTTTTTGTCAAACCATATACCTAAGTATTTATAAGAGCTAACACTTTCAGTGGTTATTCCATCTAATGTTGATTTTACCACATCCATTACCTTAGAATTACTAAACTAAAATCATATATTTGTCATATATTAAAAATCATATATTTATTTTTAATTTAAAATCAGTAGAGCTTGATTTAAAGATGTTGCTGAAGTATAAATGATTGTGTCATCAGCATACAGATGTATATTAGCGAAATCTACGCCGAAGTCTAAATCACTGATAAAAATAGAAAAATGGGGAGCTAAAACGGATCCATGAGCAACTCCTTTTTTTACTTGATGGAAAGGTGAACTATATTTTTCTAAACATGCCATACTCCTATCTTTAACAACCTATGTCCAATATCAAACAATGGATGAGTTCCAGCTTTCTTAAGCTCAACACAGCTATAACAGATGTCTTGTAAATGGGTTCTTAAAGCACCGTCTCGAGATTTTTGCATCATATGATACATATCGATATGGAACGCTAGTCAACCCTTGATTAGCTAATAACTTGGGTGCCATTTGTGACTTTGTCACTTACTTTTGAAACTGAAAGTGTTGTGGCCAGGACTGCATTGCTATATGTGAAAAAATACATACCTTTGACCTTTGCTTAGTCTGAAAGCTACAAAAACCAACCAGTATTTTGCCTTTTAGTCTGAATAATACAAACATTTTCTAATCACATTGAAATCACACCAAGGTCTTTGCTCAAAGTATGTGGCTGTGATTCTGTGTCTATATAGCATTAAGGTCATGCCATCATGGGATTTATTTCAGCCTTCACAGAAAGTAGAGGCACTGCTGGGCTTTCTTGTTTATGGAGCTGGTGTTGAGGAACCAGGTGAGGTTCTTATGCCAGGTGAAAACCAAAGAATTTGGTGCTCATGAGGATGTTCATGGAAGAGTTGTCGATGTTCAGCGGAGAGTGGTCACTCCATGCTCACCTGAAGTGATGCTCATCTCTTTTGTTTTGCCAGTCTGTTAGCCACTGTACCTCTTCTCTGTATGCTCTGTATGCGTCATTGGCGAACTTTATGATGTGATTTGAGCTGTGCATTGCTGTACAATCGTGAATCAGCAGGGTAAACAGTCAGCATCTCCTAGTCAGGAAGAATGCTGAACTTAAGTCCATGAACTGAAATTGAGATGATACACTTAGTACAGGGGGTCCAGTGTGGGTTCAACAGGGCCTCAAAGTGCCTCACGATGAGCCTCTTGAAGCACTTCATGATGATGGTTGTGAGTTCAAATAGATGGTAGTCGTTGAGGCAGGACACTGAAGACTTCTTCATCATGGGGACAATGGTGGTGGCCTTGAAGCACATTGGAATGACAGCAATGCTCATATGTGAGAACATCCACCAGCTGGTCTGCACATCCTCTGAGCACTCTGCCAGGAATTTTCTCTGGCCCAGCAGTTTTCCATGGGTTGACTCTGCGAAGAGTTTTCCTCATATCAGCCGTGGTTAGACACAGTACCTAGTCGCTGGAAGGAGGGGGGTCTTCCTCACTGCCACTAGTCAAAGACACTCTTGACTAATCCCACCTGCTCCTGCAGAAAGTTCCCACATAAAAGTTTGACTAATCACACCAGCTCACACAGTTACCATTTTAACAAATTATTCATTTAAACTACAGTGACCTTAACCATTGAGGCCAGTCCATGGATTTGTGAGACCCTATATGAAATCATGACCCCCGAACACACAAACACATAGTACATGACTGAATTATTTATTTTATTAGAGTAAGCACACAAAATAGTATAATAGATTTAGTAAAGCAATAACACACAAACGTTCTTGGTATGTATGACAGCTGTGTGACTAGTAAAATTTTTTTTACATTGCTCATAAAAGATTTTTTTTATTTATTTTTTACTCCTTAAGCACATATCAAGAATAGGGCTATATTTTATTTAAAATATATTTTTCTTTGAATTAAAATTTTTGTTTACAAAAAGTTTCTTTTTTTCATTATAATGTTTTATACTTTTTTACTCATGGCAGTCCTATGAGTATATGTATAATCCATTTACTTTTTGTAAATAAGTGATAATTAGAGAAAGTTAAAATTCATATGTACTTCAGAAAAAGACATATCATCCATCCATATTCTAGCACTTACTCCTTCTTCAGGGTCACGGGGAACCTGGAGTCTATCCCAGGGATCATTGGGCACAAGGCAGGGTACACCCTGGACAGGGTGCTAGTCCATTGTAGAGCACAATCACACACCCATTCATACACTACGGACACTTTAGACATGCCAATCAGCCTACCATGCATGTCTTTGGACTGGGAGAGGAAACCGGAGTACCCAGAGGAAACCCCTGCAGCACGCGGAGAACATGCAAACTTCGCACACACGGCAGAGTGGGGCGAAAGTGCTAACCACTAAGCCACCGTGCGCCCCAAGACGTATTATGATTTTTATAATTATTACCTACAACATGCATCCTACAACATGTGAGGTTTATAACACAATATGTAGAATATGTAACACAATACATTGGGAAGAATAAAAGACACCACATGGGGACTCCCTGGCCATGACGGGGCCCTATGCAGTTGCCTATATGGCCTAATGGACGGGCTCATCATGTATGACAGCCTGTTCCTTCAAAGTTTTTGCTAGAACCCAGTTCTAATGCACACTACATTAGAACTGAGGCACCAACACTACCTGCTTCTACTGCACTGCATACAAGTCAGGCACACAGTCCAGACACGACAATGCTGGCTAATTTCATTATTTCCCATAACTGTACATGGCATCCTAACCTTAAAATGATTTGAAGCTCAATATTCATTAATCAAAGTTTGCTGACTTAATCCTATGTATTTTGTTGGCTGATTGCACTAGTGTTGTCACTTTAGAGCTTCATGTTTCTGGGATTGATCTTGTTTACTGTCTGTTCATGTTCTTCCAGCAGGTGTAGATGAACTGGTGATTCTAAATTGCACCTAGGGGGTGAATATCAGTTCACTTGCCGGCCATATTCACAACTCTCCTGTACAGTTATTTTCAGTCACACAGGATGAGGCTCCTATCTATTTGAATGGAGGGGGAGACTCATAAGCTCAAAGCACATTCACAAAACTTTTTTTTTTTTTTGATTTTCAAAAAAAAATTTGAAATCACTGTTAACAAAATGGCTTGGTGACCCAAACCTTATTTACAAATGTTTCTATGAAGCAAAAATGACCCCTTAAATAGACTAAATGTTATGGAATGAGTTGGGTGTACCTGTACCTCTTCTATAGACAAGCCCATGTGTTCTTTTCACTAAAAATCAATTCAAATAAATTTTTTCACTATGAATCTAATCATATCAAGTAGACAGGTTAGTTATGAAGTTTGGCTGCTCTTGGCATGTAGAGAAAACTGAAGCGTGTATGTTATGAGAACTTTCATAACATTATTCAAAAACCATTTAGGACTATTGCAGAGGCTGCAGTATTTTATATCTGCATGGTGTGAGAATTTGACAGGTCAGACTTTTTTTTTTTTTATGTTTTTACTAACTAAGAGATTGGCACTTCTTATCAAAGGGCGGGACTTACTATAAAATGTTGGGCATTATGTACTTTCCTATTCATTTTTCAAGCAGTGGCCTATCTCAAGTACTGTCTTTTCATGACCCATATATGCACACTTGCTCATCTAAGCTACACACATATTGGACAAGCAAACAGCACAGTTGGATGTCCTGACCAGATTATTAGTCAGGAACAAGACAGTTTCCTTGGAATCTGTGCCCATTTCCTATTTGACAGTGCAAAGAATGAGCCTTTCCTTACTCTGGCCATTCCCTCCCATATCCTGAGTCCACCCTTTCCACACAAGTTTGTTACCAACTTAACTGTTTAAACACCCAAAAGGAAGTCACAAGGAAACAGCGGCCTAGTCCTAGGGGCCCAGCTGTCTCTGTCTACCTCTGTATTCTGTCTAGTCATCGCTTTTGAAACTTTTCAGACAATTAATGGCTACCCAGGGATTTTAGGATGCCAGTTTTCACTTTTGTAGTCTATGAAAGGATGTGTAAAGAGCTACATGTAGGACTAATCATGTAACATGGTGAAGTCTGTGGCATGTGCGCATACCACAAAAGTTGTACTTTTATTATGTACATAGAACAAACAGGTAAGGAAATAACACACCTTTTTGGGGTGTGTAAAGTAAATTGTAATAAAAATCTAAGGTGGAAAATAAATAAATTCCTTTTCAGATTTCTGAAATGTTTTTGAAGAACAGATATGTCTAAAAGTGCCAAAGGTTTTGACACTATGCACTAAATAACTAAAATTAATACAATGCTTCTCTAGCTATTCAACATCAATATGATTTTGGTTAGGACTAATCAGCTGCATGTATTATGCATTATGCAAGAGTCTGTGAAGGTTTCAGACAAATCATTTCCTGAAATCTTCTATTTTAAATCTTTGACAACTAAACAGACAAAAAACCTTCATGAATTAAGGAGAGACAAAGAGCTATACTAAACAAAAATGTGCTGTGATTAAATTTTCTTCCCGTTACACAAATACTGGCACAAACACAGCAATATACAAAAACAGATGAGTCGAGTTGGCTAAGTGAAGCATTCTGGGATAGGAGCTTTTGGAGTGTGTCCCACACCCTGGTCAGCTCAGTCCGTTTATAAAGTGAAAAGTTTAATGAAGTAGTGAAGCGAGGGAACACTGGGGACAGTTCTTTGCGCACAGATGGCCCTTTGTAACTCCTGACACCTGCCAGCTGCCTGGCCTTCAGAATGATGGCGTTGGGGGGGCATGGACACCCTCTCTTCTAAGCTGCCTACAGTGGCTGGGGTTGACCTATTGACCCACTGTGTCAGACGGGGCCAGCGAATGTTTTCTCTCTTCCCAGTGGGTCTCTAACTCTTGTCTGTGGTCTCTTACAATCGCTGCAGTGATCTGGGACTCTGCCACTTTTGGTCAAGCTGTCTAATTCTGCTGAAAATTAGATGGCCAGGGTCTCTGTGTTCACCATGAACTTGTTTAAGCTGGTTCAAATAAAAATACACAGGATTTAGTGTTTGTGTATTATTCATAGCTCAATTACATGCTTTTATATGCTAGACAATATTTTAAATTTTTTGTTGCACTGGGAGTCAACTTCTGCCATTATAATCATGTGTTTATGTTCAATAAATTAAATTACCATTAATAAAACAGTTGGACTATGAAGGAGAAAATTACTTTTGCAAGTAAAAATCTGATTGATCTTATAGAATGAGATATAAAATATAGTGGTTAAAGGTATAAAAAATAAAGCTACCCCCTCAAAATTCCACAAAATCCAACAAACAGATACTGTAGACGTTTTAAATGCATTGCCCTCTGAGTGTCTCAAAACGCAGCTTTTCAGAAGGGGACAACTCATTTGGCTTAATCATTATAAAACATCTCAACATGTACAAATAATGTCAAATTATAGAAAAATAGCTGATTTTTCTGATTAATCTGATTCTATTAATTGCATAATCATACAACAGTTAGTTCTGGCCACTAATGTGATTAGACAAAAAGCCTTCCAAGAGTGCTGATATTTTTACTACAACAGCACTGGTACATTTCACTGATTGTACACTTTACTACACATTGCAGTACTACTTTCATACTACTACACTAACTACAGGCTGTCAGTCAATCTGTGTGTTGCAACACACAAATCTCTATCCAGCTTTGACATTTCTGGGAACTGTTTTTCTATTCTAAAAATATTAACATTTTCATTATCAGAGCAAAAATTAACAAAAATATTTGGCCATATTGTTTTTATTTTGTTTATAAAACAACTGTTGTACAAAAGCAGTATCACACTCACAGTATCACCTGCTGTTGTACAACAATTTTGTTTTCCTTGACAATGACAATAAGCCTTGAACCTTCAATATCAGCCTGACTGTGATTACCTGTGGCCTTGTGCCTATGGCCAAATCAAAGCCGTGTTGATATTTAGTAGAATTACCCTCTTGATTGTGTGATATTTGTTAAATATCACTGGTAAGAAGCTGTAATTTACCTTGTACTATAAATGACAAAATGTAGGTAGAGGTTATGAGAATGCAGAGGTCCATTATTAACACAGGTCTCGAAAGACATTAACAAGAATTTATTCCTATTCCTAAGAGTTTCTTGTGATTTTCAAAATGTTGTTAAAAAATTAACTTCTATAAATGTGGTATAGCACATCAAAAGTGTGGTATGGTCTGAAAGCCATGCCATAATTTATCAAGACTTTGTCTGACAAATATAAGCTCTGTCTGCCAGCTGTGATTGAGGAAGATGGATTACTCTTTTCTTAGAAAATTGGATAATTGGAGGTTTAAAATGACTGCCTTGCCAAGTGCTGAGCCCAGTGTTTCTGGTTTTGGGGAAACTTTGTTCAACAAAGCAAGATTATACAAAGTGTCAATGAGAACTGCCTATATAAGGAAACGACTATGTAGATAGATAGCAGTGCTCGACAAATAAATATAATTAAAAATAAATAAATAAAGCTTATTATTAGGCATACATCAGGTGTGTCAGACTTTAGTCCTGACGTGCCACATAACTGCAGAGTTTAGCTTTCTTCCTTACTTAAACATCCAGGGCAAAATCACCTGCTTTTAGTTTGCTAGTTCAGGCTGTATAGCATTAATAAGCCCATACAAAAAGATTACTGCCGGGTTAATGGTCCTTGTTAAAACCTTTTAAGAACATGTAACTTTATAGTAAAATTTGCTTCACTTCATATATGGGTGTTCATTATATGAACACATTTATATGATGAATGAAAACATCATGAAAATATTTTCACTTCCAAATGTTTTCTTTCTTTGTTTTTGTAACTGTAAAATTAAACTTACTTTAACATTACATTAACATTTTGAGCAGTGTCTTCTTAATCTACCTTGCATGTTTAAGTTGTTTTGAGTTGACAACACTTTAAATTTACTCCCATGGGCTGCCAAAAAACAATGTTCTAGTAAAATTTAACAATTAAACAACTAATTTTCCACGTCATTTTGGTGAAATATATTTATAGTTTCTTAAAGTTGAGGTTTCGTATATGTTATAAGCAAGGAATAAGCATTATTTTCAGCCAGAATTCAGCCACAAAATTCATCAAACAGGTTTTCCCATGCTGCCACACATATTTTACATTGTAAAATAATGTGAATTATATATTCATTCATTAATCTTCAGAAACGGCTTTATCCTAGTCAGGGTTGTGGTGGAGCCTATATCAGGTGTGAGGTGAGAACACACTCTGAATAGGACACCAGTCCATTGCTGGGCCAATCCACCTAAAGGCACATTATTGTGAGGTGAGAGGAAACCAGAAAACCTAGAGGAAACCCACACGGACACAGGGATAACATGCACAGAATCTCAGCACAGACTGTAACCTGAGCTTAGAATAGACACCAGAACCCTGGACCTATGAGGCAGCAACATTAACCCAGTGTCAACTTATGACATTTATGTGTTCAATGTAATCAACAAAACACGCAGCAGGCTTTGACTAATGATGTCAACTCCACAGTCTCAGTAAGATCATTGAAGATGTGAGAACCAATAGTCAAGAATTGAAATATTCTTTTACATTTTTAGTAACAGAATTTTTAAGTCAAATGTTTACTTCATTATCCTTTAGCAAATAAAATACAATATCTCACAGGTCCTGAGCCATCTAAGATGAACAGTGTGTGCATTTCCATCTCTGCATTAAATGTGATTTAATTAACAGTTTTAATCCCCACAAAAACATTCACATTCTTTTTCAGGAGACACTGCAGGATACCTTTCTATGGTTTTCAGACTATTGTCTTGCTGAAAAACTGACTGAAACAGATTCCAATAATTTTATTACTGTCCTTCTTTGAATGAATCTTAAGATTCTTGCTTGACTCTATTCATCATTTCACAGAGGAACCTCCGTGTCGATTGATTTAATCCTGCACACAAGCGGAGACCTCTCAACCAATCAGGCAACATGTTAACGTAATAAATTAAATGGAATTTGAATTCATTTGAATAAATTAAAGGTTACCAGAATAGATGGCTCTGAATACCTATGCTATTCTGATGGAGGTTTTTTGTTAGAGAACCCTGACTTGAGAAACTGAATAGTTTCTGTTATAATGAATCCATCCATCCATTTTCCATACCGCTTATTCTTACAGGGTCACATGGACTCGAGGGTACGAGGTGGGGGACATATTGGACGGGGTGCCAACCAATTAGAGATGCCAATCAGCCTACAACACGTGTATTTGGACTGGGGAAGGAAACCAGAGTACCCAGAGATAATAACCAAAGCACATGGAAAATATGCAAACTCTGCACACACAGAGCAGAGGCAGGAATCTAACCTATGTACGAGGTAAACATGCTAACCACTAAGCCCCTCTGCCACCAACTGAATAGCTAATTAATAATGAATTGTTACTTTCCTTAACAGAAGAATCTCTCACACAACTTTACTGGGGAATATGGATTTATCTGATATCTGACAATAGCACTCACACTTGCTCTTATCGCAGTATTCTTTTATGAAATGTCTGGTTGCACTTGGGCTCAGGTTGAACATGATAATCGTTTGCCACATTACATCACACTGAAACACAGAATGGATCAACAGGTGGATTCTGAGATATTTTATAGCTGCTGGCAATTTTTGTCAGGCACTCTTCCTTTTGTCAAGAAAGATTCTGAGCGTGTAAATAATGGCTGCTTGAATTACGTCCACGGTGCCACATAAAGGTCGAGGAATGAGGTTCCACAGCTGTCCTGCATTAGGAATGGAGGTAGTAGGGGGCAAGTCTGGTAAAATCAAATACTTCATTTTGAAAATGTACAAGTGCTGCATGAAACTCCATATCAGAAAACAAACAGAAAAAGATTTAGAAAGCAGAAGATTAATAATTAAAAACCCTCTAAGGAGCTTGTCACCTGTAACCTAGATGGATTAAAAAAATATATTAATGATCTAAATAATGAGCTTCCTAAACAGATCCTTAAGTTTAAAATCTTCAGAAAATGTGATCTTAGTGACTAATAGAAGTACTGTTGCTCTGCATAAATGGGCAACTTTTACTATGATTCTACTGCATTGCAGCATGTTTCCAAAGACAGCTGGCTGGCTACATCCCTTCCTGCAGATCCCATCAACTTCTCACTGCGGGCCAGAGTAAATGAGTTCTCCCAGAGGTCAAAGGTAGTGCACCTCTTCCCAGGAGTCCACCCAGCGTGAACAACACTGCATTAAAACAGGAAGCCAGGGCATTGTCCATATGTTGTCTTCACTCACAAATGTGCTGTTTGTTTCTGATGACAAATCATCTAAAAAAATTTTTTAGACAGCCATAATATGATCATTGGCTCCTCTGTATTATTATTATAACCCCCCAAAAACGTGGTTGGTGGCTTGTGCTATAAGTAATGTTGGAATGAGAATATGCAGGTGACAGTTCAGCTGCAGAACTTAATCAAACCTGTGTAGATCCATATAACAACTGCAACCAGCACTGCGCTTTGGTCAGCGCCTGCAGACTAGTGCATTCTGGGTCAATGCTGGCTATGATTGAAAGGTGTTACAACAGACAGTGCATCGCAGCTTGCTTGCATATAGGGCTGCGTAGATGCAGACCAGTCAGAGTGCCCATGCTGACCCCTATACACTGCCTGGTCTGATGAATCGCATGTGCGTCACTTATCTGGGGAAGAGATGCCTCAGGATGCACTATGGGAAGAAGGCAAGCTGGTGGAGGAAGTGTGATGCTCTGGGCAATGTCCTGCTGGGAAACCTTGAGTCCTGGCATTCATTTGATCACCTACCTAAACATTGTTACAGACCAAGTACACCCCTTCATGGCAACGGTATTCCCTAATGGCAGCAGTTCTTTCAGCAGGATAATGCGCCCTGCCACAAAAATTGTACAGGAATGAATCAAGGAACATGGCAAAGAGTTCAACTTGTTGACTTGGCCTTCAAACTCCCCAGATCTCATCTGTGGTACGTGCTAGACAAGGGGGACTTACAGAATATTAGGCATGTTATGTCTAATTAGTGTACTGCTCACCAGTAGCTATATCCCTTAAGAAAGGTTCGGTAGTCTTCATGAAAAACAGATTACTAGTACAAATAGGCCATGGTATATTTAGCTATGACCTTGATGCAGAGAAGAGAGAGTAGTACAGGATACATCCGATACTACTCTCTCTTCGTTCCATCAAGGTCATAGCTAAATCGCAGCTTGCTGCATATATACTTTAAGCACAAACTTGCCTGTCTGAGTTAATACCTGTACTACGGTACAGGTACGACTCAAAGTTTGTGCTCAAAGTCTGTGCTCCAAATTGGCAATAGCAAGCTGCTCTCAGAACAGAATGTTGTTCTTGTCCAACAATACCACATACACTTGGGTTTTTTTTATTTATTTATTTTTTTAATCTGATGTGGCTTATACAACTTAAAGAAACATCAAATCATTAGCCGTTACAAAGCCAAATGCTTATTTTACTACATCTTCTATATCTTTACTGAACACTCATTTGAAAGAGTGTTTGATCTCAGGTCACAAGCAAAGAGGCAGGGGAACAGTCATTGTGCAGTAGTGACAGGTGTGAGGCAGGTGCTGGAGATTAAGGTCTATTGTTCAACTATGCATAAGGGAAATCGTTACAGCTGAACTGTCCCTTAGTTTATTCAGCATCAAAACAGAGCATAGGGAAATACTACAGTTACACAAATCCTCTACTCAGGCATGCAGGGAAAAGGGAAAGCTTTCATTTAAAACTTGTAGTGGGATTTAAAATTATATAAGGCTGGCCCACCACATACCAGCTATTGGTGGAGAGGAGAGTGATGTAGCCAAATAAGAGATGGTTATTATTAGGGGGCCATGATGGATAAGGGCCAATGAGGTAATTTTGCCAGAAGACCAGGGTTGTACCCATTCTCTTTTTTTAATGACCAGAGAGTCAGGACCTCAGTTTAATGTCGGTGCCGTATTTTTTTATTTTTACAGTATAGTCCCTGTCACTATACTGGGGCATTAGGTCCCACAGACCAGAGGGCATCTGAACACCCCCTGCTGGCCTCCCTAATACCACTTCCAGCAGCAACCTTAGTTTTCCCGAGAAGGTCTCCTATCCAGGCACTGGCCAGACTCAACCCTGCTTAGCTTCATTGGGAAACCAGGCAAGAGCGGCAGGGTGATTTGGCTCTGGCTTATCCCATAGAACAATAGGTGCTGTCTCCATCTAGTGGACGTTCATCAGAATCACACTGTCAAAAATCATGTTTGCGAAAAGCCTACAAGGCTTCTCATTCACATTCATATGTATTTTACATATAACCAAATTTTATGCTGACATTACTGCTTAATTTAGTCAGGTCCTTTAAACTGGGGGTTAAAAAATGCAGCTTTCTGAATAAGCATGTTAACCACCAGCAGAATTTAATTGCTTTCTTTATTTCATTGACCTGCCGTTTGGTACCTCTCGACCATGATGAGCAACAATGTTCAGTGAACAGATCAGTATCATCAGATCATCTAATGACTACAGAGTGAAAGGAGATCCACAGCACAGTCACATTTAATTTTTCACTTTATTTTACAAAGAATTTAAAAGAATGTGTTAATAACCAAATAAGAAATAGAAAACGCACATACAAATTATTGCATGTTTAGTCTTTCAATTACAAAAACAGAGAAATACCAAAGCTGCCACACACACACACACACGCACACACACAAACACACACTAGCACCTGGTTGACATTTTTCACTTAATCTTATTTGGATTTTTTTGCTGTTTTGCCAGTGACTTTTTTCTTAGGTGATGAAACGTCCTTGTGGCAGCAATCACAAACCCAGCATCCTAGAATAAAAATACAGAGTACAATTAATTTTAGGTAACAACCAATCCAACATAGGCATTCAGTACTTCCACAACAAAGCACTGAAAACTGTTCAACAGGGAAAGCAGTTATTAATCTATAACACAGCTGAATATTAGGGATGGAAATATCTTATCGTTTGCGATATACAGGTAGAAGTTCTTCGCAAAATAAGAATTAGTCTTCCTGTGATAACAATAAAGCCTTGTTGATGACTCATGTGCAGACCGAAAACAAGTATGGCGGAAGGCGGACGTGAAGCTGAGGAGCTACCTCTACAATTTGGAGCTGGTTTGGTTACAGAAAATCAGTTCTACTATTAGATCAAAGTTTGTGTTTCTGAGGCTCTCAAGACTGCATGCATCTGTCACTTGTAGCCAAAAACAGTGGCGCATGGTACTATTTTATATATCCTTATCGCAATAAATACCAGAAAACATTGTGATATAGTTTTAAGTCCTTATCGCCAATCCCTTCTGAAGATCACAGGACGGTGTGCAAGGATCTAACTTAAATCAACTAGCTCATAGAATTGTTGGTTGTTCATCATGATCAGGGTGAGAAACCAACAAAAAACAAAAACAAAAAAATAATATATATTAGTTTTAAAAGGTTAAGGTGCACTGGACTATAGTCACAATTGCAGCATATGGAATTCAAAAGTATTCGATCTATTATTTCCAAGTAACTTGAAAAGCGTGCAGTACGCAAACATTACTCTACATGTTACAAGATACTAATCTGTTTAATGTAGGAGCTACGAGTACCTTACGTGCGTTTCCTTGGTGTCAAAGTGCACTATTAACTTTAGTCAACAAACCAAATCAGTGGGAGACTCTTACCCAAGGGAATAGATTCCATTCCCACGCAGAAGGTGTGGAAACCTCGGTCACACTTATCACAGAACATCATTTCCTCCTCGTGATGGGGCTGCTCACACACTGTGCAAGTCTTACACTCCATACACTGCCAGGGGTAGGTCTTTATTAACACCACCAGCTCTGCGCTCATGTCCAAGCAGGACGGGTGACCTGAATACACAAACAGGTCTCCCTCAGCACACACAAACTGCACTCTTAACATAAATGACCAGAGATGGAAAGGAGAATGATGTAAACATATGGTCAACCTGCCAATAAATAAATAACTCCCAAATAAATTATTAGAATAAGTCAAAGCTTTTAAACCAATCAATAATATAGGCTACTGTAAAGGTTTTGTGATTTAACTTAAAGTAAATAAATCTAAATCTCAATTATTCATATTTCATTTTACTTTGAAATAATAAGAACAAGTTTGTAAAAAGGTTTCAATTGAAACCCCATGAAAACAACTGTTAGAATAAGCACAAAAAAAATCTAATCATGGGTTCAAGGTCCAGGTCTCTCAGAAAACCTGTTTCTAAAAATGATGTAATTAACCTAATGTGCAGTGTTACTTTAGGTATGTCTTTTAAATAAATATTTAAGAAAAAAAGCACATTTGAAGTATTTACTTACCGCTGTTCTGGCACTGAGAGCAGTGGATGAGTGCCTCTGGTTTGCCCTTCTTGTTGGACTCCTTACCCTTCTGGCATATGCCACATATAGCATTGGGAATGACCTTAGGCTGCAAGGGCAGAGCAATGCTATAAAAGCCATGGCAACCAAAAGGTCCTACAATTCCCATAAGACTCTGTGGTCATGGGCCTCAAACACAAACATACCAATAAGACTCAATTTTAGGTTTCAGTTATGGCCATAGGTTTTAAACCATGTACAGCAACCTAAACACCACAATATGTTTAATGTTTTCAGTTAAACTGAGTGTCAGTAGACCCATATAACACGAGCTAGCAGGGTTTGGCAATATTATACCAATTTCATAATCAAATGACATCATACAGCACTTTTCTCACAGTATAGCATTATTATTGGTGTCCTCAACATAGAAAGCATCTGTTGGATTTGTATTTTTGTACACAATAAACAAACATCTCATAATTGAAACAAAAGCTATTCTGTTTTGTTTTCACTTTTTTTTTTAAATCAAACCTCAGCAATATCATGATCCTTTATTTCAGTAAATCATCAATTTTAAACAAAACAAAAAATATAATAGTCTATTATATGCAAACACACTGGGCAGTTTTTACCCAAGTAGGCAAACTGTTTATTTGTTTAACATCAGTTAGGGCTCATGAGCTTCCCTTTACCAAAGCAATGCCTTTGCAAAGTTTTGCATAACCTCTCAGGCCGGTATTTAAAAAAAAATGAAAGAAAAAATAATAATTCATGCCTAAAGATGAAAAGTAGAAAAAAAAGCATTTCATATTTCATGCTTTAAGAGCACACATGAAACACTTGATCTGAAAATAGGCGGAATATTTTCCTTTAGTGCTCACATCATTAAAAAAAATCTCTGCAATCTACTTTCTTTAGAAACCTTTTATTCAAATTCTTGACTAATATGCAGGTCTAACCGTTCAAAGAGCACACTATAAAAACTGCTTGAAAGAGCAGTGTCAGGACATCAGCAGATGCAAAGTGGGTAGGCAAGTTGCAGGTCTGATAAATATTCGCTGATAATAAAGCTCACAGTTAAGTCAACATGAGGATATAAGCCTTCATTCTGTCACAGTAAGAGATGTTCCAATGCAGTTAAATGCATTACAAAAGGGGAAAACAATATCACTGTAAAAGACATAGCAGTTGCACTGTAACACTCAACAGGACACAAGGAACCGTAGAAGAGATGAAAAGTTATCATCATGTACAGAAAATGGATCAACAGAAGCTGTACCTAGCATGATTTACACAAAAGTATTTAAAATAATTGCATTTTAGTCAGTATCTTCTGTACATTGGGTGGGGGGCGGGGGTGTAATGGTTTGGGAACATTGGAACACTAAACTGCAAGTGATTTTTTAATTTCCCCAACAGCAGCTTGTAGTGAGAAGGAACATATGTTTAATATTATGTAGTGCATATTAAAAAAGTGTTACTATTGATCGTGTTACTACTAACAGGAGAACTGAACTGAACTGTTAATATGGCTGGTTTCTTTTTCATTTTCGGAGGGCACACTGTGCACTGCAATTTTATACTAATTGCCTGTTATTTTTGTTATTTAGGCTATTGCAGTACAAATGTTTCATTACATCATTCATAGGTCATTCACAAATATCTCTTAGGAAAATGCTGCTACCACATTCTGCAAAAATATTTTAATACACATTGTTACTTACAAAACTGGTCAAAGAATCTTGAGTGAGAATCATGTTCCCAATTCCAAGTCCAAAAAATGTATTTCATTTATTTCATTAAGAATCGTGTAATGCTAGAAAACGTTTCCAGGTTTGAGGTCGATTCAATAGGGTCTGTTTCACGAGGTAGATGTGTTAGAATAAAAGTGATGGATTTGATAACTCATTTGATGCTGCTTCATGCAAAAATAGAAGAATTATTTGAATTTACATCTAAAGTAGGCCTCTATATAAAACAATACAGGTATACAGGCAGAGTCGACTACAGAATGTTGTAATGTTAACTATAGAACAAAGCATAAGAGTATTAGAATAGTTACTAAATACTAATTATTAGAGATGTGCAAAGTGTGATCTTTTTTTACAATAAGTTCTCAAAAGAAAAGATTTCAGGTGTTCCCCCTGCCCCCCTAAACAGTGCTTGTCCTACTTGTGAAGGTATACCTTTTGTTGATCCGAACTGCTTTGACAATAGCACAAAAAAATGCTGATCAGCCAAGATATGCTTGGTGTCTTAAATTTCCTTTCGTAGTTTTGGAGCTACAAGGCAAACGTAACTAATAACAGCTATCGGATACACTGCAGTGAAAAGCCAGAAGCAAAAACGGAACCCAAACATGGCTTGGCTGGTCGACTACAAAATTATTGCCATCCATTTTACCAAAACTGTTTCATGTCAAACAGGTGTTTTAACACTTACATGCTTCAACAACTTGCAGGTGAATTCCATCTAAAATCACCCACAATATGTTATTCTTAACTGATTCTTTACCCAATAATTTCGAAAATTGACTTGGTTTTGAGCAAAATAAAATGCAGATACAAAACTTGATATTTTAGCTTTATCTTGCATGATTTTTACATCACTGACAATTTTTTTAAGGAATTCTCCTTTACGAAGAAGAATACATAGCGTTCATTTCTACAGATAATAAATATAAATCCTTGTAAATTAGCAGCCAATTATGTCTCCACTATTATCAGCTTAACTGTCCAAGAGGTATTTCATAACATCTAAAGTAATATTTAAATGGTGGGGTAAATATATGTATGTAATTTTTTTTAAAGAAAGAACAACAAATGTGTGCAACTCAGCATTAAAACCTTAAAATAACACCAGTTCCACATTACCGGCATGAACATTATTGCTCCGAAAGTCTGTGTTGAAAAAAAGTGACCTTTCAAAAGACTGAATGGTACCAAACAAGTACCACTCTTGGAAAATAAAGTTCCCTTGATGATTGCAGTCCAGAAAAAATTGCCTGCGTGTGTGTGTGTGTGTGTGTGTGTGTGTGTGTGTGTAAGAGAGAGAGAGAGAGTTTATAGCATCATTTAGACTCAAGTCAGATGAAAAGAGGTGGATTTCTCATTTGAAAGTGCTAGAAAAACTGAAAGGGCAAAATAAGGGGAAGAAAAAAAAAATCAGGGGCTTTTGTCTTCTACCTTGTACCCAGGAACAGATTTGTGTTGGAGGGTGCGTGAAGTGCCATCTTTGCTTTTGCCTTTGGACTGGACCGCACTGTCCTGGCTGTCTCCGTCAGAGGTATTTCCTGTTGAACTGTCCTGTATGGAAACCACAAAAGTCTAAAATTCCTCTTATACTGAATATTGTCAGCTATTAATATCACCATGGCAGGATCTGAAATGTGATTAAAATCATCCTATATGCATACTGATGCAAGTCTCTTAACTGGGCTGGGTTTTTGTCCCCCTGATTTTCTCCCTAATTTTTGTCATGGCCAATTCCCACCTATCAAACAGCTTTCCCTTATTACATGAACGCTACCAATCAGTGAGGACGAAGACTATCAGGTGCTTCCTCTTTTCATCCGAGGCACATCAATCAGCTGACCACATTTGCTCATACAACATCAGGCAGTGTAACACACTCAGGAAAGCGCTATCCACCCACTTCAGCATACATAAGCTCACAGACGTCCATGATTGGCTATTGTCGACTGAGTATGCTATCCCTTGTTTCCTGAGAGCATGGCCAATTTTACTCGCATGAGCTCCTGCACACAGATGGATGTGGCATCTTCAGGATTCAAACTTGCAATTTCTGCATGATATTGTGAATAATATTTTATGTAGTAATTTTATGTGGCTGTTTTTAAAACCATCTTAGTTTCCCCAACCAAATAATGTAATACCAGCCATGGCAGTGTTTAACAACGTTTAATATCATCCTCTTTTGAAAATATAAAGTTGTAAGCAGGTACCATATTTAAAACGCAAGATGGTTATTTTAAGGTTTTAAGGTTATAATTCTGTGAATATAGTGTCCCATCTACAGCTGATAGAAACATACAATGAGGAGTTTAAATCTTACAGATGAGCCTTTGTTTTTCTTGCCATCATCCCCCTTTCCATCTTCGCCATCATCCGAGTCGCCATCGCTGTCTGGGGCAGGCAGTTCAGGGTCCAGTGGAGGTTCATACAAAGCTGTGTTTAACGGCAGGTAGCGCAGCTCATTTGGAGAATACCTGCAAGCACAGTCCATAAAAACATTTATAGGCCAACTTTAGCTCAGTTAGCACCATTGGTTAATGTTTACATCATTGGGAGCACAGGGAGGCTACACGGTTACTGTCACCTCTCCAATTAGGTTTAATAAGTGCAACTAGACACAATACAGAGCTAATTTAGAAATAAGATCATCATCATCACACCTTTTATAGTATTCCTGGAACTGTCCTGGGATGAGGGAAACTGGGTAGGGCCCAGTCTTTGTCCTTTCTGGTGGGAGGACTTTGTATTTCCCT
Organism: Ameiurus melas; assembly: GCA_012411365.1. Classification (NCBI taxonomy): domain Eukaryota; kingdom Metazoa; phylum Chordata; class Actinopteri; order Siluriformes; family Ictaluridae; genus Ameiurus; species Ameiurus melas. The sequence goes on along the minus strand of CM022755.1, from coordinate 11,663,479 downwards.
TGAGGTACCTGAATTATCTGCTTGGAAAAAGGACACATTGTTTGTGAGATCAAAACAAGACAAACCAAATTTACAGAGATGCAATATTTCAGTTCAACATGCGAGCTAAAGAAATTCAGGGATTTAATTTGCAGTATAAAGCCACGAAAAACACCCTAGCCTAGAAATAAAAATCATCTGAAGCACAATCATTTTTTATATATTATATATAAAAACAGCCTAGATCTAAGAAGGACTTTTAGCACAAAATAATAATTGTTAAAAATCTAAATGTATGATAGTGTTGTTGACAACAGAATGAAGAATACCAGTTCCATAGTATATATGTGATCAAAGCGTTATAAATTAATTATTACTACTAAATCGTATTATACAAACAATGTCAAGAATACTATCAATGTGCACAATAAGTGCTTCCTTTTTTAAAACTCATGCACTCTAGCCCAACACCAACAACGCCTCTGACGCAGTACACATGCTTCTGTCTGAAGTTGGAAGCTGATCTGTGTAGTTTAGATTATAATGCAATTTACACAATTAAAGCCAGGTCTACTTTTTTTAATATACATAACCAAGACAGATATCTAATCACATCTTTCCAATGAAACCACTGTAGCGTTCACTATACATTTAAGCACATAATTAGGTGTTCCTCTTGTATCTGAATGAAAAGAAGGATGTGCAGATGTGATCAGTGTATTTCACTCTCCTGTGCACACAGTCTTACATGTGTCTGAAGATCAAAGTAAGCTCTTCTTTCCTCCATGCGCTCTCTGTTGAAGTTACTGTTGAATTCTGCTGCTTTTTTAGCAGCTTTCTTGATGTACTCTGGTACCTTGCTGGCTTCAACCTTTTGAGGATTTTGCTGCTGCAATTGCTACAGAGACAAAGATACAAAAAAAGCATTTAAATAAATAAAAAGTGGGCTGGAATAGAAACAAAAGTACAAAAGGAACAATTCAAGACCTTGTTGAAAATGCTTAAGCTTAAACTGTTGCATTTTACCTTAAGGTTACAGTGGCTAATTATCTTTTTGATGAATGAATTAAGACTCTATAATATGAACAGGTACAGCAAGGCATTTATTTGTTTGAACTGGTTGGAAGCAAATGAAAGACAGTCATACGTTTTATCCTTGTTATCCGGTTGTGAAGCTGTTCAGTCTGCTGGTGAATAAGAACATGTGTTCGTGTGTTTCTCTGTATTTTACTATTTTATATCAGGCAAGAGTGAGTGAGTGACTAATGATTTGTAACTAAGGCTCTGTTATGCGTCCAGGGTGATTGAATCACAAACAGACAGCCGTGAAGCATAGCGTTCACATCTGGCATTATGAATGTGTCTCCAGTGACCACTTGTGATCAGATTTAATATATTGTTTGTGTTGGAGAAAGCCTGTCACACATTTGTTACATCAGTCTTCCGCTGCATTTATTTACAGGCAGAATTGTCCTGTGAATTCTCTCTCATGGACCTGCATGGACTGTTTCAACCATTTTAATCTTGTGGTCTGCTAACAAATCTTATAAATGAATGAGAGATGAGACACCGCTGCTTTTGGCTCTGCTATTATAGCATCGCCCTTATCCATTAGCCTAGCAGTGGTGAGCTCCACCGTTCAGTTCTGTTTCCAAACAGTAGTGCTTCCATATTTTATGATGCAATTACAGTCGATGCAGAGATGCATTCACTTCACACTACAGATGTCAGGAGAACCAATAATTCTGTACCAAGTTGGTACCAACATTCTTAAAACGTGACGGTACTTGTTTTTCCTGCAGTAGCATAGGTACCGTTGGTAACCGAGGATGAAATTCTTCCAGAACTGATGGGGGCAGCAAATACACACAAGTGTTTTAGTCGGCCCACAAGTGGTAAAGAAGAACGCCTACAAGCACATGGGAAAAACTACAGACGATGGTGACAAGTTTAGCTCCGCCCCGATTCGTTGAGAGGAAAGGTGGTAAGTGTCAAATATGTAATCAACAAACATATAATTGATGCTCTGAAGCTGGTGTGCAACCGATGCAATCATTCATTTTTAAAAAACGAGGAAACACCTCAAATTTGGGAAGCACCTAAAAGACGGGTCGTATATTATGTTTGTTTGAGGCAGCTGGCGTTGTGGCCTTGAAATCAGCTAACGTTATGCTCCATGTAATGTCTGCGATAGCCTGTTTTTTTGTTAACGACGCTAATGCTTTGCAATTTTATAAACTACCTCCTAATGGACCACTATGCATCGCCATTCAGCCCGTGTCCTGTCAGCAAAATGTAGCCTAATGTCACTAATAATAATCCATCCATTAATCCATCTTCTACCGCTTACTTCTTTTCAGGGTCGCGGACTAATAATTTAAATGTTAAATGGTTTTAATAAATATTTTTTTCACCATATCAGTGAATTTAAACTAATGCTTACATTCAGTATATAAGGTGTGTGTGTGTGTGTGTGTGCTCACGCACGCAATCACGCATGTTTAGGGGTGCACCTTAGCACTTGTAGCCATTAAATTTATCATTTATAAAATCTTGATTGTTTCATTAGTCATTGTCAGACAGTGTTTGATAACTAAAATACCCCCCCTCTCTTTTTGCCAGTATCAGCCAGAGGAGGATGTCCTCCAGGAGACTTATTTATTTTTTGAATACTTTTTTTACCACACCGTGGTATCTTCTTTGGTATGAAGTATCATGTACTTTTGGTGGTATTGGTACGGACTATTAGATTTTTGGTATTGTGACATCCCTATAGCTAACTACAGTTAGTGGTCTACTGACATAAATGCACAGATGCAGATTGATGTGAGCCTACACAGATTCACACTATGAGAATACACCCGAAGATCTGATCTTTTAACTGGATCTGGATCTTTTAACTCAGTAACTGACGTGCACAATAATGTTTTTATTCACTTACAACATTTAATTATACCCGCAGAGACACAAACACATCTGTCCCATCCCAAACTGCACTCTCCCGTACCAGTTTGTCAGCACACCACTGCTGCAATTACTATATAGACATACTACTAGGTATGCAGCCTGGAAATCTCTAACTGTGTTTAATAAGCATGAACTAAAACTTGTCCATTTATAAAACTAAATGTTACTTACGGCACTTAGAGTGCTTACTGAGTACTCTTTGGTGATCCTCTGTCGCTCCCGCTCCTGAAGTATAACCGAGTACTCTGCATGTTTAGCTGGATATTCCTTAATCATCAGATCAATAACCTCATCACTGCGCAAAGCCGTAAGCCCTGGTAAAAACAAAATCAAATATGAATGCAGACACCAGCCCTTTTAATTAATGATCTGAGGACAAATGGAAATGTGTTCACATTTGAATTACAAATGTATACTTGCCATGCAGGTTGGGCAAAAAAATAAAAAAAAAATAAAAGTCGAACAATTGATCAGTTTTGCAGAAGATACCTTCACAATACGAGTATGTTTTTTCTTAAATTCCATATTTACAAATAAAATGTTGGAAGAAATCAGTTTAGAATGGTGGTAACATCAAAATATTGCACTGACCTACTGAAATTTCTTACCCCTACATGTTAGGGAAGAGCTTAAAGCTTACCTAATGTACACTGCGTCTCTGTGATGACATTCTGTTCTCTAAGATAAAGTTTTTCCTTGTGAGATAAGTCTCTTCTTTCCAAGTCTAGAAAAGAACACACACACCATATTTGTTGTACAAATTCGGTGCAAACAAGCTAATGCATGTGTGTGGGATGCAGGATTTGCTAATACCTGGATATTTTCGCTTAAAAGAGGTGACTCCTAAATACTCGCTGACTTGTTCTTGCAACATATAATACTCTCCTGTATCATCTGGAGGCCATTTGTACTCGGTCAGATTCTCAGCAGGAAAATATGTTGCTCTGTAACAAGACACGGAAGAGTTCATGTCAGGAGGAAGGGAAATTAAACACTGTACAATAAAATAAAATGTATGGAGATGTTTAGAACATTTCGTATATAAATGGAATGGTTTGTGGTAACATCAAAATGACCCAAAAAGCCACAACGAGTTTTCATTAATCTCTACATAGATGTGCTTGTGTGGCTTCTCACAATGTACATATAACAAGGGCTGGGCAAAGACACATCCGAGTATTTTGATAGATAATACAAAATGGAAATACATCAAGTTAATTACAAAATACTGAAACTACTAAACAAAAACATTAAAACTGGTTTATAGTGTTACTTTAGCACAATTATTAAACTGCTGTTGCAGTTTTTCTCCAGGCTTAACTTCTCACTTTGACTTATAGCTACTGAAAATAATAATAATTAAAAATAAAATAAAATGAAGGGCATTAGTAATCATGTGAAATCCTTTTAGGGCTGCAACTAACGATTATTTTCATAATCGATTAGTTGGCCAATTATTACTAAAGTTTCAGGATAGTAAAAAACTAATGTGTTCCTTTTGAGATGATATTACATTTCTAAAATTCATACACTAGACCATTGGTTCTCAACCTTTTTGTGAGCATTGGGCCCCTAGAATATTTTGAACAATCCACAAGGACCCACTCACTCCACAACAATTATAGGCTATATTAAACAATCATTTCTATATATGTTGCTTTATTTTATTAATATTTAACATGAATAATATTAACATTTAATATTCAATGAAAACATCAAGATTTTATTTTTTAATTTTACTCTCCGAATTATCCTTTGTTTATTTTAGCAACCAATGCGACACTTAAACTTATCTACCACTTATAGGTTTTTGCAAATTATTTCATTTGTAAATAAATTTAAAATAAATCCATCAATGAACTATCATCAGCTCAGCTAATGTGAAATTTGCGAATAAACAAATTGATTAATTTTAAAACATCTCATTTGAATATGTTTTGATACATTTAACCAAATATATATATTTTATAATTAAAATATATTATTAAAAAAAAAAATTCAACTTTCCAACGGGCATCCTGCAATTACACTTGTGGCCACTAGGGGTCCCCGGACTGCCGGTTGAGAAGCATTGCACTAGACCATAGTGTATAGTACGTAATTTGGGACATAACTTTAGATTTAATCTCCGTGTTTTCAAAGAACATGAGTAACGTAATGAGTAAATGTACCTCGCAGACCAACTAATCGATAACGAGATTCACTGACAACGATTTCCATCATCTATTATATAGATTAGTTGTTGCAGCTCAAAATCTTTTAAAACACTTATTAAACTTCAAACAAATCACACATGATATTTGCAACATGCCAGAAGTTGGCACACTGCTACATCTGCATTTCCTCCCTAAGAGGCTCAGAAGTAGGGCTGCAACTAACCATTATTTTCATAATCGATTAATTAGCCAAATATTTTTCCGGATTAATCAGTACTATTTCAGATAAATTTTCAGTACTATTTTTTCATTTATTTAAAATAAATCCACAAACTGAGTGCTATAAATAGAAACTTCAGACATTTTGTATGGATGCACAAAAAAGCACTGATAATTAAACTATAGTCCTAAATTAATAATAAAATCTCTCTTTCACCGCACCTTATGTTTTCTGTTACTCACTGCCATTAAGCATAGTTATTTATGTTTACTTTGATCATAGCGTTTTAATCAGACAATACAGATCGTACTTAAGTTCCCATTGTTTATCACCACATCTATACCGCGACTTACAAGCAACGTGGCCTTGTTACTAACAGATCGCTCCTGTTATAACAAACAACAAAAGGTACACGGTATCGTGCAAATACGGTAAATGTGCACTTATATAGCGCTTTTATCCAAAGCGCTTTACACTGTGTCTCATTCACCCATTCACACACACACTCACACACCAATGTTAGCAGAGCTGCCATGCAAGGCACTAGCTTGCCATCGGGAGCAACTTGGGGTTCAGTGTCTTGCCCAAGGACACTTTGGCATATGAACTCACCTGGGCCGGGAATCGAACCGCCAACCCTACGATTAGTGGACAACCCACACTACCAACTGCGCGACAGCCGCCCCATGTACTGTATACGGCATATAATGACAATAAACATGAATAAAACTAAACCTTTTAATCAACTCGAGACAGTTTCCCCCAGCCCCTTCCATACAGTGAAGCATTTTGGATATGAACAAAGTTTCGGTTATGCATCACTGTCGTGTGTCTGGGCTACACAAGCTTCACTTTTGCTGCTTTTCCACTGCAGGAACTTTCCCCACGAACTAGGGACTTTTGGAGGTACTCGGTTTGTTTCCACCGCAAGGACCAGGGTCTAAATTAAGTTCCAGGTAAAATATTTAGCCCTCATAAAGTCCCTACTCGCGAGCTGGTACTTTTTCAAAAACCAGGAACTTTAGGGGGGTTGGGACTTGGGCACTGAACATGCTCATTGGTTGAATGCACACAGCGTTTTTTTGAACCACCATTTTTATAAGTCTGTTGCGGTGCTTACAGAACAGTTGTTTAATGTGATATGAATCAATACAATTGAGTTTCTTAAAAAAATATGACGAGGTTTAGGCCTACAGTATTTTTGCAGAGGACGAAATACAGCAGGAACTGGAAACAGCGAGCCGCAATTAAAAAGTATACTTAAAAATACCAAGTGGGATTATCCAAAGATTTTTAAAAATTCCATGACCTGGAATCAAACCTGGTCTGCAGCGGTGAGAGCGTCAAATCCTAACCACTAGACCACCAGTTTGGTTGAAGCAAACTCATTTGTTACTGTTCAAAGGTTTGTAATCCAATCAGAGCCTGCAATATGTTTTTATGAGCTGAGCAAACATACATTATTACCACATTAAAATCAGCTTACTTTGTATCAATAATCAGTTTGATTGTAGCATACTTTGAGGCTTCATATCCTCACCAAAAGCTTGTCTGGTCATATGTCACCAAAGAAATTTGCCTAATTTTCTTTAGACCGCGATGGAAACGCAGACAAATGTCTGGAGGAACCAAATAGACACTTGAAAAAAGTTTCTGGGATTAATTGTTCCAGATAAAAAAATTGTTTTTCCTGGTTGCGTCCGTTGCGTGAACAATATTAAAGCAAATAAATTATACACCCAATCTGAACCAAAGTGTTAGTCCAAATAACAAATAAAAATACAGACATCCAAAATGAATAAAAAAATCACTTAAAATAACAACAAAATTTGTCAGCAACACTTTACAGACTGCTCTCGTACTGCATAATGACAGTGAACCTTTTTCTTTTTTTTTTATCTATAATCAAAATTACAAAAAGTATATTGTAGATTAAATACAGTTATCATAAATACTGTACCTGAAGATATAGTTACAATATTAAATGCAGACTTGTGTTTTATTCAATTAGAATTGTACAAATTGTATCAGCCAAGTGATGGTTGAGGAACCTGTGATCTCAGAATACAGTGACTATGATGCTAGCTGGTGTTGTTAAAGATTCCAATGTCGATTATTACCTTGGCTGATTTAAGGAAAATCTGTATTCCCCCCCCCCCGCCATGTGGGATATGAAATCAGTGACGAACACAGTAAAAACTCGTACCCCACTTCATGGCTGCTGGTGTCGCAGCTCCTCGAACTGTCTCCTGAACCCATTCTGCGTCTCTTGGGTGCCTGGCTGCCATCACTCGAATTCTCTTCAGTGTCATCCTAAACAAAGTACAAACTCAAGATGGGAATCTGCTTCTTTTCATTGAGTCTGATCATTTATCTCAGCTCACTAATGACAGATGTTCTGGTCACCAAACAGCTCAACATTGTATAAAATACATTTAAAATGATTTTAAATCGATGACGTAATGCAAATACGCATTGACAAATACAGTAAGCTTTCCTGCACTGATGTTCTTCCTGCTGCGTCTTTTGAGTTTCTGATAACCAGTAAACATCACTAGTACACATCGGACTCATTTTTTGCGGAATTTCCGCGTGACGCTAGTCTGTGAGGAAAATCTAATGAGTTAGTTGGCACACTATGGCGGCGTTTGTTTTGGTTCTCAGAGAGATATGCTGGACGGTTGTAGCATTTATCGCGTCCAAACATATATCATATATTATTTATTATAATTGTGCTGTTATGTCCATAAGACTTCAAATGTTTTTTTCTTAAGCCACACGCTGTACAGACATTTAATCCTTAACAACCTTTATGATTGCATGGCTGTACAATCACCAAGGCCGAGTGATAGGCAACCTAGCAAGACACAAAGAAAATGGCGAGATGCGCGCGCTTATTAATACAAACTTGTTTCTTTTAATATTAAACACAAATAATGAGTTTCTTTTTTAATTTCAAAAAAACCGGGGAAAATATAATTGAATAACCCCCATGTGGCAAAATATACCATACAATAGTTGTACACACCTTTAAGGACTGTGCTCCGGGTGTTGCAGGATTGCTATCACACTGCCTCGGAGACAGAACAGTTGCCATTTTGATTTTAACGGACCATTATAATAATTTCACTCCGGCTGGAAACTGGGGACAGAGGAAGAGTTCCGATAGTTAAGTGGAATCATTCGTGTACACGACTAGCTTAAACTGCAGTACAGTACAGGTACACCTGTAATACAATTTTATTATTATTATTATTTTTAATAAATGAATTATATATATATATATATATATATATATATATATATATATATATATATATATATATATATATATATATATATATAATTTATTTATTTATTTTAATAGATTGATTTTCCCGGAAAATCAAGTAATAATTGTCTTCAATAATATGAACTTTCCCAGAACATCTGAATAAAATAGAAATAAAAAATCACTCATAAGTTATAAATATCGTTAACCATAATACTAGCCTATTACTGTAGTTTAAGCAAGTTTTCAGTTTGAATTATTTAACAGTAATGATACTTGGTATTGTCTTATAAATTATGTTTTTTATATTGATCTTTTTATGTGAGCCATGTTATGGATCTGAGGAAATTCAACCTTTTCATCATTAATGGTTAATAAATAATGGCCCATGTTTACCTTATAGCATATAGAAAAGAATCAGTGAGGCACACAGCATATGGAATTTTTTTACATACCATTTGACAATTGACATCATTTTGAGATACAATTTAATATTTTGTAATTTCAGATGTAAGCAGAACAAACAAATCAGAGTCTGAGAAGTGCTACACTGAACAACTGTTTCTGTTTTAGTTCTAGTAGGCCACAGTGCTGCAGAGATTATACAGTAGATATTAGGTGTGTTTGGTGTGTTTAATGAAGATAAAATGCTAAATAAATCTGCAAATAATATTTATATGGTGTCTATTTACTCTTCATATTTTTAATGCAGTGCCATGTTTTCATTTAGACATTGCTTTTTATTATTGTAAATGTATGTTTTTCATGTGTAAACATGTTCCGCTGTAACACATCAAATTCGTTACAGTACTAAACCCTTCTTCGTGACTTGATTCTTGATACAAAGCAGTATGCATAGATTATTAGTCACAATTAGCAACACACATTTGGTTTACATCACTGCTGGAATTATGTGCAAACTAATATCTCTCATGTCTTGCCTAAACACACCTTGACCAGTAAAACATGACTGTAATAAGACAAGACATACCATGAAACAGCAGGAACTGGTTCAGGGCAAAGCATTAAAACAGAGGGGCCTCCAGTAAGGTTTGCACTAAGATAAGAGTCACAGGATTTTAATTGCTCCGTTAAATATAAGGGTTTCACTGGATGCCAGACTGTTTCATAAGGGTGCACAGTATACAGGGTAGTATATTGTTTTAATACAGGGAAGTATGTTCGTTCCCTTTCAAATTTTATGAAATGTTTCCTTTGATTGGCAGATGTAATACCAATTTTGTCTCATTGCAGAAATAATGTGTTCATGTATTTATTCATCTTCAATAACCGCTTTGTCCGGGTCAGGTGAATCCGGGAACACTGGCAATCCACCTCTGTTCATGTTTTGGAGGTCCTGAGATAATGTTTTTATACAAAATTATATATATAAGTTTAAGTTTACTAGCTAGTTGACCAAACTGGTTGCTGAATTTACATACAATACTCTGCAAAAGTACATGCAATTAAATGCTATAAAGCAAAGATGCGTTTACAAATAATTACATTTAATATTTGTACATTAAAAAATTCACCATTAAAAGAAGTAAACAGTAATAAACTAAACAAAGTCAATATAAAGTGTAACAAACCCTTTGTGCATCAGTTACAGTGCCTTGCGAAAGTATTCGGCCCCCTTGAACTTTTCAAACTTTTGCCACATTTCAGGCTTCAAACATAAAGTTATAAAATTTTTATTTTTTGTGAAGAATCACCAACAAGTGGGACACAATTGTGAAGTGGAACAAAATCTATTGGATATTTTAAACTTTTTTAGCAAATAAAAAACTGAAAAGTGGTGCGTGCAAAATTATTCTGCCCCTTTACTTTCAGTGCAGCAAACTCAATCCAGAAGTTCAGCGAGGATCTCTGAATGATCCAATGTTGTCCTAAATGACTGATGGTGATAAATAGAATCCACCTGTGTGTAATCAAGTCTCTGTATAAATGCACCTGCTCTGTGATAGTCTCAGGGTTCTGTTGAAAGCGCAGAGAGCATCATGAAGACCAAGGAACACACCAGGCAGGTCCGTTATACTGTTGTGGAGAAGTTTAAAGCCGGATTTGGATACAAAAAGATTTCCCAAGCTTTAAACATCCCAAAAAGCACTGTGCAAGTGATCATTTTGAAATGGAAGGAGTATCAGACCACTGCAAATCTACCAAGACCTGGCCGTCCCTCTAAACTTTCAGCTCAGACAAGGAGACTGATCAGAGATGCAGCCAAGAGGCCCATGATCACTCTGGATGAACTGCAGAGAACTACAGCTGAGGTAGGAGAGTCTGTCCATAGGACAACAATCAGTCGTACACTGCCCAAATCTGGCCTTTATGGAAGTGTGGCAAGAAGAAAGCCATTTCTCAAAGATATCCATAAAAAGTCTCGTCTAAAGTTTGCCACAAGCCACCTGGGAGACACACCAAACATGTGGAAGAAGGTGCTCTGGTCAGATGAAACCAAAATCAAACTTTTTGCCCACAATGCAAAACGATATGTTCATCACCCTCAACACACCATCCCCACTGTCAAACATGGTGGTGGCAGCATCATGGTTTGGGCCTGCTTTTCTTCAGCAGGGACAGGGAAGATGGTTAATATTGAGGGGAAGATGGATGCAGCCAAATACAGGACCATTCTGGATGAAAACCTGTTGGAGTCTGCAAAAGACCTGAAACTGGGACGGAGATTTATCTTCCAACAGGACAATGATCCCAAACATACAGCAAAATCTACAAAGGAATTGTTCACAAATAAACATATCCAGGTGTTAGAATGGCCAAGTCAAAGTCCAGACCTGAATCCAATCGAGAATCTGTGGAAAGAGCTGAAAACTGCTGTTCACAAACGCTCTCCATCCAACCTCACTGAGCTCGAGCTGTTTTGCAAGGAAGAATGGTCAAGAATTTCAGTCTCTCGATGTGCAAAACTGATAGAGACATACCCCAAGCGACTTGCAGCTGTAATCGCAGCAAAAGGTGGCTCTACAAAGTATTAACGCAAGGGGGCCGAATAATTTTGCATGCCCCACTTTTCATTTTTTTATTAGTTAAAAAAGTTTCAAAAATCCAATAGATTTCGTTCCACTTCACAATTGTGTCCCACTTGTTGGTGATTCTTCACAAAAAATAAAAATTTTATATCTTTATGTTTGAAGCCTGAAATGTGGCAAAAGGTTGAAAAGTTCAAGGGGGCCAAATACTTTCGCAAGGCACTCAGGTACACTTTATGCAGTTTTATAAGGAAATTATCTGGTAAGTTTTTCTGTGCATCTTGGAGAATCTGACACAGTTCTTCTGGAGACTCTGATTGTCATATATGTTTTTGTTTTAGCAGATCAGATTTCATTATGTTTTTGTTTTTTTTGTCTGAAATGTGGTGTATTATGTATTATGTTGCTTTATTTACAGACATACAAACATTTTCCTGTAACACTGATCTTTTTATGTTGGCAAATTAATGTTTGAAATAAAAAATATTTGAACCAATAATGCAGGTCATAGAATAAAAAATTAAGACAAAAATTGTATCTAAAAAAGTGCCTAAGACTTTTTCACAGTACTGAAAAAGTACTTTCACAGTTTTTCAACATTCATGAACTGAATCACTCAGGATTTAGACCTCATCATAGCACAGAGACAGCATTAGTTAAAATAGTAAATGACCTACTACTGGCCTCTGATCAGAGTTTTGTCTCGCTTCTTGTGTTACTCGACCTTAGTGCAGCTTTGATACTATAGATCACACTATTCTCCTTGATAGATTAGAAAATGTTGTTGGCATTAAGGGAACAGTCCTCTCCTGGCTCAGGTCTTATCTGAGTGATTGTTATCAGTTCGTAGATGTAAATGGTGATTTCTCCATGTGTACTGAAATTGTACTGAGTTCCACAGGGTTCTGTTTTAGGCCCACTGCTTTTTACTTTATATATGCTACCCCTAGGACAAATTATTCGTAAACATGGAATTAGCTTCCACTGTTATGCTGATGATACACAGTTGTATGTTTCAGCAAAGACAGAAGACAGACAGAAGCTTAGTAAAGTTGAGGATTGTGTAAAGGACATTAGACGTTGGATGTTAACTAACTTCCTTTTACTTAATTCTGATAAAACAGAAATACTTTTATTAGGCCCACGTGTAGCTAGAAGTAATCTTTCTGATCACATGGTTACTCTTGATGGTCTTTCTGTTTCATCATGTACAGCAGTTAAAGACCTTGGAGTGATTATTGATTCCAATCTATCATTTGATGCTCATGTTCTTTCATCTCAGAAAAATTTCTGAGATAAGAAACATATTGTCACTACATGATGTGGAAATACTGGTTCATGCATCCGTCACCTCTAGATTAGATTACTGTAATGCCTTACTGTCTGGATGTTCCAGTAGGAATATAAATAAGCTCCAGTTAGTCCAGAATGCAGCTGCTAGAGTCCTAACTAGAACTAGAAGATACGACAATATCACACCAATATTATCAATACTGCATTGGCTCCCAGTAAAATCTCGCATTAACTATAAAATACTTTTATTAACATATAAAGCACTAAACGGTCTCGCACCACAATATCTAAGCAACCTTTTGGTTTTATATGATCCGCCATGCCTACTTAGATCAAAAGATGCAGGTTATTTGACGTACCTCTAATAGTGAAGGCTACAGCAGAGGGAAGAGCTTTCTCTTATAGAGCCCCACAGTTATGGAACAGTCTTCCAATTAGTGTTCGGGACTCAGACAGATTCTCAGTGTTTAAGTCTAGGCTTAAAAACGTATTTGTTTACTCAAGCCTACCCTGACTAGATTCTATTTTACTTCTTCGCAATCATAATAATCTTTTTCTCCCTTTCTCCTTTTGCCGAGCCCCACACGAATTTATGGAGATAATAGAGATCCAGATCCTTTCTGCCTCTGGATGGAGCTCAAATCTTCTCTAATTCCAGACTGCTGTGACTACGGCTGCTCCTAAGGCCATACAGACTACATATAAATCCATAATGAACTTTTTCACACTATCTGTTGTTACCCAGATGAGGATGGGTTCCCTTCTGAGTCGGGTTCCTCTCAAGGTTTCTTCCTCTTAAAACATCTTAGGGAGTTTTTCCTTGCCACCGTCGCCACTCAGTGGCTTGCTCAGTTGGGATAAATTCATACCTTTAATATCTGTATACCATGTTTCTATTTCTATAAAGTTGCTTTGAGACAATGTCTACTGTAAAAAGCCCTATACAAATAAACTGAACTGAATTGAATTGAATTACTATATATTATAGGCAAGAGCGTCAGCAAGGATTAAGGAAGAGAGAGGAATGGCAAATAAAAGGGAGAGAAACACACTAAAAGACTGAGTGAAGGAGCACAACCAGCATAGTGACATGACTTACAGTGGCATTACCAAGGCTTCACAATGACTGCCAGTCTAAAACAATTGTATTATATAAAACGTATTTGAAAAATACGTATTTAGATTGTTATTAAAATTGCATCATATTTTTCATATTGATTGAATTACATAAGTTTTTCAATCTATCAATCCGATGTTACTCATATAAACCTGAATATATATATATATATATATATATATATATATATATATATATATATATATATATATATATATATATATATATATATATATATATATGTGTGTGTGTGTGTGTGTGTGTGTGTGTGTGTGTGTGTGTGTGTGTGTGTGTGTGTGTGTGTGTGTGTGTGTCACACAAAGAAACATCCCTTTTCAGGAGACTGTATTTTAAAGATAATTTTGTAAAATCCAGATAAGCTTTACAAGGGTTTCAACTAGAGATGCATTGATACTTAATTTCTCAGCTGATACTGATATATATATATATATATATATATATATATATATATATATATATATATATATATATATATATATATATATATATATCAAATATGTATTTGGGAAAGGGAAATATGTATTTGACCCCTCTGCAAAACATGACTTAGTACTTGGTGGCAAAACCCTTGTTGGCAATTACAGAGGTCAGACGTTTCTTGTAGTTGGCCACCAGGTTTACACACATTTCAGGAGGGATTTTGTCCTACTCCTCTTTGCAAATCTTCTCCAAGTCATTAAGGTTTCGAGGCTGACGTTTGGCAACTCGAACCTTCAGCTCCCTCCACAGATTTTCTATGGGATTTAGGTCTGGAGACTGGCTAGGCCACTCCAGGACCTTAATGTGCTTCTTCTTGAGCCACTCCTTTGTTGCTATGGCCGTGTGTTTTGGGTCATTGTCATGCTGGAATACCCATCCACGACCCATTTTCAATGCCCTGGCTGAGGGAAGGAGGTTCTCACCCAAGATTTGACAGTACATGTCCCCGTCCATCGTCCCTTTGATGCAGTGAAGTTGTCCTGTCCCCTTAGCAGAAAAACACCCCCAAGGCATAATGTTTCCACCTCCATATTTGACGGTGGGGATGGTGTTCTTGGGGTCATAGGCAGCATTCCTCCTCCTCCAAACACGGCGAGTTGAGTTGATGCCAAAGAGCTCCATTTTGGTCTCATCTGAGCAGAACACTTTCACCCAGTTGTGCTCTGAATCATTCAGATGTTCATTTGCAAACTTCAGACAGGCATGTATATGTGGTTTCTTGAGCAGGGGGACCTTGCGGGCGCTGCAGGATATATATCGAGTGATATCAGCCGATAGTTCTGCCTTTTATACCTTCTTTTAAATTAATAATAATAAATTACACAATTCTGAAAAAATGCAAATAAAAACTTTATTCTCTTCATTTCAACAAGTTGTTTCACAGTAACTGGTCTCATGAACAGAAAACATATTGCTCAAATTAAAATTAACACATTAACTACATTCTGAAGATTAAAGTAAGATTTCTAAACTTATTGAATGTTATTAATTCATATTAACACTGAATTCTAAAAATCCTCCTGTTAGTCGCACATTCACTCACCACAAACAAAAGCATTTCTACTTCATCACTGAACATCAAACTGGAAATATATAGCCTAATATAAACTTTTTTGGATGATTTTAACTCATATTAACATTAACTGGATAAGAAATATACTGCTCTAGAAATATATTTTCTGTGCATTATATACTTTTTTATCAAAACTTAATTTAAATCTTTCAGCACCCTTTAATTCAGTTCGAGCAGCATGGCAAAAACAAAATTAGACTCGACACCGAAACTCCCGCTTCCCTGCTGCAGCGTCCGGTGTCAAAATTTAGCGGTGTAGAGCTTACAGAGATTACATACTACCGTATTGTCAGCATTCCACAGAAGAGACATCATCTTTACACACAGCATGAAATCAATGTGTTTTCCTGCCTTCTTTTGATTGACAGGATATAATCGGCCGATACCGATTGTTGGCCGATACATCTGTGCATCTTCTAGTTTTTCATGCTTGCTCAGTGAACCATAAACTATTGCACACTGACCTGTGGAACAGTCCATAAGACACTAAAATGGTAAATGGTAATTTTACATTTACCAAGACACTAACAGTTTACAGGCGATAGGCCTGCTGCAGGGAGGCATGACGACTGCAGATGTGTTCAGAGCAATAAACTGCAAGACAGTGCTGCCGGGAGACAGGAAGTACAACTGATCGTCCCTGCAGTGGAAAATTACATGTAACCCCCCGTGAATCAGAACTTACAAATGCCTTGGTGGAAGAGTGGAGTAACATCTCACAGCAAGAACTGACAAATCTGGTGCAGTCCATGAGGATGAGATGCATTGTAGTACTTAAAGCAGCTGGAGGACACCAGATACTGTTGATATTGACCCCCCTCCCCCCTTTGTTCAGGGACTCATTATTCCATTTCTGTTCATCAAATGTCTGTGAAACTTGTTCAGTTTCTGTCTCAGTTGTTGAATGTTTTAGAAATTTGTTGGAAATAAAAACAGTTGAATGTGAGAGGACGTGTCTTTTCTTTTTCCTAAGACTAAGAAAAAACAATATTGCATATGTAAACATTGTAAACGTACAAATGTGTTCTGTATTACCTGAAGTGCTTTCTTATGACCAAACACTGTAAGAAAAACTGATTGCAGCTCAATTTACACTAAATGATGTTCCATACAATTCTCTAACTTACACAACACTTCATAAGTAATAGTAATAATGTACTGTATTTCTCATCAAACTCTCCTCCCAGAATGCACCATAGTTCCGATATTACTAAACGTAAATACACTATGAACATATTTGTCTTCTGGGTTTTACAGTGTGGAAGTAGAAACGGTGTTAATTGATTACAGCGTGTGGTGTTTGACAGGAGCTGCGTGTGACTGCGCGCCTCTGAGGGACTGAGGCAGCAGCAGGAAGTAAAAACCTGCTGTTCGACATAGCTTTAGTTTGCTCATAAACTTGATCACAATCGGTCGGTTCCTACATTTTGAAAAATGGACAGTCAAGGCAGGAAAGTGGTGGTTTGTGATAACGGAACTGGGGTAAGTCTAATGACTTTACATTTCATATTGATTTCTGCTCCTTTTGAAAATTTTGAATAAGCCGCAAGACACGAGAGAATGGACGCTGACAGGAAGTTAGCGGGCTAGTTAGCTTGCTGTCAAAGTACAACTAAACCTTGCACTTGAAAGTGACCCCTTTCCTTAACTCTGAATTCCCGATGTGGACAATGATACAGCTGTACCGCGTTTGTCCTAGTGACGAAAGGCATCCATTTTGATCGTTTTCTTTCAAGATTCTCCAGCTAGCTCACTTCCTACACAGCTAATCTCCGTTAGCTCTCCGACTTGTATGAGGGGCTTATGCGCTTATTTTCGAAATATTTGGCAAACGTGTAGAGGTTGGTAAAATGTCTGCATTGGCAAAAAAAGAAAGAAAGAAAAGAAAGAAACTATTACTTAGCTAAGTAGGACAAGAACTCAAAGTGTGCTGTAAGAGAAGTAACGTTATTGAAATAGCTGCCAGCGTTCGCTATATAACTTTAGCTAGCTAGTTAGTTATTTAGCTAGCTATGGTGTCAGCTGCATTATTTTTACTAGCGGTGTGTGTGTGCGTGCGCGGTGTTAAAGTCAAACGCGTT
This sequence comes from Ameiurus melas, assembly GCA_012411365.1. Taxonomy (NCBI): domain Eukaryota; kingdom Metazoa; phylum Chordata; class Actinopteri; order Siluriformes; family Ictaluridae; genus Ameiurus; species Ameiurus melas. The sequence goes on along the minus strand of CM022755.1, from coordinate 11,645,832 downwards.
GACCCAGATATCAATTTCTATCATGTGTTGAACAAGACATTACTTTTGAATGCGAGTGGGCTAACTGAATGCTGCTTCCTTAGCCACCTCTGGCATTGCTGCTAGTTTGTTCAGGACGGTGAGCAGGTGTGTCAGGATCCATTCATCACTTACAGATGTTTATTTGTCACATACAGTATATATAACTTGCAGTAAAATGAAAACCTGGCCTGCTTCTCTTCTCGTTCAACACAAGTGTTTCATTTCGTCATTTAAATAGTAGACCTAGGAAATGAAACCCGTGTTTCCAGCTCTCTTCAATGGAACAGTTATTTATTTAATGTCTTTATTTTCGTCTTATTTGTAATTGTTTTAATATTTTACTGTTGTATTTGAGGCATTCTTCACCCCTATATGTGCAATTGGCCCTTGTTGTGCAATAGCACTCTTTGTAGTTTTGGATATTTTATTGGGTACTTTTATCTATCTTTTTAGTACGATCATAAGGTATAGTATGTTTTGTTTAACTAACTTAGTTATGTAGATAGATCACTGTTTGCATGTATGTGAGGATTGATTGGTTTTTGTTTGTAGCAAACCTAATTTCCTGCAAAGGATCAATAAAGTATCTATCTATTTTTTTGTTGCATATTAATGTGAGCGTTGGCATATAACAGCGTGTTTAATGAAGAAAGAATATTTTCTGAAGACATAAAAGTTAATTGGAATAGAAAATGACCATAGACTATTTATAAATGGAATCAAACCAGCTATGTTCATCTCAGTCAAGAATGCAGACAAAATGAAGCAGTGGTAGTGAGTAGTTGAGAAATGGACACAAAATAAACAGATGGTTATGGATGGAATAACTCACTTTTATTACTTGTAACTGTAAGCCAAGAAGAGCATTATAAAGAAATAATTAAACAAAGTGTGAGTGAGACAGATAGTGATGATTAGTGGTTGGTTACTGAGTACATCACTGTCAAATGCAGCTCAGTCAGGCCTTACACATAGCTGCTGGTGAATCAGCTGAACTTGCTCTCTCAACTTGTATAATCCTCAATGTGTATAATCCTCACTCCAAGTGCAGGACAGTTACTAACATCTGCTCAAAAAGCTAAATCTTTCACTAGGCACTTAAAAAAAACAAAAAAAACAAAAACTCAAAAACAAAATCAAATGTAATTAAAAGCATTTAAAATGTTGCCAAATCTAGAGACAGTCACTAAGTTGGCAACACTGGATATAACCATCTGTCCATTCACTAAAAGTTACATTTTTGTACAAGTTTTAATTCTCATTATAAAACACACTGAAGAGGAAGTGCAGCAGTGGAAGGCAGACAGTTTTAGGTGATGAATCAGGAGGAAGTGAGATCAGTGATAAAAGCCACAGCCTAACGCGCGAGAGAAACTGTGCTCACTCTAACCTACGCAGTATGACCATGTAAGGCAGAAGATTTATCACCAGCTGTCTGAAGTAATGATTGTCAAGATATATATATATATATATATATATATATATATATATATTTTTTTTTAAAGTCCATTTATGTCCTCTTGATACATCCATGGCAATACAGAAAATGGTTCAGGGGCAGGACATACAGTGTGTATATATACACAACACATGACTCCTTTATATATATTGATAAAATAAGCAAGTGACAGAAGTGTAAAGAATCATCTGATCATCTAGGGCAGTGGTTTTCAAAGTGGGGTCTGTGTGATGTTGGCCATTTACTGGCTGTAAAGGACTGATCTACTATTAGACTGATCTAATGAAATGTGCAGTTGACGAGTAACTGAGGAGTATATAATTGCTAAAACTACTAATTACAATAAAAATTGTAAAATTATTGGCACCCTCCAGGAAACTGACCCTGGAGACACACATGAAATAAGTGATATTGTCAGCTTTAAAATGTTTTGTTGACTTTATTATTTTTGAAACGATATTTTCTGCAAACACACGTTCTCTTAAGTAGTGCGTTCAGTAAAATACTGGTTTCACTTACTACTTGTAGTAGTTTTTATGATGGTTGAAAAGTATATATTTTTTAATGTTGTCTCAACCATTGGGCCTCATTTATCAATGTTTAGTAAAGCTGTAAGGGCGCACTGATAGGATACAAACATTTTCCCCAAATTACAAAATTTTCATGAATACTAAATTTAATGTGTAAATGCACCTATAAATAAATGTGTGTCCAGCTAGATTAATGCGGTGTAATGTGTGTAATGTTCAATCATTTTGCCCATTCTTTTGAAGGATGCAAACAATCCTGGAGTTGACTTTAGGTGATCAATACCAAAGACACAATCAGATATCACTCCATAACTTCATACTGCACACACCCTCTTCAGAATATGTATATAGAAGCATATAAAAATATCCCTAAGCAATATTTGTTAGTACTCAGATTATTAATTGATTGTGCTGTATGAGATACAGGTTAGTGACCAAGAGGCACTGAGTAGTAATTTTGAATCTGTAAATTTTTAAACCCATAAACTCGCACTGCACAGTTCTCTACTATGTTATTGTAAAATGTATGTGGGTATTGTACACATGTTTCTAAAATAATCCCCTTCTGTTAAGCAGGTACATCTGTTTTACTACTGAACAATCTAGTCTCTTTCAGTTGAAACAAGTTTAAGATAATGTGACTTGGGACATAAATACTGACTTCTCCTAATCTTTTCCCCATACCTCATTGTTTTTTCCTCTCTTTCTTTTTTCCCCCCTCATGGGTAGTTTGTGAAGTGTGGCTATGCAGGTTCCAACTTTCCGGAGCACATCTTCCCTGCGCTGGTGGGTAGGCCTATCATTCGGTCCACAACTAAAGTTGGCAACATTGAGATTAAGGTGAGTTCCACATGGTCCACAACTTGCCCGTTTTCTTAACCTGAAATTTTTTTCCCCACAGAATTGTTGAAATGATACAAGAACTGTTCAAATTATATAATTTTGAAAGAACATTCTTTTCGCCCATGACTGTATATTATTGGAAATAAAATGCATCCTCCTTCAATTCTATATTTTTCTATATTTTTAGTTATCAGGGTGTAAATAACAACTGTGTGGTCCTCACCAACTTCTATAAACAAATAACCTCAGGTGGCAACACAAAACACTATTCAGTAACATGTAGAACCAATTTTAACAGCAGTAACAGTAAATGTTTTCTGTAGGAGTTTTGGTCTCACATTGTTTGGGGACATTTTGGCCTTCTTTACAACATTGCTTCAGTTCATTGATATTTGAGGGTATTTGTTTATGCACAGCTCTCTTAAGATCCTGCCACAGTATGTCAATGGGCTTGAGGTCTGTACATTGACTTGGCCATTTCAATTGGATTGTTTTTTTCTTTAGCCATTCATGTTGATTTGCTGCTGGGCTTTAGATAAGTGTCCTGTTTCATGACCCAGTTTTGGCTCAGCTTAAGCTGCTGGACAGTTGGTCTTACATTTGTAAACAATACTTCTCACGATAGAATGATGAATTTCAAATTGTTTGGAGATGACCCCCTGCCAGATTGATGAACAAAAACAGTTGATTCTCTAAGGTCATGGTTGAAGACAATCCTTTTTGGCATGATGGTGACGCATACCTGAGTCCTCCAGAACACCAAACTACTGAAAGTTTTTTTTAGTTTTTTTTTTTTTTAATTGAGGTAGTCACAATTATTGATTGTGCATTTCGTTAGTAACACCAGGCTGCTAATTTCTTTCTTAATCATTGTGGAAGCAGGATGGGTGTACTTGTGTTTTTCCCCACCTGGTTTCTGAAGGTTTGCTTTATGGGGGGAAAAATTACTACATTTTGAAATCTGTAGTGGTTTTTGTTGTCACCTGAGGTTATTTGTTTGACTATAGATGTTAGTGAGGACCATCCAATTGTTATATAGGGCCTGATATGTAAAAATATAGAATTGAAGGAGGGTTTACATTCTTTTTCCCATGGCTGTATGTTACCTATAAGTTGTGTTAATAAAATAATCTTGTATTTCTTTTAGTGCATGATCGATTTAGACACTTTATTTAGGTGCCATCAGTCAGTTTGATAACAGTTTTATAAGTGTACATTTACATAATTGTAAGGATAGCTTCTATTTTCTTCCCCATGATTTGACTGTCTTCTTCATCCTTCCTCTTTATTCTCTATATCTCTCTCTCTGTCTCTCTCCTCTTCACATGTTGAGGTAGAATAAAAAAAAGATGGTAAGTGCAGACTGATGTGTGCTTTTGCACTAATCGCCTGCTGAGAATGGTGTGATGCATCATGCAGCATACCTCAACAAGAAAAGTCAATGTGGTTCCTTTCTAATTCTTCTTACTTTTGTGAATTTCATCTCTCATAGCATATTTGTTGTGTATTGCTTCTTTATACATTTTGCTTTTCATTTTTGATTTGTTTTGCTGTTTTTACAGTTGTAACTAACATTTAAAAAAAATTACATGGCCTGTCTCATCCAAAATATCAATCCTTCTTGCCACAGTATTTACAAAAGGAAATGCTGTTACATTGTGGCTACAAGTTTAAAGCTGTGAAGTTAAAAGGTGTCTCACTGAATACGGTCATGCCTCAATGTCATACCAAACCCCATAGACCAGAGTTCCTCTTATCTGCTCTGTCGGCCTTAAGATGGAAGGAGTTTAATGTCTGGGAATTTGGTTTAACTGAACACCAGAGTACAGTTTTCTTGTCTGTGTAGTCAGTGATTGGGCCTCTGACAGACCTCAGATGAAGTGTTAACCAACTAGAAGTACGACATTGGCTGTTGCTAAAAAAAACTAGTTTTTGTTCCTTGTTCTCAATGTTTCTCAATGTGCAATTACATAATTCCACAGTGCCTCTCATATATAGCTTTTTTGCCCCCATGATGTTGGTGTAGGTCAGATAAGACAAGTGGATTTTAAGTAGGGTGTTCTTCAAAACAGACAGTGCTGCCAGACTCCTCCAGTGTCAAAGCACAGGAATTTATTTATTTATTTATTTTTTAAATCAGTGCACTAACACACAAAGATATAAGCATTTGTCAGAACAGATAGTACACTACAAGTTTGTGGACAGTTGACCATCTCACACACATGTGGGCCTTCTGCAACCTGCTGCCACAAAGTTGGAAGCACACAATTGTATAGAATGTCTTTGTGTGCTGTAGGATTATAATTTCCCTTCACTGGAACGTAGAAGCCCAAACCTGTTCCAGCATGACTATGCCCCTGTGCATGAAGAGAGGTCCATTAAGACATTGTTTTCCAAGTTTGGATTGGGAGAATTCGAGTGGCCTGCACAGAGCCCTGACTGCACCCCAGGACTCCTCACCCAATGCTCTTGTGGATGACAGCCAAGGGAGACTATATCTGGAACAAGATGTGCAACAAGCACATATGAGTATGATGGTCTGGTGTCCACATAACCTTGGCCACATAGTGTATCTGTCTATACAAGAGTCATTGGGCTTAACCATGTCCACTTTCAGTTAGAGACAAACAATCCACTTCATGTAGCTAAGCAGTACTATTTGCTTGAGTATTGGTGGGGTTTTGATTACATTCCCATTACTTATTGGAGCAGATAATACCATGTAGGGAAGGTCATAAAAATTGATTAAAAAGGTTGCAAAACATTAACACAAAGGGGAATCATCTTGTTGGAGTAATGCATTTCTGCTTTTTTTTAATTGCACCTTTCAAGAGAATTGGTGTTAAACAATGGTGTTGGATTGTGTTCAGTGCAGTCTGTTGTTGGATAGCTGTCTAAGTAACCGTGACAGTTTTGATACAGAGCTGCAAGACAGAACGGGGTCTGAAAGTTATTGGTTATAAACCCTTCTCCTTTCATTTCCTGGTGCCTGATTGAACAGGTTAGTGCAAAAAGTGTCCACTGATCCATTTGTTCAGAGAATATAGCACATCATTCAGTTGTTTATTATATCATATGTGTTTGCATTTCTCAAATTGAACACAAGGCACTGATATATTCTTATAAAGCATCTTTTAATAATACAGAGTACATGTAATGTGGTGCACATATCATTTTCACGGGAGTTGGGCTGATGTAGATATTACTCACTGCAAATTTGCCACTTTGGGTAAAGGCTGTGGTACTGCAAAACCTGACAAGAGTAAAGAATGGTCAGTAGGGTTAGTGTGTGTGATATGGCTAACAGATTTCAGTGCATGGGAGGTTGTGTTCTGTGCATGCTTTACTAACAATAGTAAGCCCTCTTGAGGAGGGGTTTATCCAGCTATTCATCCATTTCATCTCAGTGGCTACGTGTCTCATGCTAATGTGCATTGTGAGCCACAGCGGAACCTTCCTTGACTTACAAGTCACCCACAGTGAAAATGATGGAAGACAGAGTCAGGTTTGTGATGCAAAAGACCCCATTACTGTGTACATCTTCTGGACATGCTGCTTGTGCTATCTATCTTGGCAGCTGTGCTGTCATATGGACATCTTATAAGTGCAGGTTGAATTCTGTGTAATTCTTGTCGACTGATGTTAGTCCTCTAAAAAAATGTTAACAGCATATTTTCATTCCAATTACTGCAAAATGCATCTGTCATACAGGGACAAGAAATTTCATAAATGTAATTGCAATGAGAAAAAACATATAAAACCATTGCCCTGGCAACTCCCATTAGATATTCATTGTGAGTAAGTTCTCTGTTCTTTTCTGAGAACAGGGAAACTTGTTGAAATTGTTGTTTGTGCTTGTTTGAGATTAAATTTTAAAGTGTGGAACATTTCTTTACATGTTTTGCCCGAGTTTTTACATGCTGAAGTACTTAGCAAAGTAAGTGTTTAGTAAATTTTAACCCATGGTCTTTTAGGACCTGATGGTGGGTGATGAGGCGAGTGAGCTGCGCTCCATGCTTGAGGTGAACTACCCAATGGAGAATGGCATTGTCAGGAACTGGGATGACATGAAGCACCTGTGGGACTACACTTTTGGTCCAGAGAAACTAAATATTGACTCGCGCAACTGCAAAATTCTTCTCACCGAGCCCCCCATGAATCCCACCAAAAACCGTGAGAAGATCATTGAGGTATGTACATTATCCTTTAAAAATGCTCACAGTTCAAACCACTCTCCGTGCAGAAGTTGCTGCAGTTCTAAGTGAACAAAAAATCAGCAAATACATAAGAGTGAACAGCTTAATCATGTTTACAAACAGGTGAGGTATTTGATATAGGCTTGAATAAGTAAAATTTTATTGCTTGCAAAATGCTGACACACTCAGGATGAGTGTTAAAGGGACCAAGAGTTCTTCTAACGGTTCAAGATTTTTAAATAAATAAATATATATACACACACACACACACACACACACACACACACACACACACCGTAATTTTCGGACTATTGAGCGCACCTGAATATAAGCCGCACCCACTAACTTTAAAAAGAAAAACAATTTTGTACATATATAGGCTGCACTTCTCTATAAGCCGCAGGTGTCCACGTTGTAACTGTCATGATTCGTGACGTAAACGAAGCAGGACGGATGCAAGTGCAGTTAGGACGAGAGCTTTTATTGAAACAGAGGAGAGCAGATTCAAGAGAAACAAAAAAACATGACCAACACAATGAACTAAACCAACTAACCTAAACATTAACTATGACATGAAACGCGACAACGACTATGAACATGGCATGGAACAAAGACTCTCTCTCTTTCTCTCTATCTCTCTCATGTATATATATATATATATATAAAAAAAACAAAACTAGCCTTGGGCTATGGCTAGGAAACATGAACAAAGACTAACTATATTCGCTATCTAATTCTAACTCTATATCTAATTACCCGCGTTGTGTGTCATGGCTCCCGGTGTATATATACACACCAGCCTTATTAGGCCCCAAACTGCTAACAGCTACAGGCAACACCAAAACACACGTGACTCGACAACACATGACAAGACGGGGAGGAGACATGACGTCACCAATATGCATTTCTTCGTGTGTTTTTCCTGAGGAGGGGGTGTGCATGAAGCGCAAAACGACTGATCTGAAGGATGTAGTGTGAGCGCGTTAGATTTAATTCGAACAGTTTCACTGGTCCACTGTGACCTGTTGGGTAATTTTATTGGTCGGATGTGACGAGGCTAAATGTTTTGGCGGCATGAAACTAGTTAGCCCGTAAAAATCTATAAATTAGCTGCATCATTGTTTAAGCGGCAGTGTGTGAAAAAAGTAGCATATCTCTCTCTCTCTCTCTCTCTCTCTCTCTCTCTCTCTCTCTCTCTCTCTCTCTCTCTCTCTCTCTCTCTATATATATATATATATATATATATATATATATATATATATATATATGTATATATATATATATATATATATATATATTATATATATATATATATATGTATATATATATATATATGTGTATATATATATAAATTAATTAATTATATATGGGGGGTATTTGATCCCCTGGTGATTTTGTATGTTTGCCCACTGACAAAGAAATGATCAGTCTATAATTTTAATGGTGTTTTGGGTCATTTTCATGCAAGAATACCCATCCACGACCCATTTTCTATGCCCTGGCTGAGGGAAGGAGGTTCTCACCCAATATTTGACCGTACATGGCCCCGTCCATCGTCCCTTTGATGCAGTGCAGTTGTCCTGTCCCCTTAGCAGAAAAACACCCCCAAAGCATTATGTTTCCACCTCCATGTTTGACGGTGGGTATGGTGTTCTTGGGGTCATAGGCAGCATTCCTCCTCCTCCAAACACGGCCAGTTGAGTTGATGCCAAAGAGCTCCATTTTGGTCTCATCTGAGCAGAACACTTTCACCCAGTTGTGCTCTGAATCATTCAGATGTTCATTTGCAAACTTCAGACAGGCATGTATATGTGGTTTCTTGAGCAGGGGGACCTTGCGGGCGCTGCAGGATTTCAGTCCTTCACGGCGTAGTGTGTTACCAATTGTTTTCTTGGTGACTATGGTCCCAGCTGCCTTGAGATCATTGACAAGATCCTCCCGTGTAGTTCTGGGCTGATTCCTCACTGTTTTCATGATCATTGCAACTCCACGAGGTGAGATCATGCATGGAGCCCCAGGCAGAGGGAGATTGACAGTTCTTTTGTTTTTCTTCCATTTGCGAATAATCGCACCAACTGTTGTCACCTTCTCACCAAGCTGCTTGGCAATGGTCTTGTAGCCCAATCCAGACTTGTGTAGGTCTACAATCTTGTCCCTGACATCCTTGGAGAGCTCTTTGGTCTTGGCCATGGTGGAGAGTTTGGAATCTGATTGATTGATTGCTTCTGTGGACAGGTGTCTTTTATACAGGTAACAAACTGAGATTAGGAGCACTCCCATTAAGAGTGTGCTCCTAATCTAAGCTCGTTATCTGTATAAAAGACACCTGGGAGCCAGAAATCTGTCTGATTGATAGGTGGTCAAATACTTTTTCCCTCATTAAAATGCAAATCAATTTATAACATTTTTGACATGCGTTTTTCTGGATTTTCTTGTTGTTATTCTGTCTCACTGTTCAAATAAACCTACTATTAAAATTATAGACTGATCATTTCTTTGTCAGTGGGCAAACGTACAAAATCAGCAGGGGATCAAATACTTCTTTCCCTCACTCTGTGTGTGTATTTATGTGTGTATATACATGTTGTGTGTGTGTGTGTATGTATGTATGTGTGTGTATGTATGTATGTGTGTGTATGTGTGTATGTGTGTGTGTGTATGTGTGTATGTGTGTGTGTGTATATATATATATATATATTTTTTTTCAACCCCCATTGCAAATCAGGTTTATTGTCAAAATTTAAAGACTTTCGGTCTGTTTGCAGTGATCAAACAAAAGCTATTGAAATAGTTCAAGACAACAAATGCTTCAAGTGGTTTCTCCAAGTTCAAATATAAATGCAAATTATAATGATTTCTTTAGTTTCAAAATTATTTACCCCCTTGAATAAAATCCCTCACAACAGCAAAAATATGTAATACAGGTGTTGTCTCAAGCACACTTGATGCAACTAATCAAGGGCTTCATTAGTTGCACCAGGTGTGTTTGAGCTGGAACTCATGAAATACCCGAACTGACAAGGGACAGAAAGTACATGAAATACTTGGACGGGGCAGAAAAAGGAAGCTATCAGTGGCTGCAACCATATTTCTGAGAAAGCAGAAAGACCTGCAGCAAGACTTGATGGCAACAGGCACTGAGGTTTCAGTGAGCACAATAAGGCGTTTACTAAACGCAGAAGGCTTCCATGCCAGGACTCCAAGACGTACACCACTAGTGACCCAAAAGCACAAGAAAATTCAGCTCAAAATCACATAAATAAGCCACTGAAGTTTTGGGATTCTGTTCTGTGGAGCGATGAAACAAAACTGGAACTTTTCGGCACGATGGAGCAGTGGTATGGCTGGAGAAAGAAGAATGAAGAATGAACAGTCTGTCCACAGTCAAGCATCGTGGTGGCTCGGTGATGCTCTTTGGCTGCTTTGCATCCTCTTGCACTTTAAACCTGCGGCATGTGGAAGGCTAGATGGATTCATTGAAGTATCAGGAAATCCTAGGAGAAAACTTCATGCTGTCTGTGAGGAAGCTGAAGCTTGGGCGTCATTGGATCTTACAACAGGACAATGATCCAAAGCATGCCTCAAATTCCACCAAGGCTTGGTGCAGAAGTAGTCCTGGAAGATTTACAGGCCCATCACAGTCACCTGACTTGAACCACATAGAAAATCTCTGGTGGGATTTGAAGAAGGCGGTTGCAACATGCAAAATACAGAATATTACTGTACTGGAGGCCATTGCTCATGAGGAATGGGCCAAGATTCCTCAGGAACGCTGCCAGAAGCTATGCATCTCCTTTGCAGCAGGGCATAACAACAAAAGGGTGCTCTACTAAGTACTAAAGATGTTTGCTATGAAGGGGTTGAGTAATTTTTAAATGAGAGAACTCATTATTATTTGCATTTTCAGTTGAATTTGGGAAACCTATTGAAGCATTCGTTGTATTGAACTATTTCAGTTGCTTTTGTTTCATTTGTTCATTGCAAACGGCTGAAAGTCTTTAAATTTTGAATGTAAAAATGATTTGCAATGGGGGTTGAATAATTTTGATTTCACCTGTATATAGCTTGTTTATAGTCACTGTCAAATCTAAGATCTATTTCTGTCACTCCAATTTACAGCATATTTCTGAACTTGCTGGGGTTTTGGATGCACTGTATGGTTTGATAGATTGCCAAAAGTTTCTGGACACCTGACTATCCCATTCATATGTGCTTGGTGAATATCCTAATCCAGATTTTGTCCTGCTTTGCTGTTTATAATAACCTCCACTCTTCTGGGAAATCTTTCCGCTACATTTTGAAGTGTAGCTGTGGGGATTTGCCCATTCGGCCACAAGAGCATTAGTGAGATCAAGCGCTAATGTTGGGTGTGGAATCTTGTGGCACTCTCAGCTTTCCAATTCTTCTCAAAGGTGTCTAGTGGGGTTGTGGTCAGGGCTATGTGCAGGCCACTCAAGTTATCCCACTCCAAAGTTGGCAAGGCATGTCTTCATGGATCTTGTATTATGTACAGGAGCATTGTGATGCTGGAACAGTTTGGTCTTCTTATAGGGAAATTGTAATATTACAGCATACAAAGACATCCTATACAATTGTGTGCTTCCAGCTTTGTGGCAGCAGTTTGTGGAAGACCCACAGAGGGATGTGATGGTCCAGAAACTTTTGGCCATAGAGTGTCTATTTACTTGAGATGAGCTAACCAGTGACACAGGTCCTTTCAGACAAAAGTCCTTCATCAGCTGTGCAAGTGCCTCTGAGGTTGTGCCTGTATCTCTGAAAATTTTATGTACCACTCTGAAATTACATGTACAACCATTACTGAAGTAAACTGCAGTTACTCCCTGCGTTCTTCTTCAGTTAGACAACATGGAACTATATATATGTCCCAATATATGCAGACAGAGACTTATTTGGAGTATTCTATAAAACATTTGTTTTTGAGGTTGCATAAATAACAACACACAACAGTCCATAAAGACTCTGTTTGTGTATTGTCTTTTATATTTTAATATTTTATTTTTTAAGAAGTGTAAATATTATTTTATTGTCTCCATCAGTGTATGCATATATTTCATGTCTGAATACCCACCAGGCTTTGCTCTAAATCATGTGTGTTGTGCACTGCCACTGTATATGTGGTCAATAAAAAAGGTAGCACTTATTAATCTGTCTGTTTTATCATTTCTGTAGGTTATGTTCGAGACATATCAGTTCTCAGGTGTTTATATTGCAATTCAGGCTGTGCTCACATTATATGCCCAAGGTATGTTACCACATCACCATTGTTTAACCAGCAAATTTTAGATTCAGCTTCCTTATAAACATTGCATACATATAAACATTCTGTGCCACCTTTCATACTACATAAACATACCTAAATATGAACAAATACACATAAAGTGGATGTAAAATGTCTTGTTAAAATTACAGGTTTTTGTGAGATTTTGTGTTTTTTGTGAGATCTTCTTTAATGTGATACTGTAGCTAACAAAATTTAAGTGTAAAAAATAGAAAACTTTTAGGGAAAACAAATGAAAAAAACCAAACCAAAAAAACATACAATATCCTGGTAGCAGAAGTGTACACATCTGTGGCTGCTCGTCCAATGGCAGGTTGAGCCCCACCATTTATATTAGCCATTTAACAAAATTTAATCTTCATTTATGTCCTTATTTACAACTCCATACATTTTATATTCCTTTGAAATACTAATTACTTCATCAATGATTTAAAAACTTGCTGTTATTTGACAGATATAAGACAATTTTACATTGATTTGCTCATGTTTCTAGATGTTGTGAAATTGTGGGTCAGAGAGTGTGCCTGCCCCACTTGGCTTCCATAGAGTTGTTGTTTTACCTAGTGGCCAAAAATTGCAACAAGTGCTAATAGATATCCATATGGGCAATTGTTTTCTGCAATGTTGCTTTCTCTTTTAAAATTTTCAGTGGAGGAGAAGGAAGCCAGATTGGGCTAATTTAAAAATACTCCTCAGCCAGGATCTTGTATTATGACTGATAATCTGAATTAAATATAGTAAATTTCTGCAAAATGCCAAAGTGTAAGTATACAGATGTACAGAACCATTTGTATTGTAGAACATATTGCAAAGATTGAGAGAAGGAAAGGGGAATTATAGCGTGAATAATGTTCGTACATCAGAAATACATGTGATTCACTTGTTTCCCACTCAAAGGCTGAGAAAATTAAGAACTGGCTCCATTTTACAAGGCCCACGTTTTTGGGCTGGTTTCAGGTATTTTGTGTACTTTCTGAGATATCGGTGAGCTGGAAATATTGATGAAACCTGTGAACCCTGGTTAATGATATTACCTAGAAACATAGTCTGCGGTACATCTAAAACCCTATTGTTTAATGTATGTTGTCTATTCTGCCTATTGTTGGGTTACTCTAAAATTTGATAGATAGTAACCTATAGCATAAATCAAGTGTGATAGCCTCAGACAAAAGTTGAGAGGCTATGTTGTTATCCTGCCCCACCAAAAATCTGATGTCACAAGCCGCTGCTGGTGTACACCATTTAAAATGGGGCATATCACTATGCTCGGAATTAACCGTGTTCAGAAGTAATTGTAATGCACCTTTCATCAATTAAATTGTTTTGATGAACCCCATATAAATATCAGCTGTTTCTGTAGGATCTTCTTGAAATCATCTTGGTTTCATTCAACTGCTAAAGCCATGGTCTGCAAAGAACTTACAAAGTATGTGCAGGATTTCATTGTCAAAAGTCAGTAGAAGTGTACAAAAAGTTCCAAAACATGAATGTACCTTGGAACACTGTGAATGCAATCATCACCAAGTGGAGAATTTAGGCCACCACAATGATATTATCAAGAACAGGAAAAATTTACAAAAGTACAAGAGAAAAAACTTACCATGGAGGCTGCCAATGTATAATATTCTGCACATGTTTAGTTTATGGTGTAGGGTGGATAGATAGTAGCTCTTTCTCATGAGAAACATCCAAACCAGCCCAAATCACCCCAGACCATGTGGCAAAATGTTATAGTCTAAGGAGACCAAAGTAGAACTTTTTGTAATAACTCCAAGATGCAGTATGTTTGGCACAAAAATAAGACCGGTTCTCTCACAAAGAACATCATACCCACAGTGAAGCATGATGGTGGCAGCATCATGCTATGGGACTGTTTCCTCTTCAGCTGATACTTGGGTTCTAGTCAAGATGGAGGGAGTCATGGATAGCTCTTTTATATCTATTATATGTAGTTTCTATATCTGTTTTGACACACAACCTGCAGGCCTTTAAGACAATTTTCACCTTTCATCATGATAATGAACCAAAGCACAAATCCAAGTCACTAAAATAATGTCTTCGGAAGAAGATGATCAAAGTTTTGGAATGACCTAGTTAAAGCCCAGATATAAATCCGATCAAAAACCTGTGGAATGACTTGAAGAGAGATCCTCTCGCAGAATTATCGGTCTGGAGCATTTTTTGCAAGTGGAAAATGACTAAGTTGGTACACTCTTAGTCAAACGACTGAGTGCTGTATTTTTTCCCCTAAAATATTTGTTTTTCGCTTGATTTTTTTTTTGGTTTGCAAGATCAATATTAAAAGTGGAAAACAATCTGAAATGACTTATCTTTGTTTCTTTCTTTTTTTTTTTAATATGAGAAAATTGCTGTTTTTACAGAGGTGCATAGACTTTTTATGTCCACTGTAACTAAGAAGTTGTGCATCAGTATTTGTCTACATGAATGTTCTTGTAATTTGCTCCTGAATTATGCTGTATTGCTCTGATACTCAGGTCTGTTAACGGGAGTCGTGGTGGATTCAGGTGACGGTGTCACCCACATTTGCCCTGTATATGAAGGATTCTCTCTTCCTCATTTAACTCGCAGGCTGGACATAGCAGGGAGAGACATCACTCGATATCTCATAAAGGTACTCCCTTTTGCTTGTTGGACTTGGCATCAACTTAGTAATACAGAAGGCCTTAGATTTTGATTTTACCCTGGTGGTTAGGGACTAGGTGTAGGACTGCCCGCTGGTTGAAAGCTGGCAATTAATAGAGCATTGTGTGTTATTTTTCTCCAGCTGCTGCTGCTGCGAGGATATGCTTTTAACCACTCAGCAGATTTTGAAACTGTGCGCATGATGAAGGAGAATCTCTGTTATGTAGGATACAATATTGAGCAGGAGCAGAAGCTTGCTTTGGAGACTACTGTACTGGTGGAATCCTACACGGTCAGTCCAAAACACACACACACACACACACACACAAAAAACCAACATCAATATAAATTGTATGTACACGTTTTAATACAGTTTGTTGTAATACATGGAAATAATTTAACTTGATTGAGACTTCTTATGATTAAAATTTTTATTTTGATGTTGTGTTCTCTCACTCATCTGTGGTGTGTAAATGACTGGGTAAGAGTCATTATACCCCAGCACGTTTGAAGTCATGAATTGGATTGGTCAGAATATGTGCGTTATTTTTGTATAACCACGCGGCTCGGACTGTATTTCCGGCCATAACATGAATAATGGGTTTATATAAATGAGCTCGTTCTAATAAGTTACTGTTTTTATAGTAACACGTCATGCACAAGGGCTTGTACGGCGGAAACACCGCATAATCTAAAACTAATAACAGATTTTTAAAAAAATCAACCTTTTTTGTGTCCCCCACATTATATTTTGGGGTTGTCTGTCCATGTGCCTGTACGAGATTCTTATTAGCTTGATATTTCAACAACTAGTAGATGTTTGTAGAATTATATTGAACTTCATTGTAACCAGCAGATGGAATGATGAGATTTTGGTATTGATTGAAACAGGTTCAAGATCAGAGCAAGGTCAAATGTCAGAAATGGTTTTTCTTCAATAGCTTCCTTCCTGTTTGTCATTCTGAGATGCTACCTTTCAAGGTGACCTATGATTTCCCCCCATTGTTATGTCTGTACATCTGTCCAAGATTCCCATTAGTGCAATATCTCAGGTGGTTGAAGGTTTGCAGGATTAATTTGCGTTGATCCCTGTAACCAGCAGATGAACTCCTTTTAGATTAGACATGGTGTGAACCCCTTTGGAACTAGTTTCAGGTACAGTAAAGAGATGCAGCCAGTGAGATCCAGAGAGGAAATCAAATTTTTGTGCTCTCATATGCTGCAGTTCCAGTTAATTATCTATTTGTATAGGAGGTCGAGGGCAATGTGGAAACACAATAATATTGCTTCTATAAGAAATTATTTGGCATGTAATACCAAAATGGGTGTTACGAACAGTGTACAGTATAAAAATGGCTTTTTTGCACTATATGTCTGGTTCTCTTTGCAGAATAGACAATCCTTATTTTTTTTTTTTGTATTTCTGTACATAAGTGACTCACAGAGTCATATGACAGACAGCTCGTGCAATTTTTTTCATGATAAAGCAGGATTAGGGATCAGGTACTCTTTGGCATGGGTCTCTCCAGTTAAAAGATCATGTGTAGTGTGCACGCCTCATTTCACCATACAACTGAACGCAAGCAGTTTAAAGTTGTGTAGTGTGAAACAGTCAGTGATTTCTGAGATTTTGAATGTTGTGTAGTGTGCACTTGGCATTATGGCACAAACTCGACCTGGCTAGTTACAAGATGACGAGCAACAGTTGGCACAACAGCAGGTTAGAGATGAGGTTCTGTGACGGAAAGGAGGAGATTGCTGATCTATAGTTTGTTCTGTTGTCATGCCTGTGTAAGTGTGGGAGTAGAATTTTCCACTGAATGTTTTGTCCCCCCCCCTTTCCTAAAGAGAGGGCTGATGAGGGAGTGAAGTAAAGAAAATTGTGAGTGGTAAAACAAAGAGGTCAGTGTGGCATTAGAGCTGCCTAAACTAGCATGTAACATCATTTCCTGCGTGGCTACAGTCCTTCCCAGCTGGGCCGCTGGGTGTTTCCACATCTGGACACCCCTCAATGGACTCTTTGTGCCCACGCAACACTCCGCCATCTTCTCATCACTGCTGGACTCTGGGATCCCACTCAGACATGTGGCTCAGTTCCAGCTGACCAGTCAGCAGGGAGTGTTTGATTCCAAAGTAATTTTAAGTGACATTCTATCCATATACAGTCCATAAGTATTCGGACAGAGACATAATTGATCATTTTGCCTCTCTATACCGCCACGAAGCAATCAAGATGTGATTGAAGCATAGACTTTCAGCTTTAATTCAAGGGGTTTACCAAAAATATTGCATTTAACAATTTAGGAATTATAGCCCTTTTTTACAGGCTCAAAAGTAATTGGACAGATGAACACAATCAAAAGTATTAGTCCAGTTCCATTGGCAGCCATACTTGCCCATGCCATAACACTTCCTCCACATGTTTGATGGATGATGTGGTATGAGTCCTTTCTTTCCTTCTCCATATTCTTCTCTTCCCATAATTCTGGTACAATTCTTGCATCACTACTGAGCAGGCATTTTCAATAGTTTTTTTCTCATTTATTTTTTTTTGCAACAATGTCTAATCTGGCCTTACTGTGCTTGAGTGTTGCCAGTGGTTTGCATCTTGAGGTTAAACGTCTTCTATTTAAATTCATGGAGGTGTAGTTTGATTTTGGACTTTGACAATGATACGCTTACCTCCTCAAGTGTGTTCTTGATGTGGCTGGATATTGTGAAGTGGTTTTTCTTCAGCAAGGAAAGAATTCTATGATCATCCACTTTAGTTGTCTTCTGTGGTCTTCCATGCCGTTTGGTGTTGCTGAACTTAGCCAGAGTACATTCCTTCTTTTTAAGAATGTACAAAATTGATTGTTCCATTTCTAAAATTTTTGCTGTCTGTTTTGTTTGATGGTCCACTTCACTTGCATCAACACCTCTTTGGACCACATATTGAGAGATCCCTATAAACAGCTACCAAAAGACCTTTTTATCTTAATTTGTCATGAAATAAGCCACACCTGTCCAAGAACCGGCTTATCAGTTAATTGTCCAAACTGAAGTCTACATGCCACAAAAGGAAAATTTTAAGATGATGCTAAGAATTGTCTGTTTGTCTTCCCATCATAAATATTATTTAATTTTTTTTATGTTTTTTTTTCTTCCTGTAGCTCCCTGATGGTAGAGTTATAAAGGTTGGAGGGGAGAGGTTTGAGGCACCTGAAGCTCTTTTCCAGCCTCATCTGATTAATGTGGAGGGAGTGGGAGTGGCTGAGCTGCTCTTCAACACCATTCAGGCAGCAGACATTGACACCAGGTAAAGTCAGTTTATTTCAGAGGTACTCAAGCCCTAGACAGTCAGAGTCCAGCAAAGATGTATGTTAAACCATTCAGGTTAACACTTGGTAATGAAGTGATGAGTTGAATCAGATATTCGAACAGGGAAATCAACACACTGTTCTGGACTCCCTTCTGGTGTTCTCAATCCAGGTTAATTCATGCATAGGTTACATAGATTCATGCATGTTTATAGTAACTTATATACAGCAAGTTATTCACTACTGAATGTGTTAACTATTCTATGCAACCCCAACACACACACACACACACACATACAGAGCCTGACATGACAAACTATTGTCAGAGCAACTGTTCTGCAATAGACAATTAATCAACACATTCTGATCCATCAGATTTGAGAATTCAACAACAGTGTTCTAAAACATTATAAGCTCCCCCTTTAACACCGCCCTTTAATTTGTTTTCTTTTATATAAATACATAAATATGCCTTTCCTTATACTCCTTTAGGGCTGAGTTCTACAAACACATTGTTCTCTCAGGCGGTTCTACCATGTATCCAGGCCTGCCCTCTCGACTGGAGAGGGAACTCAAGCAGCTCTATCTAGAGCGGGTGCTTAAAGGGGATGTGGACAAGCTCTCCGTGAGTATGCACCATCCACAATCACACAGTAATCTAACACAAAATTACAATCTGTCTGGAAAATGCTTATCCTATGCTATCAATCTTTGGTGTATTTTCTAAAAGCACATGATGTCCAGTAGCATCACACCTACATTGTCTTGCTATTTTTGTGCAGCAGATCTGTTGAAGTACTGTCTTTTGACCAGCAGGTGGAACTGTATGAACTCTGTGTGAGCTGGCCAGTGGTCCAGCACTGAGACCTGGGCACCACACACACGCAGTCTCTTGAGCTGTGACACAAATTTTTGTGCTCTGATTTTAGAGTTAGTTTGGAAAAGCATTTTAAGGTCACTCTGAGCTGCTTGCTTGAATCAATAGATATAGTTGGTCAGCATGTCTTCCTGTTGTATACAAGCTCATTAACACTTCTTTCTTGAGTTCCTTAAATGCCAACTGTTTTTAAACTGTCATATAATAGTTAACTAAAAGAAAAGAGAACTCTTTGCTCTACAGTCTTTAAAGATTTCTCAACCGCAAATATGCCTAAGCATCTGATGTGGATCAGGTGTGTAGCAGTAAAGATTCAGGAAATTCTAACCTGGAAAATGGCAGGCTTAGCTAAATTAATCCTGGCCTGGTCTGTAGTATTTAAAGAATCCAAGAATATGTCCAATCAGTGCCATAACCATTCTGCCACTTTATTAAACATGTTATGGACGTAGAGTTTTGACTGATTGTAGCTATTTCAATTCAATTCAATTTTATTTGTATAGCGCTTTTTACAATAGTCATTGTCTCAAAGCAGCTTTACAGAAATAAAAAAACAGATATATCTTTATATCCCCTAATGGAGTTATTAAATACTAACCCTCACTAAGGTAACACACTGTGTGCTTACATACAACTTTTGTGCACTGCCTTACTTTATAGTGTAGCTTTTATAGATTAGAGGGCATTTGCAGAATCATATGCAACTGTCTTTTATACTGTTATTAGATTCCTACAGGCAACTTTACATAAGGAATAACACAAGACCGATCAGGTTGTTATACGAAAATAATACATGCCAGGTGGTGTGATACAGCACGACATGAAGCAGGTTATGTTTGTACAGCAGCATGGTCCAAATTGTTTTATCAGTGTTGTGTTCTTACGCTTATTCAACAGCGATTCTAGTTTTGTATTTATTAATGAACACAACCGTGCTTTTACTGGTTTATAGTTACATTTAATGTTGGAATGTCCATGAGACAAGTTAGTTCCTGTTATCACTTACATTATAACAACGATAAACAATCATTCCCTCACCAGTATCTCCTTTTCTTTCTCTAGAAGTTAATGAGAGAAAAAAGCAGCTTGTTGTGTTACCAAGAAACCAGTAAGCGTAAGCTCCTCTAACCAGAAAACTTTCCCATTCTGGAAAACTTTACAAAGCACCGTGACTTTTACAAAGTGCTGACACTCAAGACTTCCATAAATATTACCTAAACGTCTCCTACCGAAAGACTTCACCACATCAATGATTGTTTGTTTTGTTTTTTAGTTTAATAATAACGTTTTGGACAGTTTTTCTTTCCCAGAACCATAAACTAGTCCTCATTCAGTCACAATTTGCTATTATTTGAAATATGAAATACCTCCTAAAGGCATTGGTTTCCATTGTAGGCATTGTAGACCTATGTTTTTTCCCTTGTTGGTTAGATAATAAAAGTGTAGCCTATCTTGCATGGCTACTGTATACTGTATCATATCCCTCCTTCTGGAAACGCTGGCCTAAAGTGTATATAGTAAGCAAGCTGTGCTGTCTTTCAGTAGCATTAAAAACCCATTAATGGAGCAGTCTGTGATGTTTAGAGCCCTCTATTGCCTGTGAGATGAATTGCATTTCCAATATGAGGCCCTGGAGTAGGGTGAAGCTAATTTTCCAAGCCAGAAATACTATAATTAAAATGGCTTCAGTTATGAAATTATCCAATAACAAAAGCAATTAAATGAAAACTGCACCTTTTAATAACATTTTTTTTAAAACACCAATTTCTAAAAATAGTTAAAAAAAATTTATTTTAATTAAAAAACAAATAATATATTGGAATTACTTGGTAATTTTTTTCCAGTTCTCATAGTGCTAAACAAAAAGACAGTTTCCTCTTGCATTTTACTCATAGCATCTCTATGTAACACCCTGCAGAAATTCAAGATCCGGATTGAGGATCCTCCACGGCGCAAACACATGGTGTTCCTGGGTGGAGCTGTGCTGGCTGACATCATGAAGGACAAGGAGAACTTCTGGCTGACGAGGGAGGAGTATCAGGAGAAGGGTGTGCGTGTTCTTGAGAAGCTTGGTGTCACAGTCAGATAAACTGTTAGTGTTTTCTAAACCCACTGCATCCTCTCCACTCTCCCACGTATAGGATATCTAGAGCATCTGTTCAGCTGTGTGTCGCTAGAGCTCTCACCTCCTGCATTCTGCTACTTGTGCCACTGAGTCACATGATCACTTTTGGGGAAGGACAGGTGGGAGGTGTATTAGGGCTGCTGGGGAGGGTGGTGATGAGTTTGGCATCCATATTCTTGGGGTCTCTGTTATTATCTTTATGCATCAGATCGTAAAGTTGTCACAAGCAATCATTTCAACTTCTATCACTGTTTGTCTCGCACAAAACAAAGCTGGTCTTCTGCAGTATTGCAATGAAGATTGGATTTCTAACACCAAAGTAGAGTGTCTCACTATAAAATGAGCCGCATCACCATGTTCATGCATTATGATACAAACTGATAAAAGTAGAAAAGGTTTCTTGTGACAGCTCACACAGCACTGTCATGCCAGCCCAATTAAGTAAGATTGAAATATTTTACCCACTATAATTTTTTTTGTTAGTGCAAAGACAATGTGGGTTGAAACCGAACAACTCAATTCAATGACTGTTCTTTGTTTTCTCCTCTGTGTACATAACATTGACCTTTCTCTATGTGAGGGGACCTGCTAAGCAGTTCTCAGTCCCTCCATCATCCTCCCTCCTTGTCCAGGCATCAAGTGCTTGTCATTAATGAGTTCTTGTGCTCAGGGTTGTGGTGTGTTAGGCTCAAATTAATTTTGTATTTTTCTATTTTCTCAGCTTAAAATTGTATTCTATTCCATTTTCCCCCTGCCCTGATCTTAAGCTTTTACTGAATGATCGCTTTAAAATGGGCATTAGCTGGTCCTTTCTATCTTTAAGCTATTCCAGATGATCAGATACAGGAAGAAATTGTTTAGACATTTTTGCGCCTATTTTTGCATTACATTTGTCTTTTGCAGTGCATTATTGAGACTTTCTGGCATAGAATGTAACTGTGTGCAGTCTTTTAAAGTGAAAACAAAATGATTACATGTTAAAGGGAGTCGCTTTGTAACTTAAGGGGGAATCTAGTATGGATTAGGCTTGTGAAATGTATAGATGGGTGATGGACCGACATGAAAATATTATTGGGTTATTATTATTGTTTATTATTATTATGATTATAGTTTTTTTTTCATGTTTGGGGGCTTTGTGTATACTCAAGGCACGTCATGTTGTCTGTATGTACATTTCCATAAATGTTTATCTGGTGCCAAGGGCAGTTGATGTGGCTGGATCTCCTATTGCTCTTTTTTTGTTTGTTTTTGTTTTTTTGATCATAGCATAACTGCCTAATGCTGATTTAAATAAATATCATGATTTCTAAATAATCTGGATCTTTTTGTTTATTTTCATGATAGACTTTTATGGGGTCTTTACATAGTCATCTGTGTGCTGAGGTTTTTACACGTACACGTTAATTCATTATTCATTCGAAAGAAACTGGTTCACTAAAATTTTAATTTTGCACTTTTAAGCAGTCTGTCAACTTTCAGAATAAAGAAAAAACAAACAAAAACAAAACAGGGTTTAAACAGTGTTCAACAATAGCCTCAGTACAATGTAAATGGTCTCAATTTTACAAATCGTAAAACTGTTTTGACCAGATGGTGGCATCCAAATAACTTTGATAGTTTGTGTTCATTGTGATTTCCAAAACAGCTCACTGTTGTCAAGTGTGCTAAGAGTGCGCAAGTATCCAACATCGTTTGAACATAACTCGCAATAAACGGAATTTAGCAGTGTTTATTTTGTTGTCAGACTAAGCAGGGATGAGATCTCGTTTAGAAAACGGCAATGATTAAATGATCTTTTTTGGGAATGCCCCTGATTTAAAGTGATCAGCGAGGAATTTGGACCGGACCTATTTAACATCTCTGTCAGATATGAAAAAAGCCTGATCAAAGCCACTCTTATCCTCAGTGTTCTCAAAAGGGGAACCTGATAAAGGCATCGCTACGAAAGCACAATAATTCGACATATAGTGTTCACAATCTTACGCCGATTGTATTGTGACGTAGGCTACAAATCGGTTTGGGACGGAGCCACAGAGGTTGTGCGGCCCACCTTTGCTCCTGATTACCCGTCTTGCAGGTAATAGCACAGTAATGAAACACTTCAGACCCATTTGCTGTTGAGTAATCGATTAAATTAAAGTCACTGCAACGACGCTGTCGTTGCCATTCATTTTCAGCACGGTGGCTGGTGTAAAGTTGAATATTTCGACCAGGTAATAGAACAGTTGAAATAAAGCTCGGGTGTGTAAGGCAGTGGTTTTATATTTAATATCAGAGTCATGCTACTGAACTGAATAGTGTGTGTCGTAGTGGCTGAATCTCGGTTCAGTGCGAGTGTCTAAAGTAGCCGTGAGGGTTTGGACGCAGCCTGTAGTCGAACGGGGTGCTATGTGACGTCATCACTTCCGCCCTGCGCGCTCTGTGCTGTGTGCCTGCTTGCCTTCCCTGCTGCACAATCCAACATGGAGTAATGAGAGATGGGGCTCGTACGGGGCCACCCTCAGCAACATCAACCGCGCATTTAGCACCACAGCCAGCTCGGAATACATGCAAATGCTCTTTACAGGGGGAAAAAAAAACAACAAAATAAGCAAGCGTCTGCGGATTTGGCGTCATTCACAATTTTCATCAGCAAATGATTAGCTCCGGAGGAAAAAAGCAGAGAGACGTAAAGCCACCAGGAACGGAGGGACGAAGAGAACAAAAACAAACAGAAAACGTTAAAAGGGCTAAACAAGTGACAGGAGTAGTGTGATATGTAAGAGGTTTATTTGGGGGGGGGGGGAGGAAGGGTGGCAAGAAAAAATGACGAACAAAAAGAGTGCACCCTTTGTGGGATTTTGTGCTAGGTGAAAAGAAAAAATGATTGAAGAAACACACCCAAACGAGTAAGTACATGGTGAATACTCTTCGTTTTCCTTTCTGTGCTAATTTCTCAGTCTATTCGTCCCCCTCTTTCTTGTTTTGCACGCGCTTGCTTGCTTGTGGCGCATCTGCGTGTGAGGTGTGACTGGGAAAAGTTGAACAAACTCTTCTCGGGTTAAATGTTTTGTACTGACAGGGGCGATGAAAAGTGGGGGGACTGGGCCCTCTCTCCTCCTGAGGGGAAGGAAGAAGAGTAAGTTGGGCGGTTCGGAAACATTTTGACTAAAGGCATTTACTAATCTTCCTAAAAACGTGCCTCTGTCTCGTGAACATCTCGCGAGTTTTACGTGGACGTTTACCATTCTAAAGCAGACAGCTTTATTTCCCCCCTCAGTTTCTGTGCACGTTTATGCACAGGCAGATCTTTGAAAAGACCAGATGAGCTGAATGATATTCGTGCATCCGCCATTTGTTTTTGTTGTTTTTTCCCCTCTCCCCATCTTTTGAATCGCACTCATTTGCATACAGTTCTTCATTCATAAAAAGGGTTGTCATTTGCGTTGCAGAGTTTATGCATGTCTCTGTCTCTCACTCTCCCTCACATGCATTTGGCTGTTTTGAAACTTCAAATTGTACTGATCGCATGTGTAGAATACGGAAATGTTTTCCTTCATCTTGATTTTCTTAAGACACTAAAGTATCTTGTGTCAGTATCTGGAATTTAAAGAACATGTTTATTATAACTCTTACATGTGCATGTTCATTTTATGTGCAGGGGTTGTATGTATGGCTTATAGACGTTTATTTCTAAGCCAGTCTTTTTTTATAGTCTATTCGTAATGCCTTTATGAGCTCTATGCTGATTTATCTGACTCGTGCATGCAACAGCAACTATCGCGAGAGTATGTGGCTATCTTTCTAAAAGCGTAAAAAGACAAAATGCAGAATTGAGGCCTCGGTGTTGAATGAACGCAGTTTTGCTTTTGTCCGACGGAAGAGGGCGGGTTTTTTTTTCTTCGCGCCGTGGTTCTTAACGCTGCTCTCATTCATAAAAGAGCTGAACTGTCAGGCCGCGCGCCATTCACGCAGGACGAGCGCGCGTGCACAGCCAGAACGACGGGATGTCCCTCTACCTGCACTAGAGCAGCTAAATCATGCGACTGGAGCACTATTTTGTCTACTACTTAGTACAACAACTATTCGGTTTGGGACACGGCCACGCATCTGGCTCGCGCGATATATTTTGGACCGGGTTAATTATTATTATTTTTTTTTGAAGCGAATCGAAATACACTTTAAAATATAGAGTACCTGAATAACACATCAAATATCCCTAGTTTTTTTTTATTATTATTCTTTGAGAATTGCTAACAAGCAGCTAATTGAAAGAGCTAATCTAGCTTCCTGTATGCTGGCTGTGGGAACGCAGTAGGCTATAGAATAAAGGTTAGCTCTGAGCCCTGTTCGCTGTATATTCGGTACATGAGTTCGCGTTCAACGAACCCGTTTGTTGTTGTTGTTGTGTGTGTGTGTGTGTGTGTGTGTGTGTGTGTGTGTGTGTGTGTGTGTGTGTGTGTGTGTTTTTAAAGCGTTAAACATTATTTTTTGACCTACTGTAACATTGAAACCTAGGCCCAAAAACTCAATTTACTAGCGGGGTTCTGGGGCGAACAATATTAATTTCCCCGATCGACATACAGGTGCATCTCAAATATTTTTCCCGTAATTTAACTAAAATTGGACCTTTCATATGTTCTAGATTCATTACACAGAAAGTGAAACATTTCAAGACTTTTTTTTTGTTTGTTTTAATCTTGATTACGGCATACAGCTCATGGAAATCAAAAATCCACTATCTCAATTTTCTAATAAAGAATTTATAATACAGAAATGTCGACCTGAGAAGCGCTCTAATCAGCTAATTATCAAAAGTTTCCTGAGCCTTTAATCTCTGTCTGGTTCGGTACACAACCACAATCATGAGGAAGATGGAAGTAAATTTTGCATTTCATTTGGAAATCAAGGTCCTAGAGTCTGGAGGAATAGTGGAGAGACACAGAATCCAAGTTGCTTGAAGTCCAGTGTGAAGTTTCCACAGTCAGTGATGGTTTGGGGTTCCATGTCATCTGCTGATTTTGGTCCAGTGTGTTTTGTCAATTCGAGAGTCAATGCAGCGTCTACCAGGAGATTTTAGACAACGTCATGCTTCCATCTGCTGACGAGCTTTATGGAGATGCTCATTTCCTTTTCCAGCAGGACTCTGCACCTGCCCACAGTGCCACAACTACTAGTAACTGGTTTGCTGACCATGGTATTACTACGCTTGATTAACCAGACAACTCGCCTAACCTGAACCCCATAGAGAATCACTCAGTGCGTCTACATGGACAACAATAATCCACTATTAACCCGATTAAGACAATACTCTGATTAAGAAACTACCATGCAAACAGCAATTTTTTAATTACCTTAATCTGATTAAAGTCGTACTCAAAGTAAACCCAAATCGAATTAAGACATGTAGAGTGCTCCTGTTTTAGTCGCATTATAGACGTGTATTACAGACATCTAAACACCTTAATCACATTATTGATGTTGTGTGAGAGTTTTCACCGCGACAGGACACGATCACACACGGCAGTGCTCAACCATTTTACCGTAAACAAGAGAGCACGGCTGCGTCCCAAACCGCGTACTTGCCTACTATAGGCCTGTAGCATGTGAAATACATGTCTACTATACACGGACACTATACAGTAGTTTAGACTTCAAGCAGTCATCTGTTTGCATGTACAGCATGACAAATAATTAACCGCACTTGAAGCGTTCATACAAAATTTTAATAAAGACACCCAAAACTGTATACGGTACCATAACAAAGATGAACTGTATGTTGATGCGTGAAATTCCAGAGGGGCGTGACACGGTGACGTAATGACGTGTGCTGTTAATCAAATTATGTTCTATAATATGTAAAACGGGTACATGGAAGGAGTATTTTAAAAGCGACTCATGTAAACACCTTAAACACACTGTTGTCTTACTCAGAGTAAGGTCAGTAATTCGATTGTCCATGTAAACAGTCATTGATGCAGTAATTCCTGCACAAGGAGCCCCAATCAAGTATTGAGTGCATAAATGAACATACATTTCAGAAGGTCGACATTTCTGTATTATAAATTCTTTATTCTAATATTTTGAGATACTGGATTTTTGATTTCCAGAGCTGTCAGCCTTAATCAAGATTAAAACAAAACAAAAAAGGCTTGAAATGTTTCACTTTATGTGTAATGAATCTAGAGTATATGAATGTTCCACTTTTTGAATTAAATTAACTTTAAATGAAATTTAATTATCAATTTTGAAAATGAACTTTTCCACGATATTCGATTTTTTTGAGATGCACCTGTATGTACATTTTAAGAAGTTGGATAATAGCGTCAAAGCAATGTCAGTGGGCTGGATCAAATTTGTGTAGAAATGTGTCTCTTTGACTGACATCAGCTCTATCACCTCTCATCTCAGCCTGGTCTACTTCAGTATTGCTCTGCTTGTGTGGTCTCTCTGAGTCTTTTCCTTTTGTGTCTCTTGTGCTCTTTCTCTCAGCCTCTCTTTCTGTGTCTCTGCTCTCCATAACCTGCTCCCTGTTTCTCACCTTTTATTGTCTCTCTGCCTTCAACATTACAATCTTTCTGTTCATTTCTCTCTTCATCCTCTTCTACTCATTCTTCTCTCACCATCTGTATTCACTGCCTGTCCCTTTCTTTGTGACTCCTCAATTGTCTCCTACCAAAGTGTAGTAAAAATAATTTTAATAAAAAATAAAAAACCCTTTATTTAATCTTTGTGTTTGAGTTTGCACCATTTTGCATTTGAATTCTAAAAATGTGTCTCAAGCAGTACGTAAACATAGGAAAAATGTGTTTTATATAAAATGATATCTATACAGTAATACTATACTGTATTATTACACTATACTTATGAAATTAAATTGAACCTTTACTGTAATGACCAAATAACACACATATCTCTGAGATAATTAGAACTACATTGTCTGAGATCAGGTCAGTTTTTGTTTGTGTTAAACAGCACAGTAACATAATGCTAATCATATTCTGGGCACAGTGAGTAGTACCTGCTCTTCCTCACTCATCTCAATCATCTTGTCCTCTGTTGTTTCACTTCCCAAAGCAGAGCTTTAATTGATGCAGTCTTTTCATTTTAGTAACAGGGTAAATTGATATTTATTTGCAAATGTCACCAGCAAGGATAATCTTGCGATGAAAATAAAAATATATAGTGGTACCTCACCATTTTAACATTCATTTCAAACTTAAACTGATAGGAAAGTAAAGCATATGATTCAGCCCTTCATTGGATGGATGGAATTAATGTTAGCTGGCAGCTAGCTTGTTAATTCACTCATGATGGATGGCCACTGTTTAACAAAGCACAACCGCGCACAGGAGCTATTTGTCAGATTATGTCTGACTGGGTGGAGATTAATCATGGCTTGGCAACTACAAGCAGACTACTAGTAAAATTCTCTAGTCACCTCATAATATCTTCAGCGGGTTAAGGTGCCTGCCCTGCCTGGTTTGTTGACATAGTCCAGCACAGTGAATTCCAAGGCCCGCCCCTCAGCCGATTTCATTGGTCAACTCAAGTAAGCAGTCACCTGAGAAGGTACGTTACCTTTACGTTGTGCAATCGTTGCGGCACCAAATAGTTATTAGGCAATTATTTTATGATTTTTATCATACACTTCAGAAAAAAATACAGACCTCTGTGACCTCAGTGGTGGTTATGGCCGCATAATGGTGTTCATCCTGGCAGCATTTCCACAGGACAAATATGTGCTTTGATTGGCACAGAGGAAGACCACAATGAAGAAATGACATTCAGCTAAAGGTCAATGCAGCCGTGGGCAATCCGACGCAGCAAGAATCGATTTCACATCCTCGTTTTCAGTGTGACTCAGGCCAGGCTCTGCTTTCATTTTAAAATGTAACTTTTTACAGCTGTACAAACCTTGTGTCTATACTCAATAGTCTTTGTGAATGCCCTTTAACAATATAAAACCTGTATAGTTATGGAGTTAATGACTAATACAGTATGCAGCGGTCTAACAGAAATGCACTTAAATGCAATCCCCTGTACAGGTTTTGAGACAGTAGGATTCACTTCAGGAATTAATTTGACAACATGATTTGTCAACCAGTTACTTTCTCAGCATAGTTTTTAATACTGCTAGTGTTTGACATCTCTGCCACGTAAAGAACACAGTAGAATGCGTTTTGAGAAGCCTCTCTCTTTAATATAAGATGTGTACTGATGATAGGGCTGCATGATTATGGCCAAAATGATAATCCCGATTATTTTGATCGATATTGAGATCTTGATTATTTTTCATGATCATTAATTGATTTTAGTGACAACATATTTTTATTGCATTCATAAAATTTTCTCATGCCACAATATAACACAAGTAGGCATGAGAAAACTTTAACTGGTCAATTATGACACAATTTAGGAACATGGTGTGACAAATTAATTTACCTTCTGATAAACTAAATTTTATAATTTCAGTTAATTCTACAGACTGTATGAAACAACTGTTAACCTGTTCCACCTTGTAAACAAATACAACAAACATCAATGTTCAGTGTTTGAAGTCTGCTCCTCTTAAATATATTTAAAGCTACACTATTAGACATTTTGCGCTGTCATGGTTCTGGACTGTAGTCAGTTCTCGAACCGCTCTGTGCATATTGTGTGTATATCTGAATAATCTCATATAGTATGTGATTCGGTGAGTTCATTTACCCATTAGATGAGAAGCGCTTTAGTTTAATGGTGTTCATTAGGGATGCTCCGATCAGGATTTTTACAGCCAATACAGATCCAGATACAAATCTTTCTTTTTTTGTTTAAACTTTAATCAGGAGCACTGTCATAAACAGATAAATGTAAGCTCTCTGCTCATGGTCACTGTTAATTGTGTTAAAATAATAGCAATGACATACTGTTGGTTAATTGATAAATAAACGAGCATAAAATATTAGGAGAGTCCTAAGTAGACTAACACAAAAATTATCCATATTAGGAAAAAGGCTAATAGCTTTCTAAGGAAATAGCTTACTAAGCTTAATGTCAAATAAATACACCCCATAGTAATTAAACATTGTTATAAAATTAAACATTAACTAAGCACATTTTCTGTCTTTACTTTTTAGTAGTTTTCTTTTTGTTTATCAGTTTTATATTGGTTCCCCCAATACAGTGTCCTTGTCTGCTGATAATATCGTGTTTTAGGGGCTTAAATCAAAACATGGAAACTAGAGTTGACTTATCTAGTGATATCTGGCAACCGTGAGTTTAAATAAAGTGAATTAGGAAGTTGAAGCTGATCATGTACAGAGTTACTTGTCATCATAATGGCTTCTTTGCAGTATTTCCACACTTGTTCAGTTGACTTAGGAGATGAAAAGCAGTGTGAAAGTAACTGTTGCTCGGTCACTTGCACCGGTGCGAATAAATATTTATTTATTAGTGAAATGGTCACACTGTAGAGCCCAGAGTTTCTCTGCAAAGTTTTTCCCCCCTTCGGCGTGATGAAGTTTAATGTCCCCGACATCCTCTGTAGTGCCATTTAGCAACATGTTATTGTCATGGTTTCTCCTCGCGCAAAACACTGTAGCTCGCAGCGAAACTGGCAGCTCGAGGGCTAAAATGCTAACTCTGTTTCGGGGTTTTGGCACTACAAAATGACGTCATCCCTGCGCCGCTCTATGGTGATTGGCTGTAAGTGTAGGAAGCGCTTGATTTGATCTTCCGCAGAGTTATCTATTAGTGGAGGACGAACTTTAAATGTTAAACATCACAGTCGATCATGTAAATTTAATCGTGGGCAGTCAAAATCGTAATCGCGATCGATATTCTTAATTCTATAATTGTGCAGCCCTAACTTATGCCCACTTTATTTTCTGTAAGAGGATACATGGTGGTGTGCATTTATTTATTTATTATTTTTTGGCTTCCAGTTGAACAAGATTAGGTTTGCACAAATCGTCTTACGTTTTAAATGAGAACATAATATATTAAAGTTTTTTTTGCATTTCATACAAGTAGCCCTTTTTTCTTGGTGGATTTGAGATAATGCTGTCCTAAAGTGCTTTGAAAAGTTTACTTGTGCTTCCATCAAACACATAGCGCATGGCTGAGAGAAGTCATGCGCTATGTACTGCTTGGTCCCACTCTGCTTTTGTACTGACTGTATTGCCAGAGAACATTTAAGAGATTTTCCTCCTACTAATAATTGAATCCGCATTCAACTTTTTCTTAAAAAATTAAACGAAATGAAGCATACCATGTTTAGTTCAGTATGGTGTGAATGAATCATTTCAGAAAGATGCATTTATTTTCACTTACATTTCACACATTGATTCATGCACTTGGATCTCCACAGCTTTCTGATCATTGTTAAATTAATATCCTGAATGTTTGAGTACACAAATCCATGTTCAGCGGTCATAACTTATTTTTTTGCTGCTTTACTTTTTGAGCTTCTTGAAATTTATTGACGTATCAGAGTAAATCCCATATTTAGTTTACATTAAATGGTCTGGCTAAGCAGAGTAATGGTTGATTTCCTACTTAATGACCATGTGATTCAGCACTGTAAAATGCATATGGAACGAATGTTGACCTCGGCAGTGTTTGGTGTGTAGGAGGTGTAAGCGAAGAATCCTTAACGATACAAGGAAGGGTAAAGTGTACAGTGGGTAAAGTGTACAGCGAGCAGTTAAACAGTTCTTCAAAGTGGTAAAAGATGTTTTAGAGCACTATCACTCATCTCAATAGTGGATCCTTATGATCTTGCATTGTTCTGTAGGTCTATGTTTAATTCCTGTTGAATAGAACAATGGAAAAGACCAGATGTTCTTTGCGCAGCGAGTCAGGTTGTTAATTTTTTATTTGATTGTTTCCTTGATACTTTATTGGTCAAGTTGAGTAGTAAAATGTGATGGTTTATTTGTGTAGGCCACTCTGCTGCTGTAAAATAGGCCTGTCCAAACGTGGCCCTCAGTCTCACACAGAATGAGTGCCTTGTCATTTTTCCCTCCACCCTTTTGCGCTGCTAGTCCTTCAGTCATGTCCCAGACAGGAAACCATTATCTGTGCTTTATTGAGCCTGTTGTACCTTTTACAATTGACAAAATGCCCCCTTTAAAGCCTTGCCACAGCAAACGAGGCCCTTTTCAATTCTACACTCTCATATGGTAATGTGTATGTGGCCTCTGGAAGCAACTGCACAGGCATCCTGCTTAGTCCATTTCTATAACCGTCCATTCAAAAATAAGTCCAGGGTCAGTAAGAGCAGTTAACGCCTTCCCTAGATATTAGTTTGAGGCATTATTTAAGTTTGTGTTTGTGTTGGCCAGCATGCAGTGTATGGCCTAAATCTGTAATCTGAAAAGCAGCTAAATTTGACGCTCAGTAGTGCTCAGTGAAAAACAGCATTTCATGCTGCACACAGTAAAGGCAAATATGTAATAATTTGCTTACTTATAGTGCAGAAATATGAACTCTTATTTAGAGAGGTTCCTGTGCCTCATCTACTGAAATATTTTTTCAACACACCAGCCGTGACATTATTACTCCAAATATCAACATGCCAATATTTAGTATTTATAGTTACATTTAAAATGTATTTATAATTTTTTTTGTTTTGCACTCAAAAACTTGGATACTTCTATATTTCTTTTTCAGCTTTCATTTGTCATTTTTCATTTGTGTAGAGTGATATACAGTTTTATGTGACATGAGTTTGAATTTCATAACAGAAACCATCTATAACCAATCCAGTTGTGTTAGATTGATTTAGATTATAGTTATTTGGGCCAAAATTGGTCTACGTGTCATCCTATTCTGAAACTAATCTGCACCTAGTTACTTTGGGAATTGAAATGATGCATCTGTTGTGGAACAGGGATACACTGCATGTTATAAATGCAGAAAATAATTGCAGATGGATTTCTGAGGAAACGTGTGTGTGTGTGTTTATATATATATATATATGTATGTATGTGTGTGTGTGTGTGTGTGTGTGCTTTCCCCCTTCATGCTGCTAGATTGGTGTCGAGTGGCCCAGGCAGGGTTAGTGAAGCCTTATCTAAGGAAATAACAGTCTGCCCTTATCAGGTTTGGCACAACTGTTCAATCCACCTGACACGAAGGGCGGAAGCCACTATGCCTGAGGCTTTCCACCCTCGTTTGCCTGTGGTTTTAGAGTCTCTTTTCATGTGTTGTGATGATGCAGAACTTTGACACCAATCAGAAACTGCCTGTGTCTAGACCAGAAAACTTCATGAAGGTATTTCAGAGCCTGTGCACTTAAAATAGCACAGCAAGCATTTTGGTTGCAGCTACTTAGAAAATGGCTCAGACTGTCTGGTAGTTTATGAGCACAAGCTACTAATTATATTGTCACCTGGAAAAATTACTGTATCAGCAATTGCTGAATTCAACAAAATGCTGTTTGTAAAAGCATGTCCACCGTGTGGATTTATGACTCCGGTTTTTATCCACAGCCAGCATAGTGCTGCGTTCAGTTAATAATTGGCCAACTTTGTTGTGGAAGTATACTTGGGCAAGGTTTAGTGCTAAAATCATGTTACTGTGATATTAAGCTATTTTCTGTTAGTCTATGTCCTAAGTCTCTTTCATACTGGAGTGTCTCTTCATAGAAAATGCAGTTATCCAGTGGTTAAGACGTTGGACTACACTACTGATCAAAAGGTTGCAAGTTAAAATCCCAGCGCTGCCACTGCTGGACCATTGAGCAAGGCCCTTAATCCTCAAATTGTCACTTGTATAAATGAGAGAAATGTAAGTCGTGTCTCTCAAATGCGATAAATATAAACAATGAATGAGACATTTTAAGCCAAAAGTGAAAAGTAAATAAACTTGCTTAAGTTTAATGGTACATGCTTAATTTAAATTAAATTAATAAGTAAATACTTAATTTTATTCTTAAAGTCACTCCTTCATAATGTGTGACACGTGAATATTACCTTTGAGTTTTTTGACAACCAACTACTTCATTTCAGCAATCAAACGGTACAAATGATTTGAACAAATCTGAGTTATAGTGTTGCTGATTTTTGTGACCTTTGCTGATTGAGCCAGTTTGCAGGGTTTAAATAAAATGCAAGCCTGCAGCAGCCCAACTGTTGAACCATCAGGCCTGTGCTCTGTGGCCACAAATTATATAACAGACTTTAAACAGACTCTCTAACACTTGCTGTTCCAGTTTATCTGTTCTACATTCATTGGGTGCCTTCACAGCTTTGGAAAGGTACTTGG
Organism: Ameiurus melas; assembly: GCA_012411365.1. Taxonomy (NCBI): domain Eukaryota; kingdom Metazoa; phylum Chordata; class Actinopteri; order Siluriformes; family Ictaluridae; genus Ameiurus; species Ameiurus melas. Next base: position 11,611,307 of record CM022755.1, on the reverse strand, counting down.
GATGGCACAGACCACGGCAGGAAAAGTGGGTCTCTGGTTCGGAATTGTTTAACCTTCTTGCTCTCCTGCACTGTAATATGATGTGTGGATGAATGAATGGAGGGTTGGAAGCTCCTCACGTGATTTCCTGAAACATGGTTGTGCTGCATTTGTGGTGCCTTGTAAGGTGTAGTTTGCAAGTTGTAATGACATCATTTCCCACCTTGGCACTTTTGAGATGCCGGGGGGGGGTTTGGTATGGGAACAAGGACGCCTCCATGAAAGTGTGTCTTTTGTTTGCTCTGTCAGAGCACGTAAAGCTCATAAAAGCTCCTTTAACTACACTTTAACAGTTACAGCCTGAGAGGCTATTGGTACTGTTCTACTATTGTGAATTTTCATGCAACATTCATGCAACATTTTGGACTGAAATTGCAGCACAGCAACAACAGAATGCAATAGTGAGTAGCATTTGCAACAAGCAAACCAGCTAACGTTATCACTAACTCTAATATTGACAATTACCTTCTCAAAACAGGGGTTAGTATGGTCAAGGTTACACATTTAACCAAGTACTGCACTGGAACAAGTATATAGTTACTTGTAACCAGCTAGCTACATTTAAAAATAAGGTTTAAATCATAATAGGAGACATATTGAAGAGTTGAGCTCTGAAAAAAGTTCAGAATCCCTCATTAAATGTTTTCCACCAGTTAGTGTGATTGTGTAATCTTCCTCTGATGAAGCCACAGCTAAAACGGAAACATCGCCACCTCAATCGTAATGCTGGCATTTTATTTACGTAGACAAAAATAAAATGTGCACTTTCACATATAATCTTGCTATTTACTCACCGGATTCATTGTTACATTGCACCTAACTATATCCAAGCTAGCCGAGCCGATACAAAATGTGAGCCACACACTGAGGGAGTAGTGAACTCTCCTTACCGAGTAAATGTGTCCTTTAATACATACTTTGCATATGGTAATATTAATAGAAAATTATGCATAATTTTTCATTACAGATATAAAATTACAATAAAGTTTTCTGTCTTAGATTTTTACATCTTGCTTGTTACCGATTTCCAAAGAGGCATTTATCAAAGTCACTCCTGTCGCAGCTGAATCTAATTTAGTCATATAGCGCACTACACAGGGTGTAGACTGCAGTTATTTTACATCCTTAATCGGGTCCATGTTCAGTGAGCAGGAAAGGCATTTGGAATACAGCCTGATCATGTATTTGTACAGGGCTTTGATAATACAACATTATTCCTGCGTGAAGGCGAGTGGAAGATGGCACCCACGTTGAGGTGGCACTAAACTGCAGTGGAAAAGGAAGCTCAGAAAAGTAAAGCGAGCCGAGCTGAGTCAAGCCGTACCGTGCAGTGGAAAAGTGGCTTCTGAAAGCTCAGGGCTTTCTGAAGTTTGTGTTGGATATCTCTCAAAATCAGTTCTGACCCAAACCTGTTCCAAGCCCTTAATGTTGGAGATCTTATGTTGTGTTGATATGGAGCCTGACATAATACTGAGATCGTGTACAAGTATGTATTTTCCTTCTCAGTACGGTTTATATCAAGGAAATCATACCAACAAAAATGTTCTTCTTCAGCTAGTAAGTATTGTTTTCCATGACACTATTTTATATGTAGCTGCTGGGGCACCAGAACACAGTATGTACAACACTGGGTTAGGCTTTATTTTCAGGGCACTGCATGGAGTAGCAGAATTTGTGTATAAAGCAGGTCTATCTTGTGTGCATAATCTTTCTAGCTTCTTAAAGTGGTTCTACTTGTCACTTTTTCTGAAAGGTACCATCTTTGTTATAGAGTTCTACATCGAACCTTTAGTGGTCAAAGAACTTTCAATACTTTATTGTGCCAAGAGCTTAGATTTTAGCCTCTACTTTCAACCAGTTTCAGTAGAGTCAGCCCACTCCACAATATACCTACATGTGTGTGCAGTGCATACTGTATCTACTGTTTGGTGGTCTGAGCGACTACTTCGACCATGTTGTGTAGCAGTTAACTAGCATAGAGGAGACATAGTTGATCGCTTGACAGCTGTTCCAAATAGACATAGTATAGTGCCACTTCTCTGATAATGATACTATTGAATAAACCACTTAATTGAAAATGGTCATCTAAAAATGACCATACTCCAATTGCTCAGATACTCATTACAATATTAAAATTTGAAATATAGTTTGTCAATACACTAAAATATGCCTTTAACTGCTCTGAAACAATCAATAAGCATAACCAGTAGAAGAGTTCTGCCATTGTGTGACTTTACACCAGTGGTCACCAACCCTGTTCCTGGAGATCTGCTTTCCTGAAGACTTTAGCTCTGACCATAATTTGGCCCACGTGACAATCTATTCATTGCAATAAGAAGTTCTTGATCAACTTAAACAGGTGTGTTAGCTTTTGATTGGAGATGGAACCTGCTGGATGGTAGATCTCAAGGAAAAGGATTGGTGACCGCTGCTCTACACTAATGATTAACTAGAAAAGGCTAGAAATCTAGAAAAATGGCTTGATGTTAATGGTGTACTTTTGTTTAGTTTTTCTATGCAGTTGCTAGCACACTGGTGTCCACTTTGCGTCTTTTTTATTTTTTAAATTGCAGCATCACAAATATAGTAGACTAGCACAGTTTCCCTGCTCATTTTACTGTTGCCATGGCAATCAGAGCAGACTTTTCATCTTAATTGACACAGTGATCAACCAATTACAATCTAACTTTTGTTTACATTATAATTCTGTGATCTTAGGCTGGATTTGTTAGAGAATCAGATCAGTGTGGCTCTTTGTTTTCTCCAATATTTGATCCACTATTTTGATACCATCCCAACACTTATGCCATCTCAAATTCCAAGTAAAACAGACTTTTTTGGCTCTGTGGCTATAGGGCCTTAGAATTAACAACAGTTTCTAAATTATTGTTAATCCTAAGGCCCTGGAGCCACAGAGCCAAACATTTCTATAAAATTGTTTGATGAATAGAATCATATTTTATTAGTACGGTTGAGAAGACCCTATCATTAGCACACTGGTAGAAGAGGCCAAATCAGAATTGGTTGTTAGTGTGTCCCAGTCTGAAAAATGCATTTGTTTGCCCTAAAATATGACTGATAGAGAGCACACTAATCTTACTGAATCGTACTTCTCAACATTCCAACATACTCATGTGACGGCTCATGTGTACACTTGTCTGCCAACATCTACACGTCTTTCAGCAGCACAAAATGTTGGGGTGAATAACAAAAACTAAGATCATGCATCTTTCAGATTTCCTCTAATGGGGAAAATGTTTTTTGGACATTGTTCTATGTTAGTTGGGCAGTCATTCTTCTCTGCATGTAGTACCCTCCTTATTATAGGACCATCATTCATTTCTATCTGACTGTTAACATGCTTTTTAAAAGTTATTTTAAATAGTTGTTGATATTCCAGACTCTACTTGTTTGGAATCTTTTTTGAGAGAATAATTATATCTACATGGAAGCTTTAAGGGTTTTCCCAGGGTTTCAAACCTCTCAACTATTGAGAGTGCTAGATGGAGCCTAAAGACCGACACAGGTAGTCAGTAACATAAAAAAAAAAAAAACCTCCTATTGTAGGTGGCTTGACCTCTGGTATCATGACAATCTACTCCTTCCAGGCAGTCTCAAAAGCTCCTCCTTTGGATTTGGCCATTTGTTTGTACTGTTTCCTGATGATTCACGTGAACATACAAATAATGGCACATGAAAGGCTTGCAGGTGTTGGATATACTTTTGAGTTATGTGTGCCTACTGAAGCCGAGGGATTCTCTGCTGTGCCAAAATTCTAGTATAGGTGCTTTTACAGACCTTTTAAAGACAGATACAGTAATAATGATTGTATTTCACATATACTTAACGTAAATAAAATAGGCTGACATTGCATGTTGTAATTAGTAACCTGCCAAACTCTTTAATTTGCTACGTGCTTTTTTTCTATAGATATGTCTGAATCTCTCCTTCTAGATGACTGTATGGAATCTTAAAAGCATAGGCGTTTATATAGGATTCAGAAATGTAGTGGTGTGCATGTAGGTGGATTGATGTGGAGGTACACAGTCACTGCACTGTTTCATGTTCGGGTTGATCGCTGTCTCTCTCTCTCATACACAGATGCACATGCACCTCCCACAACATATGTGGGTGTCATTGGATGTAGCCTTAGCTTAAGGTGTAGGTGTGTTGGACCTATGCAGTGTAGGGATCATATACTCTTTCACTCTTATCTTGAGATTGCAAGAGAGGAATAAAGTGAGAGTGAGAATGAAGGAGGGAGGGAGAAAGAGAGAGAGAGAGAAAGAGAAAGAAAGAATATAAGTATAGAGAGCTAAAGCAGCACTGGGCTGTAGGCCGCCGGCTGAAGGCAGAATGGCTGCCTGCTGATGACTCATCCTCCATCACTTGCCGTGTTTGTCAAGGAGACTGAATCATTCGTCGTATGTGAGAATAGCTGAAGCTTTGGTTGTGGACGCCAAGGACTGAGGCTCCAGTGCCCATGGCCAAGCTGATCCTCCATTCTTTTTACTGCCGATGCCCTGAACGACACCACTGGATGCACAGAGATGAATGAGAGCAGCCGGTAAGCCCTGTCATGTCTGGTTTTTCCAGATTGTTGTGTGATTGACTTAACCCCCCCCCCCGCTGCCTTGGTTTATTTCTCCGTCTCCTCCCCGTGCTGCGGCACTTGTGGCTGTCTGTTTTGTTTTCCATGGACAGAGAAGATGGTTTAGCTGGATGCTGTTCTGAATTGCAAGTTTCTGGGGTGTGGGAATGTGTGGGGGTGTGTGCACACGTGTGGGTGATCAGTGCCATGGTTTGCAGGCTTTGGAAGGGAGTGCTATGGGCTGCACTCAGAGCCTCCTACAAACACGCAGAGCACCATGATTAAGTCAAATGTTTTTGCATGGATTTTTGAACATGTAGTGCGTACACAGCTACACAGAGCATCACATAATCATTTCAATGATCAATGAAGCAAGCCAGTACTGACCAAAATGTCCAGACATTACTCCAGCCACTTAATAAGCAAGAATCTATGTGTGAAACAAAGAAGGAGGTTGAGTATCCAGTTTAAACTTTCAGCATTGACTTTATGTAGGTGAAGGAAAGAGAATGACCAGGAGTTTGAAATGAGCACATCATTTCAAACCACAAGCATCATTCTACTCTTTTTTTTTTCTTTCTTTTTTCTTTTTTTCCCCCTACAAAGGAGTGAGTAGGTTCAAAGGTGCTTCAGGTTCCCCTCCTCCACTGGCAGGACTTCAGAACATGCCGACTGTGTTTCTATGCAGCCATCTACCACCTTCTGCTAATCCACAAACCAAGCACACGCCTACTCACCCTCAGCCTAGCCAGACCAGAAAGAGTCATTAATTGCTGCTTGCCATCTTTACAAGTTCTCCATAAATAGATGACTAATACTCAAAGTGTATCATTCTTTGTGTTTTTGGTGGCATTTGGTGCTATTAGAAAGTGTTCAGAGATGTGCCGAATGACTCTTCACTATTACACCTATTTGACCCTTTAATGGTAGAAACAACATTAGATAAAAATATGAACTAATCTAATTTCCTGTAGATTTCCTATCTTCATTCTTGATTAATCCTAGTAAACAATATGTGTGTGCATGTTCTGTAAGCTTCAGAGATGACTGGATTAGTCTGTACTCTTGGTGTTCTTTATTGATAATTTGGGATTATAGTGGCAATTTATTTATGCCTGTGAGAATGGTTATAGTCATGTGCTTTTTAGACCTGGATGTCCCTTGATCATAATCTAATAGGGACAACTAAAGAGGGAAAAAGTGAGCAGCTTCCACCATAACTTCTCCTTTCTCCATCCCTTTGCCAGTTAACACACACATGAGAAACTCCATCCAGCACGCTCACAGAGGATTCTGTGGTGTTAATATCATTTTGCATTTCAGCGGAACAGCCCTTATGGTTATAGCCTGGTCACTGTAGGCAAACCTGGCAGTAGAACAAGCTTATTATCTGTGGTGCAATCGGAAAGAACCACTGTGTTGTCCTGTGGATGTCCCCATTCCTCCTCCTGAGGTTAGTCAGGGAAATATTTATGTTTACTGGAATTTAGTGGTTAGCAATAACTTCTTTTATGATGTAAGCAGCTGTCCTAGGTTGTTTCCTATTAAAGTTACACCAGACAACTGGGCCTTTATACACTCACTGAGCACTTTATTAGGAACACCTGTACACCTAATGTACACCTGTATACCACTCATGCAATTATTTAATCGCCAATCGCGTGGCAGCAGTGCAATGCATAAAATTATGCAGATATGGGTGAACACCTTCAGGTTATGTTCACATCAACCAATGGGGAATAAATTTTGACCATAGCATGATTGTGCCAGATGGGCTGGTTTGAGTATTTCTATAACTGATCTATAATTTTATATATATATATATATATATATATATATATATATATATATATATATATATAGGGATGTCATGAGAACCGATACTTTGGTACCAAGTTGGTAACAACATGTTTAGAAGGTGACGGTACTTTTTCTGCAGTAGCATAGGTACCCGTGATAATGAAGGTTGCAATTCTTCCAGAACTGATGGGGGCAGCAAATAAATGCAAGTGTTTTAGACGATCCACAAGTGGTAAAGAAAAAGAAGACCGCCTACAAGGACACGGGAAAAACTACAGAAGATCTTATCAGAAGAAACATATTGTCACTACATGATGCAGAAATACTGGTTCATGCATTCGTCACCTCTAGATTAGATTACTGTAATGCCTTACTGTCTGGATGTTCCAGTAGGAATATAAATAAGCTCCAGTTAGTCCTGAATGCAGCTGCTAGAGTCCTAACTAGTACTAAAAGATACGACCACAACACCCCGATCTTATCCACACTGCATTGGCTCCCTGCAAAATTTTGCATTAAGTTTAAAATACTTTTATTAACCTATAAAGCACTACACGGTCTTGCACCACCATATCTAAGCGACTTTCTGGTTTTATATGATCTGCCACGCCTACTCAGATCAAAAGGTGCAGGCTATTTGTTTTAGGCTGACTATTAGTGTTCGGGACTCAGACACAGTCTCAGTGTTTAAGTCTAGGCTTAAAACATATTTGTTTACTCAAGCCTACTCTGACTAGATTATATCTCACTACTTCATAGTCCTAATAATCGTTTTTCTCTCTCTCTCAAAAAGCGAGAGCTTTTTGCCGAGCCCCACACAAATTTATGGAGATATTAGAGATCCAGATCCCTTCTGCCTCTGGATGAGCCCAAATCTTCTGCTGGGACTACGGCTGCTCCTAAGGCCATACATACTTCTCATTTTCACATTATCTGTGTTACATTCACAATCTGTGTTACCCAGATGAGTCCCTTCTGAGTCGGGTTCCTCTAAAGGTTTCTTCCTCAAAAACATCTTCGGGAGTTTTTCCTTGCCACCGTCGCCACTCAGTGGCTTGCTCAGTTGGGATAAATTCCATTTGTTTTATACCTGTTTGTTTCTGTTTATCTGTTCCTGTTTGTCTCTGTTTATCTGTTTCTGACTGTTTATACCTGTTTTTTTATTTCTGTAAAGCTGCTTTGAGACAATGACTATTGTAAAAAGCGCTATACAAATAAAATTGAATTGAATTGAAAAGATGGTGATTAGCTCTGCCCCGATTCGTTGAGAGGAAAGCTCCTTGAGAGGAAAGGTATAACATATAATTGATGTTCTGAAGCTGGTGTGCAACCGATGCTATCGTGCATTTCAAACAAAGCAAGGAAAACCCTCAAATTTGGCGAAGCACCTGAAAGACGGGTCCTATATTATGTTTGTTTGAGGCAGCTGGCACTGTGGCCGTGAAACCAGCTAACATTATGCTCCATGTAATGTTTGCGATATCCTGTTTTTTGTTGATGACACTAACACATTGCAATTTTATAAACTACCTCCTAATGGACCACTATGCATCGCCATTCAGCCCGAGTCCTGTCAGCAAAATGTAGCCTAATGTCACTAGTAATTATTCAAATGTTAATGCTTTTAGTAAATCTTTCTGGCCTGCCACCATATCAGTGAATTTAAACTAATGCTTGCATTCAGAGTGTAAGGGTGTGTGTGTGTGTGTGTGTGTGTGTGTGTGTGTGTGTGTGTGTGTGTGTGTGTGTGTGTGCGCCCACGTGCATGCATTTAGGAGTGCAACTTACATTTACGTTTATTCATTTAGAAATGAATTACAAATGAGAAAATGCATGCAAAAACCTTAGCGCTTGTTATTAGCACTGTTTTATTTGTCATTGTCAGTGTTTGATAACTAAAATACTCTCTCTGTTTTTGGCAGTAGTAGCCAGAGGAGGATGCCCTCCATGAGTTTTGAATGTAATTTATTAAAAAAAAAGAACAACCAATCACAGACATTCTACAGTTATAGTACATTGCAAGCACAGTGAGAAATCAGAGAGGTTCACTGATGTAACTAGTCATTACCTTTACATCACATCATGAATGAAAGAAAGATCCCACATAAAAAGCTAAAATCCTTCCATGGAAGTATGTTTACTGATGTGATGTCTTGACTACATTTAAACCACACTACATATCTCAACATATAGCAATATAATTGCTTACACATTAAAATATTTGAGAGTGTTTGTCATTCTCAATGAAACACTTTACAGCCTGGGATGGAATTGAAAAGAGGGAGTCATGGCTACAGATACCTTAGTACATTTTTCAACTCCTGTGTTTGTGTGGGCATGCTTGTGTGTATGTGCAATTTGCATTCATTAAAGGTCTGTAACTCTCTAACCCCCATTTTTTTGGCGTCATGTCACAAATGTGTCAGAGAATGCTAAATGGGACTGTAAAAACATAGTTCTAAGCTTTGGAGAGATTACAATCATTGTAAGGATATGTAGAGTAACAGCGTGGCTCTGAATGTCTGGAACGCTAGTGGGATTTGGCCTTGTTTGTAATGCTCTGTCCTGCAGGGCATTTAGACAGCTTATATGTTATTTATGTTTATCTTTGACATGACCTTTATGTCAGAAATTTTAAATATCTTCCCAAAATTGTGTATATGGCTAGAGACAAGAGTTAAACCTGGAGAGAATAGCAAATGATATCCAATGTAAACGTGAGTATAATATCATCTAGTATGTGCTGTCATTTTAAACTGATTGCTGTGTGTTGTTTGTGTAAGTGCATTGGTGGCATATAGACTGTGTAGCCCAGGGACATATCTTCTAGGTTATATCTTGAAATATAAGAAGCATCTTTGAGATGACACAGGCCCACAGGATTTTTCTTCTCAATTAAAACTATCTGTCGGAGCCTCATACAGCTTTCTGCATGCTGCTTTATTTGGTGCTGGCTGCAAACTAGGCAATGTCCATTACAGGGTCATCTGTCTTTCTTTGTGCCTTTCTCTGTAGATGTTTATCTGACTTTGTATATGTCTGTACTGTATGTCTGCGTATTTGACAACTGGCTAATAGGTTTCAGTATTTCACAACAGAGTTTTAAAAAAAAGCAATAGAGAAGTGTTTTGATAATGAAATATATTTTATTTAATAATGACATTATTTTGTTATTGAAATGTATTTTTATTTAATTGCATTGACATGAAAACATGTTGAAAAAGTATAATGAAATGGGGTGGATATTATTTATTCCACTGGGACATAATTGCAAGTCTTTTAGCATTAATTAGAATGACCTTTGTTTATGATTTACCAGCAAAATGTGTTAATATAATACAGAAATGAGATATGGCTGTTGAGGCTGCATCTGGCACATAGCATTTAATTATAGTATATTCTTAAGTTTAAGGGGGGATATCTTCACAGATTAAGGTGTTAATGCGGTAAAAGACAAAGTGATCAGGGTTCGAGGAGTAGAGGGGATAAGTGCTCACATTTTTTATCCTGGTACAACAAAAAAAATAATTTATGTTTTGACTCTAGAAAATAGCATCATATGAATCATACAATAAGAAGAGCTATTATATTTCAGCAGCACTTATGAAAGTAATTGAAAGAAAGTTATTTATTGCCTAACTGCAGTGTGCTATTTTCTTGTTGTATTTGACCTTGATTTGTTGACTTGTTGTATTTGACCCATTCTGTCTTTGGCAGTAAACAGACTACACAGAAAAGCTGTCTAACCTTTAACCTTTTGATTTTTGTGTAGTCTATTTTTGTACTGTATGCATACCTGCAAACTAGTCGCTTTTCTGAATCAAAATATGTCATTTACGTGAACCGTGTAGATCCAAAAAGTTTTGGTTTTTTTCAGTTTAGAAACTGGAAGCACAATAAGGGCCCATTCTTTTATTCGTTATATTAAATGTAGACGCGCTCATACTGTGCGACATGCTCGTTTTTCAAGATGGAAAATCACAACTTTTCAGAATTCCGCATGTGCAATGCAGGTCATGTGACAAGAACCAACCAATCAGCTTCACCCTTTCTCTTTGTCCACTCTGAAATAGGCTTTCAATCTCACAGAGCGGTTGGATTAGTTGGTGAAATTCTCTGCGTTTTCTACGTGATTGACGGGTGGGGTGCGCCAGAGCGCAATGTTTTTTGTTGCTCTTCGCCATAAATTAACCTTGTAACAGAGTTTCTGCAAGGGTTTTTCGGTGCTATAAATCCATCCTGTGCTAAAACTTCCTCGTCGTCGTGGAGAGCGTGGTTGCTTAGCAACGGCAGACACCATGGGAGCGCAAGCATTTTTAGGCGCTAAATGTGAATGTCCCCTAAAACTCACAAGAATTGGAAATCCACAAATTTTCCCATACACTGGAGTGACATCTCCTCTCTCGAGCTGTTGCGACCTTTTTCCCCAATACAGCATCTTTGGTGAGGTGCCTCATGATACGTTTTTTTCCCTAACGTTACCCCATCAGACTTTTCCCAACCTGTTGGTACGATTGTTAGCATGTAAGCTAACGTCAGTCAGTTCAGAATGGATCGGAATACTTTTGTTGAGTTTAAGACACCCACTGCATCCGTATTTCTGTCTGTCGTTATCGAAAGTTACACGGGGAATAAAAATGAACATGTAATGAAAAAGACCCACTGTGTTTTAATGAATGATCGTGTTAATATGATCAGTGTTTGCTAAAGTATTCAATTTAGAGATTTATGACACCTTTTTTTTTTTTTCTTCAGTTTTATGCTTCAAAGTTGCGAAACAACAGTTGGGTTTTTAATATTTGTGTATGAGGTTCACCTTGGTCATATACACTGATCTATATATCCATCCATCCATCTTCTATACCGCTTATCCTTCAGGGTTGCAGGGAACCTGAAGCCTATCCCAGGGAGTATCGGGCACAAGGCGTGGTATGGGGTGCCAATCCATTGCAGAGCACACACACCTATTTATAAGCTGCGGACACTTTGGACATGCCAATCAGCCTACCATGCATGTCCTTGGACTTTGGGAGGAAACTGGAGGAAACCCTCACAGCACGGCTAGAAAATGCAAATTATCTATCTATCTAGCTATCTATCTATCTATCTATCTAGAGAGAGTGTCACCTTTTTTTTGGATTGTGATAATGGCAGATGCAGCTTTGTTCCAGTTTGCTGCAGTTTCCCTGCAACATGATAGAATATACTTTAATACCGGATTAATTATGTAAAGGATGGTTTTAAAAACAGTGTACTGTCCTTATATCACCCGATGCGTTATATAACAATAATTTAATGGCCAGAAAGTTGATTATTTTAAACAAGATCCTATTATGAATTATGACTGTTGGTAACTTCCATTGAGATTTCACTAAGATTACATTCCACCAAGATTGTTAAACACAGTATTTAATGTAAATAAATATTTAGCTAAAGACAAAAGGATTTGAAGGCTAAAGAATGTTAAATAATGCATTATAGTGATTGAACCAATGCTTGTGAAGTGATGGATAAAATGTTATGTACATTTCTGTGAAAAAGTATTTGTCCCATTCGGATTTCTTTTGTATTTTGTATCTCGTACTAAATAGTTTTAGATCTTCAAATGAAATGCAACATAAAATGCAAACCTGAGTAAACACAAAGCAACCTGAGTAAACACACAATAATAATAATAATAATTATTATTATTATTATTTTTATTATTTTTTAAGTTATCCAACACCTATCAGCCATATGAAAAACTAATTGCCCCCTTAAAATTAAAATCTGGTTTTGCCACCTTGTGCAACAATACTTGTAACCAAATGTTTCCAATAACTGTTCATCAGTCTTTCACTTACTTCTCGGACTAGGACTTACTCCTATGATTTGGATCATCGTCTTGCACTCCAGAAGTGCTTGAGTTTAAATTTACAGGCTGAAGACTGGACATCCTTCTTTAGGATATTCTAGTAGAGAGCAGATTTCATGTTTCCCTCAATTATTCCAAGTTGCCCAGGCCCTGAAGCATCCCCACACCATCACATTTCCCACACTTCCAGCACCATGCTTGACTGTAGATATGATGCCAGATGTAATGGGACCCCTGTTTTCCAAACAGTTCCACTTTTGACTCATCAGTCCACAGAATATTCTCCCAAAAGGTTTCAGGTTCATCAAGGTGTGTTTTGGCAAAATTCAGACGATCCTTAATTAGCAGTAGTTTTCACCTCACCACCCTTCGATGGATGCCATGTTTGCCCAGTGTCATTCTGATAGTGTCATGAACTGTGACCTTCATTGATGCAAGATAGGGCTGTAGGTCCTCTGATGTTGTCCGTGGCTCTTTTGTGACTTCCTGGATGAGTAATTGCTGCACTCTTGAAGCAATTTTGGAAGGTCGGCCACATTTGATTCGCTACTGTGCCAGTTTTTCCATTTGGAGATAATGACTCTTGCTGTGATTCTTTGGAGCCTTTGAAATAGCTTTGTAACCCTTCCCAGACTGAAGTATTTCAACCACTTTCTTTCTCATCATTTCTGGAAATTCTCAGTTTTGGCATAGTGTGTTAATGGGTAAGACCTTTTTAACCAACTCCATGCTATTGAAAAATTTCTATTTAAGTGTTGATTTGATTGAACAGGATTTGCAGTAGTGAGGCCTTTTTGCATCTAGTCCATGTGAACCTCATTATGAATGCAGTTTCATAGATTTGGGGAATTAGTAAATATTAGGCAAATAAATTTTCACACAGGCCCAGTTGATATTGGATAATTATTATTATTTTTTGCTTTAACAAATAACATTATCTTTATTAAAACTGTATTTTGTGTTTATTTCAGTTGCCTTTGTTTTATCTTAGATTTTGTTTTAATTTCTGGAACAATTTAGTATGAGAGATGCACAAAAACAGAAGAAAAAAAAACTTTTCACAGCACTGTATTTGGCAAGAGCTCAAATATACTCAGCTCAAGCCTGCTGCGTGCTCACTCCATGGCAGTGCCCTGTCAGTGGACACCCAGCAGTGGGTGAGGGGGTGATTGCTCCAAAACAGCAGATGAGAAGGAAAAGCGGAAAGAGAGGTGTTTTTATGAATTTCTACATCACAGACGGAACCGATGACTCACTTGGACAGGCACACATATTTCTATCTATCTATCTATCTTTCTATCTATCTATCTATCTATCTATCTATCTATCTATCTACTATCTCTATCTCTCTCTCTCTCTCTCTCTCTCTCTCTCTCTCTCTCTCTCTCTCTCTCTCTCCAGTGCCTTGCGAAAGTATTCGGCCCCCTTGAACTTTTCAACCTTTTGCCACATTTCAGACATAAAGATATAAAAAAATGTATTTTTTGTGAAGAATCACCAACAAGTGGGAGACAATTGTGAAGTGGAACGAAATCTATTGGATTTTTGAACCTTTTGTAACTAATAAAAAAATTAAAAGTGGGGCGTGCAAAATTATTCGGCCCCCTTGCGTTAATACTTTGTAGAGCCACCTTTTGCTGCGATTACTGCAAGTCGCTTGGGGTATGTCTCTATCAGTTTTGCACATCGAGAGACTGAAATTCTTGCACATTCTTCCTTGCAAAACAGCTTGAGCTCAGTGAGGTTGGATGGAGAGCGTTTGTGAACAGCAGTTTTCAGCTCTTTCCACAGATTCTCGATTGGATTCAGGTCTGGACTTTGACTTGGCCATTCTAACACCTGGATACGTTTATTTGTGAACCATTCCTTTGTAGATTTTGCTGTATGTTTGGGATCATTGTCTTGTTGGGAGATAAATCTCTGTCCCAGTTTCAGGTCTTTTGCAGACTCCAACAGGTTTTCATCCAGAATGGTCCTGTATTTGGCTGCATCCATCTTCCCCTCAATTTTAACCATCTTCCCTGTCCCTGCTGAAGAAAAGCAGGCCCAAACCATGATGCTGCCACCACCATGTTTGACAGTGGGGATGGTGTGTTGAGGGTGATGAGCTGGGTTGCTTTTATGCCAAACATATCGTTTTGCATTGTGGGCAAAAAGTTCGATTTTGGTTTCATCTGACCAGAGCACCTTCTTCCACATGTTTGGTGTGTCTCCCAGGTGGCTGGGAGAGCCTTTCCATAAAGGCCAGATTTGTGCAGTGTACGACTGATTGTTGTCCTATGGACAGACTCTCCCACCTCAGCTGTAGTTCTCTGCAGTTCATCCAGAGTGATCATGGGCCTCTTGGCTGCATCTCTGATCAGTCTTCTCCTTGTCTGAGCTGAAAGTTTAGAGGGACGGCCAGGTGTTGGTAGATTTGCAGTGGTCTGATACTCCTTCCATTTCAAAATGATCGCTTGCACAGCGCTCCTTGGGATGTTTAAAGCTTGGGAAATCTTTTTGTATCCAAATCCGGCTTTAAACTTCTCCACAACAGTATTACGGACCTGCCTGGTGTGTTCCTTGGTCATCATGACGCTCTCTGCGCTTTCAACAGAACCCTGAGACTATCACAGAGCAGGTGCATTTATACAGAGACTTGATTACACACAGGTGGATTCTATTTATCACCATCAGTCATTTAGGACAACATTGGATCATTCAGAGATCCTCGCTGAACTTCTGGAGTGAGTTTGCTGCACTGAAAGTAAAGGGGCCGAATAATTTTGCACGCACCACTTTTCAGTTTTTTATTTGTTAAAAAAGTTTAAAATATTCAATAGATTTCGTTCCACTTCACAATTTTGTCCCACTTGTTGGTGATTCTCGAATACTTTCGCAAGGCACTGTGTGTGTGTGTGTGTGTGTGTGTGTGTGTATATATATATATATATATATATATATATATATATATATATATATATATATATATATATATATATATATATATATATATATATATGTATATATATAAAAATATACTACTATCACTGAACTTTCTCTCTGCATTTGTGACAGTGACAAAATGAAAAGTGCTCCAAGTTCTGTCTTGTGTCTATTTCAGTAAGGTTTAATTTAATAGATGGTTATTCACTATGGGGTCCAAACAGAACTAATTGAGTTGTCCTCAAGAAACATACTTTATATTTTATTATTAAGAAACAGAAATAGCCTAGCAAACTTTTTATCTCTCTCGTTGCTACAGCATAATTGCATTGGATGAGCTTGATGTGGCTGTGAAAGACCGAGGATAGTACATTTCAGTAGTTTCATATTGTACTTTCTCAACAGATGTTTTGCCAAATTGCTTGTATTGCTTCCCATAGTAGAGCTGTATTGCATGTGTGGCAGCAAAGCACTGATGCCAGCTTGACTAAAATGTTGTCATTTTTCTTTTTTCTGCCTTTAGTGAGCATGAGTGCTGTGTAGGTAGTTCTGTGAGTGGGTGTATCAAGCACAGTCACACTTCTCACACAGACAGATAAGAGAGACAGGATTATGTTGGCAGAGCTTCTATAAATCCATTTCTTCTCAGTACTCCACATATCCCAAGTTTCAGGGAGGCAATACTGATGTTTCCATGACAAACTTTGGAGGTGGCATATACTTCCTCTGACCAGCTTTTTGCCCTTCACTAGGGGATACTTTCTCCAGAGCTGCTGATGCATGACAGCTTTGTTCTCTCCTGCTGTAATTTTTTTGCACATACTGCTTTCCTCTTTCCATTAACGGAGTTCTGGAGTCACTGGAGATTCATATAACTAGTAAACATTTTGCATAACCAAATGCTGTGGTTTTTTAAATTTTATTATTTATTTATTTGTTTTTATTGCTTGCAGCATTTTAAGATTAGACAATGGCTCTAAATCCAGCCTTAGCTAACAAACACCCTCAATAAAAATGATCTAATACATGTATCTAACTTTAATGTCCAACTCAATATTTAAAGGACATTTTCTTCTTATCTTCACTCAAAGCAGAAAAAAACGTTAAAGGAACATTATGGACTGGTGCCTGAACTGCAGATTTCCTGAATCTTATTGTAATCTGGTGTCTACTTGCTCTCCATCACCATCCCTGCAATTCAAATAATTGTTAGGGTCATTTCCACCTGGTTGTGTTCTGGCACACATATGGGATATATGGACATGGGACACAGACCTTCATTAAATAACACCTATAATATTATACACCAATTACATAATAACTAACTATTTATTATATGAGAAATTTTCTAGCAAATACTGAGACTGATGGATTCTGGGTAAATAAACTGCACAATTGTCCATAAAGTCCTGCTAGCTTTTGGCAGTGGTGTTAGGGATTTAAAAGTAATGAATATTATTTTCACCATCATTACTTCCACAGTCATATATAGTCTACATAACATACATAAGTGGTTATTGATTTAATGCCACTATTATAACTTATTAGTCACTATCATGCATCTTGTGTGCTAAGATCCACATCCACTTTCAGCTCATTTTGCAGACTTTTATTTATGACACTGTATTTTCGGCGCTGTTGGCATCATGATTTTGTTTTTTACCCATGAGATTTTCAGTGATTTTCAGTTTTCTTTTTGTGGAAGGTTTCTTCAGTAGATTGAATGTACTGACTCTGTAGCATTCTCACAAAACACACAAACTATTCACTTGCTGAGCACTTTATTAGGAACACCATAATTAATATTGGGTAGGGCCTCTCTTTGCTCTCAAAACAACCTCAATTCTTTGTGGCATGGATTCCATAAGATTTTGGAAACATTCCTTTGAGATTCTGCTCCACTGACATGATTCCATTACATAATTCCTGCAGATTTTTCAGGGGTGCTTTTATGTTGTGACTCTTCTGTTCTTGCAAATCCCAAAGTGTTCTATTGACTTCAGATCCGGAGACTTGGAAGCCCACGGAATAACACTGAGCTCATTTGTCATGTTCATGAAACCAGTTTGAGATGTCTTTTGCTTTGTGACATGGTGCGTTATCATGCTGGAAGAAGCCATTAAAAGATGGATAAAATTGTGGACATGAAAGGATGCACATGGTCAGCAATAATACTCAAATAGGCTGTGGCATTCAAGCAATGATTTGATGGTATTAACGGGACCAGAGTGTGCCAAAAAAACCTTCCCCCACAACATTAAACTACCTCCACCAGCCTGGACTGTTGACAAGGAAGATTGGGTCCATGGATTATCGTTGTTGGCGCAAAATTTTGATCCAACCATCTGTGTGCCCCAGCAGAAATTGAGATTCATCAGATCAGGCTATGTTTTTGTGTACCCTCTGCAGCCGCAGCTTTCTGTTCTTGGCTGACAGAAGTGAAACGTGACGTGGTCTTCTGCTGTAGCCCATTCGCCACAAGGTTTGATGTGTTGTGCATTCTGAGACGCTTTTCTCTGAAGGCATTTCCATTCGCAGAACTGCTGTTCACTGGATATTTTTTCTTTATTGCACCATTCTGAGTAAACTCTAGATTATGTTGTGTGAAAATTCCAGGAGATCAGCAGTTATACTCAAACCAACCTGTCTGGCACCAACAATCATGCCACAGTCAAAATCACAGAGATCACATTTTTCACCATTCTGATGGTTGATGTGAATGTTACCCAAAGCTGCTGGCCCATATCTACATGATTTTATGCATTGCACTGCTGCCACACGACTGGTTACACTTACTTGACTATTTAAAAGACCGATCATTGATCATTCTGAGTCATCCCTAAACGAGTCAGTAGAATTCAAACAAGCTTACCTCCTTCCCATCACTTCTCCCTCTCTTTCTCTGTCTCCCCTTCACTTTCTCTCCCCTCTTTCACTCTAGTTAATTATTGAACACATTGCATTGATTTAGATTACCACATAAGGCTGACTCTTGGCTTGCTAAGCGTTACAAAGGAAGAATAGGAGAGAAGACTCACTGAGATGTTTGCATTGCTAAGTTGAGTGAATGCACAGGAACTAGTCAAAAAGCTTCGGTGCAGTTTACTTTTACAAATACGTCAAGGGAGCTATTTTCTTCCATCTGTGTTATTGTCTCATATCCAAAAGTAGCATTTCCACTCGCTGAGTTTGTATGGTTGCTCTCAAACTAACATGCTGTCTGTGTTGGTACTTGATTGCCTCATTGGTATGTGCGACATAACACAGTTGCTCTGTTTTGTGCAAAGTTCTGGATGAGTACAAGTGTGTGCAGAGTTTGTCCTGCTCACACGCTCTGGGAGAGTAATATCCCATTCCAACTCTCTCCATCTAGTAGAAAGTCACAGTGAGATGGATTTGCATTATATTGCATTATAATTATTATTTCCTAAAGCGGAATTTTTGATAACGATTTACATTAAATACATTTAATAAACCATGAACATCAGACTTAAGTAACGTTGACAAGTCTACATGTATTAATTCATGTATGTTGACTGTTTACTCAATCCATGACTAAATATAAAGTTCACATAAATGATTCAAAATTACAGCATATTCCTTACTTAGAGAAAATACTTTTCAGCCTCAGTTCCGAAGTTTGCCATTTCACAACCTGCCACATTCATTAAGGTGTTGCTTCATATTGGTCATTGTAGGCTTAATTTTACGTATAGTTGGTATGAACATACAAGTGTTAGTTACTTTGTTGATTTATGGTGTATTAATGCCAAAGTACATGCTTTGTCCATGTTAATTTAAGCGCTAAATAAAGTTGCGGGAACTTTAATCTAAAACAATTTTTCTGTTTCATTACTGAAGTTCTGTGGTAAAGTATCTATAAGATTAGAGCAAAAGCCTTGGGTTACTGTTGGTACTATTTTCTAAAGACCTAACTGTCTGTCTCTCTCTCTCTCTCTCTCTCTTTCTTTTTCCTCTCAGTGACAGTTACATAGTACGCGTCAAAGCGGTGGTTATGACCCGGGATGACTCGAGTGGGGGTTGGCTAGCACAGGAGGGTGGAGGGCTCAGCCGAGTCGGTGTCTGCAAGGTGGCACCCGCTGAGCTGAGCGGCCACAGCGACTTCCTCATCCATGGAGAGCGCCTCAAAGACAAGCAGGTAGAAACCTGAACTCCATTGTTTCTCTGGGTTCAGCACTATGCCTCATGCTACCCGCAAAGTTTCATTTCCATTACCCTCTGTAGTGTAACTGGTATTTTGCAATTTGCTTTATTATTATTATTATTATTATTATTATTATTACATTGCTAACATGCTGGTAGGATGTTGGTGATGGGTGTTGTTTGTTTTGTCTGCCAGGTGGTCCTGGAATGTTTTGTGAGGAAAGATCTTATCTACACCAAGGCCACTCCCACGTTTCATCACTGGAAGGTTGACAACAAAAAGTGTGGCCTCACGTTCCAGAGTCCTGCTGACGCCCGTGCTTTTGACCGAGGGGTACGGAAAGCCCTGGAGGACATAACAGAAGGTATTGTGGTGAGAGTAGAAACGCCATTCTTAACTTTCTAAGGACAGCAGGTTTCATTGTAATGTACAGAAGTGGTGAGGCTAAGCTTTTGTTGCTGCTTCTAATACACACCCACCTTAACAAATCACATGTTAACTGTGAAGCAGGCATGTTTGAAATGATGAGAAGGGACAGCATTATCAGACCAGGGTCTGATAGTGAATGTTTCACACGATCAGTTCTATATTGCTTCCATTCCAAATTGCTTCTTCACTTCCAACCACACTACTGAGTGTGACCTGACCTCACTACTGAATCCTAACAGGCATGTGGAGGAGCTAAATGCTAACCAGCTACGAGTTAAGAGTACACAAGCTGCATGTTGACAATGTAAATGTGATCCAGGAGTCAGAGATGAGCTCTACACTGGAATGGCCTCTCAGAGTTCGATTTTTCTTAGTTCAGCCAGCAGTCAAATGATCAGTTGTGTCTGTCTCTCTTTTTCTTTCTCTCTCTGTTTATCTCTGTGTGCATCCTCTCTTCCACTGTCTTTCCATCCCCCACCCTCACTTACCGCCTCTAACGGACAGGATATTTGAGGTTCTGTCCGGTCATGCCTCGTGTATATATGTGTGTGTGTGTGTGTGTGTGTGTGTGTGTGTGTGTGTGTGTGTGTGTGTGCGCGCGTGTGGTATTTTAGGTTCCACAACTTCTTCTTCAACACTCCAGAATGAAGCTGAACTAGGAGATGACGATGTTTTCACAGTAAGCCACGTTTACCTCTCAAACACACACACAGTTTGCCAATTCCAATATGAAAACATCCTTTGACCTGCTTGTTTTAAACAGTTTGACAATATGAAGACATTCCACTGTAATTTGTTAATGTTTTAATCAGATTGTTTGTGTGTGCTTTAAGTGGACCAGAGAGCTTGCAATGTTAACTTTACCATTATCACCCACATAGGTCACACAAGTTCATTTCCCTCCAGCTGTTTTTGGAAAAAGAAAAAAAAACTGTCTAGTTGTGTGTGTGAAGCATCCCAGAAAATGTCAGGTCCTTGTGATATTTTTACCGTGCAGCGGGAGAGGTGGCCCTTTGTTTCAGCGGAGATGGTGGGATGGTAGTGGAACACGGGAGGTTTTCTGTAGTTTTTGTTTTTTGGGTTTTTTTTTGGCTCAAATCCGAATTCGCTTTTCTGTCCCTGTCTCTTTTTCGGTACACACAGACGAGGAACAGCAGGCAGGGTCAGGAGGTGACTTCCTGCTACCCTATGTAAAACTATCATTAGCAGCTGTCTTCTAGCTAACTGCCATCCTGGTTTACTGCAGCCCAGGATTGGGGGACAGGGAGATGGAGGGTGCAGGGGAAACCTCATGGCTTCTCTTTTCCTTGCTGTCTGTCTCACTTTTGAGCCAAAACGAGTCAATGGCTCAGCCAGGCACCCCAAACTTTAATGGAAACTCAAACTCCAAAATCCTTTCCTTTTCCAGGAATTTATGCATTCAGGACAATTCTCTTCAATCGGAACCATGTGGTTTGGGAAGGGTGATTGCAATATGCTCAAATCACTTTCAATTTTGTATCACATTCATTAAGATGCTTTCGTTTTAGCAGGTCTGCATCGAGCTGCATTGGTCCTGCTCATGACCTTTTCAAATATTGCTGTTGGGAAATGCTGCTCCAGATTTACAGCTTTAAAAGACTGTGTGTGTGTGTGTGTGTGTGTTGGGGGGGTTCCTGGGTGCGCATTCCTCCCAAATTATTTCTCCTGAGCTAACCTATACTTAACCCCAGACTATTTTAGTTCATTCAGAACGAGGCAGAGGAGTCATTCAAAGACTGTTGAACTGCTTCCATTTAACAGGGTGTGTCACATGAACACACACATTGTAGAAGGTATTGCCACCCACACTGGAATAACAGTGGCCTTGAGAATTGATTATGTATTGTATTTTCTTAGAAGCAGACTATAGGTCCTTCATTCTTTTAGCCCGTGTAACCTGTGTGCTTAGCTAGGGTGGGTGCATGTACACGTGCCTTGCATGGTTCTGTTGCATCAGCCATAACATTCACGTGCCATGCAGGAGAAACAGAGTGAAAAGCCCAACACTGCATGAGTCACCTACAGTGCACTCAGCAGTCGAGCAAGCCGATCCACCTCACACACTGTTTACAACTCCTCTCTTTCAAAAAAATAAATAAATGTGTGACAGGTCAGTCCTGTAGAATCAACATTGTCACACACAAAGGTGATTGGTGAATGGTACATTGTGTTGCTTTGGTGTATAGGCCAGACATGTTTTTATCAAGATCCATGCTTTGGAACACTGACTAGTCAGAGTCTGTAACTTGGTGGGGTGACAATATAAAGAGATAATATGCCACAGAAAGATCAGCACAATATTAAACCACAATAAAAACATGTTAATTTTCATTTTTAGTGTTTTCACTTAGGGTTGGGGTTCACATGTTCTTATGCTTGTGTTGAACTGAGGTGTGTGTGGGTTATATATGCAAGTTCCATTGCTGCACAGAGTGATTCAAGTTGGGTCGGTAAACACACTTGACTGTTTGAGGAAAAAGGCTGTGTCTCTGACTCTGGCTGCCTGTTGACTGAGGGGAAAGGGGTGGGGAAGGGGGAGGGTGTGATTGACAACTTCCTGTGCTACAGCAGCAAAGCCCAGGCGAGAGAAGGGCCTCACTGTTTTGGGAGCTTACAGCCAGGGCCCTGGAGAACACAAAAGAAGTTGGATATGAAGGACTAACAGTCATGGAGAGAGGGAGGAGAAAAGAGACAGAATCGGTGCTTTAAAAAAAAAAAAAAATAGGGGGTGTGTGTGTGTGTGTGTATATATATATATATATATGTATATATATATATATATATATATTTTTTATATATATTATTTGAAGAGTCCCTGCGCTGCTCCCCCTTGTACCCATTCTTCCCCCTTGAGTTGGTCATCTGGCTTTTTGGTGATGGTACTCCGGACAAATCACGCTAGAGAAGCAGGACCGTGTACATGCAACTTTAGTTAAATGCTTTTTAATCTGAGTGGTTTGAGACTTAAGTGAGACATTTTGCATTAAAGAACAGGAATATAAAAAAAAATATGGATGACTGCCATTTTCCAGACTTTCACAGCTTCAGATTCCTTTTTGAGGCATCAGTTAGAATGGATGTTTTCATTTTCTTTCTCTACTCCTTTAAGTGTCTCTGGTATGGTCTTGTTTTACAAAGTGTTTTTGCCCCTACTATGCGTTGGTGGTTGATTGCGAATAATTAAGACTGCTGTATTCTCTGTGCTTGCTATGAAGGTGTGCCTTTGAATTGGAGTTAAGCCACATGTGCCTGTTGAAGTCCCTCTTTATCTTGACCACACCACTAACTTGAGAGCCCTTTGATAAGATGACTGATTTTTTAAAAACGAGTTAAGCGCTTTGGTTAAATTTGCAACGTCTGCTATCCTTCGGTCCTCTCTCTCCTACTTTTTGTTCCCACTCAATTTTGAGCTCTCTATGCTCTCTCTCTTGGGTCAGGAGCTTGGGCCTGGCGCTTTCAGGCCTGCCTTGTAAACATTCGAAAGGGTCTGTGTTTTCAATTATCTCTAGCAGGCCTGGTCCAGCTATCCTTCTAAGCATATTTTTAAATCATGTTGGCTCAGGCTCTTGGCAGTGCTGTGAGGGACGCCTGTATTATTTTTGGCCCATAATTCTGAGGGTTTTATGTGAACATGGAGGGGAAGCATGGACCAGGCCGGCTTGGTCGAGGCTTTGGGTTGGAACCTGGTGAGAGAGCCCAGTATAAACGCTCTTGTTCATATTCAGAAACACAAGGAATAAGAAAAAAAAAGTTCAGTTTGAGTGGCACATCAGCAATCCTTTTTGTACTGAACCCGTCTTATTTTAAGCCTGCTGTTTGTGAACTTTTCACGCGTGTCGATCTTAAAAAAAAGGGAAACTACAAAGCCCCTTTCACTGGCTACAATTTTGTGAGCAGTTACATTTACCCAGTACTCAGGTCTATGTGCATGTAGGGTGATTAACAATATACTTCATTAATACCTCATCAATATTTTACTCAAGTCTAAATATTTGTGTAGGAGTGCATTTGGCTGTATGCAGTGTTCAGGAATCTGTGTTCAAGCACACAGACGCTTAACCTGGCAAGTGGTGGTTTTGGATGTGGTAGTGGTGGACGCAAGCAATGAAGCGACACATCCAGAATCTCAGCCAGTAATCATAGGGGCTGTGTCTCATCCGGCCAGTCTGTCTATCCGCCTGCCTTTCTGTTTGTCTGCTTGTCTGTCTCTCCACAGGCAGCTGGCTGTCTGCACCACTCTTATGTTTTGTGTCTTGCAAGCATGCCGAAGTTTTAATTGGAGAGCAGCCTGGGAGAAAAAGGGCTGCATTGCTGTTCACATTTTGGATGCAGGACCTGTGGCCAGGCTGAAAACTGAGGGAGGAAATGAGGGAGGGAGAGGCCCATGTCCATTGAATCTCACAGGTTGAAACAGGACTGTGTATTTGGGGCCTCTCTTTTACTCTATCTGGCAGTATGGCTGTTGCGTTGCTGCACAAACCCACCCTCACTTCCCTTCTGTTTGACTACACACACACACACACACACACACACACATACACACACTTGAGTGTGCACAGTAACACATAGTCATGTGAAAATAAGTACACCCCATGGAAATTGTTTTTATTTATTTATTTATATATTTTTTCTTTTTGAACAAGGAAACATTTAATTCTCTTTGAAGCAGTGTCTCTTAATAATGGTGATACCATCTACTACAACATTTTGTGTTATTTGATCGTGTATTATGTTTATAACAAATACTTTTTCAAAGAGGATCAAATGTTTGCTTCTCCAAATATGTTAAAAAATAAATAAATAAATAAATAATAAAAATAAAAACAGTTGGAACAGAACAATTTCCATGAGGTGTACTTATTTTTTTTTTACATGACTGTATATTGTGTTACAACACACACCTTCATTTTTCAGGAAGCTGGCTGGCACAGTATGCATAATTAGTAATTTTTTCTCTGGGTCATGATTTAGTGTAATCATTTTATGTGGTCACATTAATGGGGCTCTTGAAAGTTAATTTGTTTCGGAGGCCCTTTTTCCTCTTTCAGTAAAAGAGCTGTAAGTATTTGCCTCCATAGATCTCTGCCTGGTGATGTCATCGGCTAGAGCTCTGGGTTTCATGTGTGATGGCCAAAAATTGAGCAGCCTGTATTCATTTAGAGCTTCTCTAATAACAAGGAGACTTCAGAGAAGTTTCTACAAATCTTGTGGCCTAAGGGATTTTTTTTGTAAATTGCGTGCTGAAGTTGAACCACGTCTGTTTCATTACAATGACGTGTGTTTGTGTGGTGTATTGTGAATAGCTACAGAACAGTGTATCCCATGAGATCATGGAAAACTGCACTTACACTGAACAGCACCTGCCTATTTGGTGTCTTATCTTGCCTTGGAACACTGGACCACACATCCTCCTCCTCCTCACACTGCTTTGCTTTCTGTATTTACACCCTTTACTTTGCTCTAAACTTAGCTGATAATTAAGCTGTATTTTTGAATGGACCTTTCCTCCACCCCCTCTGTGCCACAGACCGCCACTGACAGCTCATCCAATTCATCCCAGAAAAAGGAGCAGGGCATGCAGCCTCTGACCACCTCCACCTTGTATGACCCACACCGACATCACCATCACTACATTCTGGGACACTTCCATGAGCAGTACAGGACCTCAGAGCGCTACTTTCTGGACCAGGTGGGTGACAGCACTGAGACAGAAAAACTTAATAAAAACCCATCTGGCAAATGGACATGGTAGTGTTTAGACAGATTAGGTATGCTACTGGTACACATTTGACTTGGTTTTTATCTAAGACACATATAAAGTTCTAAAAGTAGTCGAAGAGAACCCAATTTAACAAATGAGACAAAAAATATTATACTTGGTCATTTATTTATTAAGGAAAATGATCCAATAATTCATATTTGAGTTTCAGAAGTATGTGAGTCTCTAGGTTTAGCAGTTACTTTGATGATAAGATTAGAGTCAAGTGTTTTCAGTCAATCGGATGACAATCAGGTGCAAGTGAGCACAAGCATGTTTGTGAAAGTGTATCTTTGCATGAACAAAGGAGATTTTTGGTCTCAGAACAAGAGATGCTCAGGCTGGAAAAGGTTGCAAAACCATCTCTAAATAATCTACACTCCACCAATCCACTGTCCGACAGATTGTGTAGAAATAGAGGAACTTCAGCACGATTGCTACCCTCCACAGCAGTCATCAACCAACAAAGATCACTCCAAGAGGAACATTTGTAATAGTCTGTAAGGTCAAAAGCAACTAAAGGCCTCTCTCATATTACATACCTACACTGCAGGGTTGCAAGAAGAAAGCCTCTGCTTTACAAAAAATAACATTAGCAAATGCAGACTGGTAAAAAAAAGATAAATGGTAAATGTGCACTTGTATAGCGCTTTTATCCAAAGCGCTTTACACTGTGTCTCATTCACCCATTCACACACACTCTCACACACCAGTGGTAGCAGAGCTGCCATGCAAGGCGCTGGCTTGCCATTGGGAGCAACTTGGGGTTCAGTGTCTTGCTCAAGAACACTTCGGCATGTGGAGTCACCCGGGCCGGGAATCGAACCGCCAACCCTACGATTAGTGGACAACCCACTCTACCACCTGCGCCATAGCCGCCCCAACCCAAGATGGACAAGCCTATTGGAAAAATGTTTTGTGGATAGATGAGACCAGAATATAACTTTTTGGTTTAAATGAGAAGCATTATGTTTGGAGAAACGAAAGCACTGCATCCCAACATAAGAACCTTTGGGTTTGCGCCTGTTTTGCTGCATCTGGGCCAGGATGGCTTGCCATCATTGATTGAACAATGAATTCTGAATTATATCAGCAAATTCTAAAGGAAAATTTCAGGACATCTGTCCGTGAACTGAATTTCAAGAGAAAGTGTGTGATGTAGCAAGGCAAGGACCCCAAGCACACTCTTCAGTCTCTACCAAAGAATGTTTACAGAAGAATAAAGTTAATGTTTTGGAATGGCCAAGTCAAAGTCTTGACCTTAATCAGTAGATAATGGAAACGTTTAGTTGCAGTTATTGCTGCACAAGGGGGTCACACCAGATACTGTAAGCAAAGTTTCACATACTTTTGCCACCCATAGATATGTAATACTGAATCGTTTTCCTCAATAAATAAATGACCAAGTATAATATTTTTGTCTCGTTTGTTTAATTGGCTACTCTTTGTCTACTTTTAGGACAAAATCTGATGGTGTTTTAGGTCATAGTTATGCAGAAATATAGAAAATTAGGTCATAGTTATGCAGAAAATTCTAATGGGTCCACAAACTTTAAAGCACAACTGTATGTATCTTTAGACCTCTTTTTTTTCCATTTCGATCTGCATAAGTGCTACAGTATTCAAGTACTTTTTAACCGTGCAGTGTGCTTTTATTGTGCTCTTTGTACATTTATTTAATTTTGCTTCCATCCTGTTTCATTTATTGCTTTGTCGTCGTCCCCCCCCTCTGAAGGTTTTCTCATTTTGAACCGATGTTTGTCAGTATCTGTTATTTTAAAATAAACTTATCTTGTGTCTGTCATGCAGGCAGCACCCAGGTTGGCGCAGTGTGTCAGCTTCCTAGATGAGGAGGAGGAGGTTGTGCGCATAAACCCACGTGAGCGAGCTTGGCTCTCAGGCTATGAGGACTACCGGCATGCAGCAGCTCGTGCTCAGGGTCTTGACTCGTACGTGCACTTCGCCAAGGGCGATGCACCAGCCAAACATGACTACAGCTATCCGTATGCACCGGGCTCAGAGGTGAGCAAGGGCCCTTGCCGAGGTTCTGGGGGTGGAGTTGTGGTTTCGCAGCCAATCAGCTTCAAAAACAAGGAGGATGAGGAAGAGGGTTTGGGTGAGCGTGGACATTGCGTCTATTGTGGTGTTTTTTTCCGGCATGAGGAGAACGGTCGTGGTCGCTGCCCTGATGCTCCAGACCCAGCCCGCTCGTGTATCCGACGCTTCAGCTGCATGTGGTGTGCAGATAGCTTGCTCTACCACTGCATGTCGGATCCGGAGGGCGATTACTCTGATCCCTGTTCATGCGACACATCTGATGAACGTTTCTGCCTGCGCTGGCTTGCCCTAGTCGGCCTTGCTCTACTCGCGCCCTGCCTCTGCTGCTACCCGCCGCTGCACGCCTGTCACCGATGTGCAGTGGCCTGTGGCTGCTGTGGTGGAAAGCACAAGGCTGCTGCATGACCCCTGACACTGATCCCGCCCAAACTATCACATGTTGAACGTACCCAGATAAATTGAGGCATTGCGGAAGGCAACAGGAGGCAGGAAGAAAGTTCGTCTTTTCAGATTTTTTAAAAGTCTGTCTCAATTCCTTCTCCAGACAGACAAAAATAACAAAAATGGTGCATTTAAATGGATTGAATATTTTTTGTTTTTTTAATATAAATATGAATATATATTATATAAATGTGTGTGTGTGTGTTCCTGTGTATGTTTCCTTTTCTCATCTTCTGGACGTTCTCTTCAGTTCCTTGTGGAAAAAATGGCTCTTTTTTTTTTCAGGTGGCCCTTTTGGAGCCAACTTGTTAAGCATTACTTATGCAGGTACTTTATATTTTTACACTGATTTCAAGAACTTGAATTCTTTATTTTTAATGGTGCGTGCACTTGATTGCAGAATCAGTTGTTTTGATTTTGGGTTTGTTTGCCATGGCCAGCTAAATGAGGCGTAATCTATCTGAAACCCTCCAAGCTTACTAAATAATAACAGTGAGTTTAATTTGAGACACTAAACCTGTAGTGAGGTTCACAGTGTGCGCTTGATTGGGACTGTATGTGTGTGTAATAGTGCAGAATCCTGCATGTGCGTTGTAAAGGAATGAGAACATTGTATTACAGCATAGTATTGTTATTGTATTTAAGCCAAATTTACATAAGCTGCAGTGTGAGTATATGTAAATACTGTATACTCATATGTATATGTTTAAAATTGATTATATCATCCACACCCACATTTGTGGACTTTCCTTTCTGTTGATTAAAATAGTGGATAAGAAGCTCTTTTAAATGACTATGATTGATATCCAAAGATTGTTTATAGGTTTTTTTTTTGTGTAATATTTATTTTCTTGAATCAACAGCCAAAGAGAGAAGGAAATATGGACAGAGAGTTTGGTTTTTGATCTAGAAGCAGAAAAAAAAAAAAAATGGCCAAATAAAAAAAAAAAAAAAAAAAAAAAAAAACAGAATAAAAAAGGGAAAAAAAAAAAAAAAAAAAGAAGGTTTCCCCACTCTGACATGTGGCTTTTAACACTTTAAAACTAGTGGAAAAAGTTTTCTTTTTCTTGTTTTCAAAACTAATCCTGCTCTATAGGAAGCTGAAAGAACAGGACACCTATTAGAGGGACATTTGCCAAAATGATCTCTAATGTTACGCAAAGCCTTAATTTTGGTTTTAAAAAAAATGATGGCAATTTCATTGTGTCTCCCATTCTTTTAAATCAAGAGAAAGTGAAGAATATTTTTGTAATACATCAAATATGATCACATCAAATGAGCCTTTTAATTAAGAGAATGTGTTTAAAAATGTAGAAGGACATTGTAGGGATAAATGGCATCATACAATCTGTGAGGCAGCTTCGGTACGCATGTATAATCTCTCAGACATAACCTGCTCAACCCCATGAATGACATTGCAATCATCCAGACACAGTTCATATAAATCATCCAATGAGGAAATACTATCCAGTTTAGCTAGTAAAGCTGTATGTGCACGATTCTGTCTTTGAATGTAGATGGCTATTACTAATGTCTGGCTTTAAACCGTATGACATTCAACCTGCTCATGTGAGCTACAGTCTCAGTCATAGAGTGTGTCATGTTAGTACATTACAAACACAACTGTGTCTCACTGTAAATTTAGAATGTCTGGGAGGTTACATGAGAGGTTAGGGAGATGCGTCACTGTATCCTTCATCCACAGCACATCATTTTTGGCTCTACATAAGCTTTGGCAATACTGAATAAACATAATCATCTTCACTAAGAGCCCGGGACACTTGTGGTTAAAAAACAAAAAACACAAGTCGTCATCTGTACATCTGTCCCAGTGCAGTCTACTATACACATTTTACATGTTTAAAAAGTGCCTGATGCATATTGTTAATCTGTTTCCTTGTATACTGAAAGAAAGAATAAATAAACCCTATTGTATTAATTCGTTTTGTTTTTTACAATAAGAATTTTTACCTCTGTAAAAAGCAAAGAAATCTATATCAAATGTATGATGTACATTCTTTCTTTCTTTTTTTTATTATTGTTTCTGATATGTATGTTCAATGAAGCTCTTTGCTTTTGAGAGGACAAAATAAAGTACTTTGTAAATACAGGTAGATTGTGTGAGAACTACCAGAAGTGTGGCCTGGCCAGTAAGTAGTTCTACATGTGTGTCCTAGCTCCCAATAAAAATAAAACAGAAATTCACTTATTGGCTCTGGCCTGTGTTCGTGCTGTTCTATTGTATGTCATGCAAGGATAGATATAAGCATAATTTGAGCCATGCTTACAAGAACAGTGGCTTTGAGTATAAACTTGCTTCATGCTCGTAGCTGCTTCTTTCTCAGACCCATACTTAAGGCTGGCCATGTGACATGGGAAGAAGACATTAATGTATTTAAAAAAAAAAAAAGTTTTTTTCAGTTTCTGAAAAAGTACATAAGACGATTTTTGGGGAAGGCGAGTGGAGGAGGGAAAAAGGCTTGTCCGCAATGGCCTGCTATGCAGCTCGATGACGGCAAACAGTATCAAACTCCACATGTGCAAACATTTATGACGTATTTTCTCATAATGAGTTCACACTTTTTTCCATCTTCCTGCTTCTTGAAATAAAACTGTTCTTTACCTTTGCTAAAAGCCTTCTTGCATTCATCTTAGGGAGAACTGAACAACATAGTTCATATGCTTATTTTCCTTTAGGTGTGTGTTTGTTTGTTTGTTTATTTATTTATTTAAAACAGTCTGCCCACTACATGTCTATAGCAGTCTATGTTTTATATTTTATCATAGCTTGTTCTCTCAAGCAGACATTGGACATACAGAAATGGCTAGAAAACCCAGTAAGATGTTATTGGTTGGTTTGTTTGCTGTTTCTTTTTTTCTTTTTTTCCTGTCCCTCAGACTACAATGCTTTGGAAATCAACACATCAAGCACAGCCTAAAGATTCAGCCCCACATTTCCTGTCTGGTGGGAGTGTAAGACAGCTGTCTGAACTTGCTTCCTGTTTGGACTGCTTCTCCACCTGTTGTTTACGTCCTGCAGCGGATGTTGTGCTGTGTTCCTTCAGACCCTGCTGCTACTGCACCATCTGGCTGCTTCAGGCCAGAGATCACTGTCTGAATACATGCACCTATAACCTGGTGCATTTTCTATTAAAGTCTCTGGTTTAGTTTCTCTGAATCATTTATGGGTTTCTTTTTGTGTTTTATTCAGCCATCATTGTTTTAACACATCAATTTGAGTTTACTTTAACTCTAGATGTTATTTGGTTGTGCTTGCCTGTAAAAATTTACTCAACTCTTTTTGCTGTTGGCATGCTGTTGGCAACTCAGCTGGCATGACCAACTGCCCTCAAGCTAATGTCTGTTGATGTACTTCCACCTATGAGGTGCCTCTATCTTGTGTCCTTCCTTACTGGAAGAGAACACTGTGGTAAGCACCACGTACCAGGATGTTATTGTGCACAGATAACACTTGCTGGCCCCCATATCCTCTGTCTAGTTTGGGAGGAGCCCTCACTTTCCCACACTGGTCAGCAGAAGCCAAGCCAAAAGCTGCTTTATCAACCCCATCTCTGGCTGCCCGTGGGCATGGAGGGAGGCATTGCATGTTCACAGAGGACGAGAGAGGGACTGCAAGGTTTCCAGTCTCTCCAGTCTGGCTACACATCCATGACTGACCTTACCACACAAAACAGCCTCTATACAGCCCCTCTGCCTTTCAATGGCTGCTTGGTTTCCCCAGAAGTTGCTTCCAGAAACTAACAAAGTCTGGTCTGCACTGTCAAGCTCCTTAGACCCGGGTGCGTTTAATGCATGCTATTTAAAAAAAAAAAAAAAAACTTGTTTGCTCAGACCTGCTCCAGCCAGTTTGTGGTATAAAGACACTGGGGACTCTGCGGCAAAGTGTAGCTGGACTCCATGCATTTAATTCAATAAGTACATCCTCAATATCAAAAGCAAGAATGGCAATTTTAGTCCCTAATATTTTTCAAATTTATCGAACTTCAGCTTCATATTTGTGTTATTTCAACACTTACTTACTTTCAACTCTTTAAGTTGAATCAGATTAACTTTAATATATGGTATGGTTTTATCATAACGGATATTTATTTAATTTATTACTGTTATTTTTTCATGGGAAGACTTTTAGGTGAGCTAATGAATATGAGAAAGAAAAGATTCAACTCACCTTACATTTTACGATCTCCCACACAGAAAACCCTAGAGGATGGTGTAATTTTTGGGCACAGTTAAGCCTCATGTGTGAACTTTGCTGTGCCTCCTAGCTTCCTTTCTACATGTACAAGAATATGTGAGTGAGCACAAGGCTTCTAACCCCCCCCTTCCACCAAAGCCTTGCATGATTTCTAACTTGAACCAGGGAATAATTACAAAAACAACAATAATTGTTAGCAAGATCAAACTTGGAGCCCATCAAAGGATTTTGGCTTCATGTACAGCTCAGGGCAGGGGGAGGGGCGGGAGGGGGCTGGTTTCAACAGATCTTATTGGGGCCTAATTTAAACGGGCCCCGGTGTGTCTGCCTGCCTCCCTTTGTTTACATGGCTGAAATCTGAAACAAATGTGAACATGATACCCGCCTGTCCATTGCAAAGCTCCCTACAGTGCCTCCATGTTAGGACTTTGACAGTGTGTTCACCTCCCCCTCTGTTCTACAGCATTCTGCTCATCAAAGTCAACCAACAAACACCACTACCAACTCCAAACACAAGATTTCTTTATCATGCTATTGACCCAATCCCAGAGCAAATTAACTGTTTCCATTGTCATTTTAAGAAATGTCTATGTGACACTGATTAGCCATTTGAGCACAGCTCACCAAAGCAGTATGAACATTTGCATTATGTAGAATCTTGATATTTATCTTGATAGATATTTTATTGTCATTTGTTGATTGTTATAAAATTGCTTGACCATTGACCCAAATGTATTCACAGCCTCAGACACACCACCCAAGATTCACAAAGAATGTACAAGTCAATGAAATCTTAGCTGGCCAAAAATTCAGGTTCTTGAAGGTTGCGGT
Organism: Ameiurus melas; assembly: GCA_012411365.1. Taxonomy (NCBI): domain Eukaryota; kingdom Metazoa; phylum Chordata; class Actinopteri; order Siluriformes; family Ictaluridae; genus Ameiurus; species Ameiurus melas. The sequence continues at coordinate 11,578,179 of CM022755.1, read as the reverse complement.
CTGATTGGTTATTCAGTGGATTGAAACCTATACATTGAATCCCATTTTTTTGCGAGTAAAGAGACTGAGTAAAGAAGCTATCCTCGCATTTGCCAATGGACTTAAAAAGTCTGTGTTATTTGCAATGTCAGTAAAAATGTCCTCTTTCTGGGAAAGTAGAAGGTTCTTGGCCATGTTTAGTGACAAAAAGTACCAAATTGGCTAGCTATTGAAAAAGGTGGCCCACAATACTAACCCAAAAATATTAAACTTTGACCAATAATACTGCTGATCATGTGCTACAGGAAGTGTTCTGTGCCAAGTTGAGTTACTTCCCATCCTCCCTAGACTTGGTATGGAGACAGTCATGGCCAAAGGCTAAGAGAGCATTGTGTGACAATGAGCTTTTATGTTCCACATCGTCCTTGCTTCTCTTCCTCTATCCCTGGCTTGGAAACTGTGCCTCTTCCTGTAATGCTCCCATAATTCCATGCCACATTTACATTTCCTTATATTTTGTCAATCTGTTTTTGTCTTCTTTCTCCCTCTTGACCTAACTTTCTTTCTCTTTTTCTTCCTGAGGCTTTCTCTGTTTAGGCTCCAAAAATGACTTCCTTCCTTCCTTTACAAGCGCTTCCCTGGAGGCCTGGGGGTGGTGTACTTTACAGTCTAGCATATAATTACAGCCATACCACCCCTTTTTGAAACGTCACGCACATTCTAGTGCAGTCTGCATGGTCTATGCGTTCTCTTGAACTCCTCAAAATTTAGCAGTTTTCCAGCTGCTTTAACTTACTGATCGTTAAGACTTTTCTAATGGTTAAAACATCATTCATAGATATGCATTTAGGATAATAGAATCTATGATGTCATATATGGGGTTTCTCAAAGGTTATTTGTATGTTTAACAGTTTTAGCTTTCTAACGAGCTTCTACTTTTAATCTTTGTTGAAAGGGGAAGACCTCTGTTGTAGGGTATTTAAATTTCAAATTTGGATTGGTAATAGTCATGAATGCCAGCTAAGTAGGAACAGTGTTGATCAGTGTGTGTTATTGTGTGGAGCACTCAACCTTGACATCATTGAAATGTGAATCAAATAAATTTATGATAAATCTGATTCTGTGTTAAATACTTAATTTAACGAACTACAATTGGCTGGTCTGAGCTTACATTTTTAGTATTTTTTGTTTGCTAGTCTCAGAAATAATATAGGAAAATATCTTCTAATTTGTATCTGTCAAAGATAAGATAGAGAAAAGCCTGATAGTGATTGAAGGAGTAAAGCCTTTAAATTAGCAGCATGAATTCATTTTGCTTTAATGATCAAATGGATATTCACAGCAGTTAACAATTACCTTTAATTAAGAAATCAGTACCATTTTAACATGAATTAATTTTTATGAAGTGGTATGAAACTGTAATATGTTAACATTATCAAAATTGTGCTGTGATAAGATTTACATTATCATCAGTTTATATCAGTGGTTGTCAAAATGGGGTCCACAGCCAGGAGGTCAGCGATGTTTTTTATTTAGTTACAGTGGTGGAAATGATAAAGCACCATTATCAAAGTTGTTATATTTATTATTTAATTATTCTATTTGATAGCCTGTTGATTTAATTGAATGACAAAACCTCAAAAACCCAAACAAGTAGGTCTACAAATAATGACCTTTGAGCTAATGTGTTCTGTCAATATTACTGTGCACATTTAACTAATGTTCATGAAATAAATCTATACTGAAGGAATCCCTGGAATTTATTTTACATTTAAAGGGGTCTCATACTATAAAAAGTTTGAAAAAAACTTATCTCGGTAAAAAGTATCTCGGTTCCATCTATTTATTTTTTTTAGTAATTGTCAGCGTATCTCTTTTATTAATGTCCCTACATGTTTACAGGCAGGCAGAAAACACAACTCAAATGGATTGGTCTTTTCTGTCTAGTTCTGCCTGGTTGTTTAGGAGATCACAGCAACATGTGTGAGGAATTTCCACGGTGATTCCCCCTTGAAAGCTCTCGTGTAGTGCACATATAGTGCACTACCTTAGACAAATAAGAAAGAAAAAAAACCCCAACCCTGATACAGAGAAACATTGCAAATCCTTCACTTCAACATTCAGTAGGTGCTCCTTCACTGACTGAAGCATCGATGTGTTGCCTAAATACATCCATCCATCCATCCATCCATCTTCTACTGCTTACTCCTTTTCAGGGTCACAAGGAACCTGGAGCCTATCCCGATGATTCCTGGGATAGGTTTCAGATTCCCCGTGCCTAAATACAGTTCCTAATATTTAGCGCCATCTAGTGGTTGACTATACAAATGACAACAGATGAAATGACAACATGAGAATAAAGACAAATAAGATTTAAACATTAAATAAAACTAATAGTGCACTAAAACTGTTTTAGACTCATTAAAGTGAGGCTCAGACGAAATGATCAGATTAATGAGATGAGTTTTGAGATATGATGATATTCAACAATGATGAGAGTTACAGTATCTCACAAAAGTGAGATACAAAAGTGACCCCCCACCCCTTCAACCTCTGCAGCAATGCTGTCAGCATTCATACGTCTATTCATTGAGAGAACCATGAATGCCATCATGTACTGTGAAATACTGAAGCAGAGCATGATCAGTATGCAGTATTCCAGCATGATAACGACCCCAAACACACCTCCCAAAACAACCAATGCCTTGCTAAAGAAGCTGAGGGTGAAGGTGATGGACTGGCTAAGCATGTCTCCAGACCTAAACCAAACGGAAGGTGGAGGAGCACAATGTCTCTAACATCCACCAGCTCTGTGATGTCATCATGGAGGAGTGGAAGAGGACTCCAGTGGCAACCTGTGAAGCTCTGGTGAACTCCATGCCCAAGAGGGTTAAGACAGTGCTGGAAAATAATGGCGGCCACACAAAATATTGACACTTTGGGCCCAATTTGGACATTTTCACTTAAAGGTGTACTCACTTTTGTTGCCAGCGTTTTAGACATTAATGTCTGTGTGTTGCGTTATTTTGAGGGGACAGCAAATTTACACTGTTACACAAGCTGTACACTCACTACTTTACATTGTAGCAAAGTGTCATTTCTTCAATGTTGTCACATGACAAGTTATAATCAAATATTTACAAAAATGTGTACACACTTTTTTTGAGATACTGTATGTCCATACAGTGCCTTGCGAAAGTATTCGGCCCCCTTGAACTTTTCAACCTTTTGCCACATTTCAGGCTTCAAACATAAAGATATAAAATTTTTATTTTTTGTGAAGAATCACCAACGAGTGGGACACAATTGTGAAGTGGAACGAAATCTATTGGATATTTTAAACTTTTTTAGCAAATAAAAAACTGAAAAGTGGTGCGTGCAAAATTATTCTGCCCCTTTACTTTCAGTGCAGCAAACTCACTCCAGAAGTTCAGCGAGGATCTCTGAATGATCCAATGTTGTCCTAACTGACTGATGGTGATAAATAGAATCCACCTGTGTGTAATCAAGTCTCTGTATAAATGCACCTGCTCTGTGATAGTCTCAGGGTTCTGTTGAAAGCGCAGAGAGCATCATGAAGACCAAGGAACACACCAGGCAGGTCCGTAATACTGTTGTGGAGAAGTTTAAAGCCGGATTTGGATACAAAAAGATTTCCCAAGCTTTAAACATCCCAAGGAGCACTGTGCAAGCGATCATTTTGAAATGGAAGGAGTATCAGACCACTGCAAATCTACAAAGACCTGGCCGTCCCTCTAAACTTTCAGCTCAGACAAGGAGAAGACTGATCAGAGATGCAGCCAAGAGGCCCATGATCACTCTGGATGAACTGCAGAGAACTACAGCTGAGGTGGGAGAGTCTGTCCATAGGACAACAATCAGTCGTACACTGCACAAATCTGGCCTTTATGGAAGAGTGGCAAGAAGAAAGCCATTTCTCAAAGATATCCATAAAAAGTCTCGTCTAAAGTTTGCCACAAGCCACCTGGGAGACACACCAAACGTCACACCAAACACTGAGAAATGGCTTTCTTCTTGCCACTCTTCCATAAAGGCCAGATTTGTGCAGTATAATATAAATATAAATAAACTCCAGTTAGTCCAGAATACAGCTGCTAGAGTCCTTACTAGAACTAGAAGATATGACCATATCACCCCGATCTTATCCACACTGCATTGGCTCCCTGTAAAATTTCACATTAAGTTTAAAATACTTCTAATAACCTATAAAGCACTACATGGTCTTGGACCACAATATCTAAGCGGCCTTCTGGTTTTATATGATCCGCCATGCCTACTCAGATCAAAAGATGCAGGCTATTTGATATTACCTATAATAGTGAAGTCTACATCAGGGGGAAGAGCCTTCGCTTATAGAGCCCCACAGTTATGGAACAGTCTTCCTATTAGTGTTCGGGACTCAGACACAGTCTCAGTGTTTAAATCTAGGCTTAAAACGTATTTGTTTACTCAAGCTTACCCTGACTAGATTCTATCTCACTACTTCACAGTCCTAATCGTTTTTCTCCCTCTCTCTCTCTTTTTGCCGAGCCCCACATGAATTTATGGAGATATTGGAGATCCAGATCCCCTCTGCCTCTGGATGAGCCCAAATCTTCTTCTGGGACTACGGCTGCTCCTAAGGCCATACTTCTCATTTTTCACATTATCTGTGTTACCTTCACATTCTGTGTTACCCAGATGAGGATGGGTTTCTTTTCTGAGTCGGGTTCCTCTCAAGGTTTCTTCCTCAAAAAACATCTTAGGGAGTTTTTCCTTGCCACCGTCGCCACTCAGTGGCTTGCTCAGTTGGGATAAATTCCATTTGTTTTCTACCTGTTTGTCTCTGTTTATCTGTTCCTGTTTGTCTCTCTTTATCTGTTTCTGACTGTTTATACCTGTTTTTTTATTTCTGTAAAGCTGCTTTGAGACAATGACTATTGTAAAAAGCACTATACAAATAAAATTGAATTGAATTGAATCACGCTGTCCAGCCCAGCTGAGGAGGTCGTCCCACTGCCCTACACAGCCGAGGAAGCTGTGCGGCTGCCCTGCCCGGACGAGGAGGCCGTCCTGCTGTCTTGCCCGGCCGAGGAGGCTGTCCCACTGCGTTGCCCAACCAAGGAGGCTGTCCTGAGCTCCAGCCCTGCCCTGTATCCATCTGCTGCCCGACGGAGGCTGCCTCATTTTCTGTGGCAGCGAGAGAGCCCATGGACCCCCTGTGGAGGGTTTTTTTTTGCCGCTCCGGGAGAAGCACCTTTGGAGGGGGGTTCTGTTACACCATGGCCAGCAGATAGCGCCGTGGCACGGCTCCTGACTGGTCATGTGACTTTGTTTTATTTTCACTCGCTTCCTGCTTGAGCATTTAGTTTAGTTTAAGTGTCTTTAATTTGCCTCAGGTATCCATGGTTTTGGTTTTGATTATGTTCACTGTTTAAACCATTCGGTTACTGAGCACTTTGCTCAGTATTATAGGTTATACAGTTTGTATCGTTTGTTTCCATTTCTTGATTCATGCCTCAATTACAGTTTCTCGTTTTCCTGCAAAGACGCGTTTTCTTTGGTTATTGAGTTACGTGTACAATAAAGACTTTGATCTGCACCTGCATCCGCCTCCAGTCCTGTTCCGTAAGAGCTGTGAAGTCTGTGACATCACCAACAACCTCCACAAGGCAGGGGTGAATATATCACAATCCACTGTTCAAAGATTTAGATCCTAGAAATATAGAGGCCATACAACAAGATACAAACCACCCATCAGCAGTAAGAATCTGAAAGCCAGATTGGAATTCGCAAAGAAATACAGAGATGAGTCACAAAACTTCTGGAACCAAGATTACCCTCTACCAAAGTGAACGACAGGCTAAAGTGTGGAGAAAGAAAGGATCTGCTCAGGATCCAAAACATACGAGCTGATTGGTCAAGCATGGTGGAGCTAGTATGTTGGTTTTCATGGCTGCTTCTGGAACAGTCTCACTAATCTTTATTGATGATGTAACTCATGATGGTAGAAGCAGAATAAATTCAGAAGTCTACAGAAACATTATGTTTACCAATTTACAGAAAAATACATCCAATCTAAATGCAGCAAGACAATGACCCCAAAACACACTACCAATACAACAAAGGACTTGATCAGGGTGGAAAAAGTGTAAGATTTTAGACTGGTCAAGCTTAACCCAACTGAGCATGCATTTAATCTCCTGAAGAGGAGACTGAAGGGAGAAACCCCCCAAAACAAACCACTACTGAAAGTTGGAAGCTGGAGCACAAGCCTGGAAAAGCATATCAAAAGAAGAATGCAACAGTTTGGTGATGTCTGTGGGTCAATTTCTTGATGCAGCTATTGCAAGCAAGGGGTATCAAACCAAATAAGAAGTGTGATCTACCTAAATATTGTGTGATCTACCACCAAAGGAGCCATGTTCTACATCTAGATGTAACTATCAGGAGATCAAAGTTGAAATTCTAATCTATCATCATATTCATCTTTTGATCTCAAACCCAAACATCTTCAGTGTATAGCAAAAACAAAAGAATTGGACTTGCTGTTCCAATGCATTCATAGGGAACTGTATATACACTAAGAACATCCCTCTTGTTCATTAAGTTTGATATGCAGAACGGTCATGGTTCAGGCTATTTTTATTAGCCTCCCTGCTGAAAATCCAGCTCAATCTGATCAGCTACTATTATAGAAAATATATCAAAAATATGTCTAAGAAAATAGCTATGACGTGTAATCAATATGTATAAGTCACTTCTGGATATGTTAATGAAGTGTATTCAATATGTAACCTACATTTAGAAGTATTACTTAAAGCATATTCAAATAACTGTATAATCCATAGTTGGAAGCATAATCTAAACTCATTGAACGATGGTTGGTCAAGTTATATTCTGAGTGTGGGTTGAGTAGAAGAATTCTGTGCCTTACTAAACAGTGGGCCTAATTACTTTCTGAGGCAAATCTAAAGCTATAGGACACTTCCAACATGTGTGTTCTCCTAGGTGGGTAAAGTAAGAGCCTTTGTTTGTCTAAACTCAGCTTCACTTCTAGGTGTGTAAATTAGGTGCTATGGGGATGTCTAAAGCAGATTCACTCTGTAGAAGTAAATTAAGAGCTTGTGTTTGTCTAAACGCAACTTCACTTTGTGGCAGTAAATTAAACACATTCCAGAGTTGGGTTTCTGAAATGGGCCCCCCCTTGTGCTTGCAAATCAGTAACATAAAAAGAGATAAGAGTTCAAGGGAAGGGTACCAATATGAGCCTATGGGTTGAATTATGTGTCATGATGGTGAACCGTTCCTGGTAAGAACATACAACTCGCAAGTGCATGCGCCACAATGGTGGGGTATCATATAGATATGAATAATTAGTTAGGGGCATGGGAGATTGGTCGGTTCTAAAAAGAAACGGTGAATGCCACACCTAGGAATTATGGTTACTGTTTTTGGGAAGTATATAAAGACATGTTCATGTATGTACAAATTGGACTCTCTGCAGACAGTCACCTTTGTTGGTTTCCAATAAAGTTTATTACTTTTGACATCTACTAAACTCTCTGTCTTAGAAGTTTTTTGACTTAGGCTAGAAAGGTTGATTTTATCCACAACAAATTGGTGACCCCGACGTGATGTGTCTAGGAGCAAAGAGGGAGACTCTCCGGGGAGGCTGACCCTGGAGAAGCGCGCGCGCGCCCCCCCCAAAAAATAAGGTAAGCAGTTTTCTGCTTTTTGTGATAAATACTTGCGTGGTTTTCCTGTGGGTCAGCCTGAGACGGTGTTTTTCCCCTCACAAAAGCTCCTGTAAATTATGAACAAAATTTAGAAAAGAGGGTTTTTTAGATCTCAAAAATAAAAGATGCATGCAATATATGTGTGTGTGTGTGTGAGTGTGTGTCTGTTGTAGTGTTTTGTCTTGAGCAGTGTGTCTGCAAGCCTGTATTGTCTATGTGAAAAGTGGAGTCAGATAGAATACAGAGGATTAAGGAATTGACACTCGAGGCGTAACAGTGTTCCACAGAAAGTTGGCGGATTTGCTGCACTAGTAAAAGGATCCGAAACAGCGCCGCATAACTCACCCTGTGCACTGGGCCGAGAGGGTTAGATGTGTGTTATGTGTTGTGAAGCTTCTTAGAGTAATCCTGCAGTTGATGTGACGTTCTAGGGAGAACGGAATGATAAGTTCATAAGTGAGGTGAACTGTGAAAAGGTTCTAGGAAGAACTTAGTGATAAGACGTTCATAAGTGAGGTGAACGCATTGGGCCCAATAAACCCCAGGTGGGGTCACACGTGAGGCGTGGTGAATCGGGAAACGGGTGTTTGTCTTGTTTGTCCTGTTTGTCTATGTTTAAATGTTCTGAGGTGTTAGTCCTGTACTTGTTGTATGTTACATGTGCTGAATGCTGTTTATATTTGCTATGCCTTGTATATATGCTGAATGTTGTCTGTCTCTGCTATATGTTCATTATATCTGCTGAATGTTGGGTATGAGTGCGGAATGCTGTTATAACAGGCGGATGGATGTTTGAGAGTTCTAGAGGTGCTGAATGTTGAGTTAAGCATTTTTTCCTTTTCTTTTGTGGAGTCGACTCTTGTTTTATTACAATTAAGTAATACATTATTATTTTTGAGTGATTGATCCTAGGTGGAGGTTGTACGGTGTTTGTCTCCTTTTCTTGAGTGAGTTTCTGGCTGGCTGGCCACGTGACTCTGATCCATCCACGGCTCTCCGTGGGCACGTCTGTATCAATTGACACTGAACCGTGGTATCGTAAAACTCCACATTGATCCGAGCAGGAAAACGCTCCAATTCTGTTGAGTCAGCATGTCTGATCTCCTCATTTTTGAGTGACGTTCTCTTGTGATAAGGATTGCGGTGTCGTGGAGTTCGGTACCGTGGCGGTGTATGATTGTTGGACTCTCCCCGGTTAGTGAGTGCTGGAAAAGAGTTGAGGGTGTCCATGCCAAGCGAGATTCCACTTGAGTGAGGGACAACTTTCCGGCAGCTTTACATTAGGAAGATATCACTCTGTTATTACTAGAATAAAGTGTGTATATGAGCTCCATACAAAGGAGATGTGTGCTAGATGAGCTCTGAAAACTAGTTTCGGAGACAAGTGTGAATGTTGCATTGATCAGTGTATGAATATGAGCTCCATACATAAGGAGACACGTGTGTTTGATAAGCTCTGAAAATTAGTTTTAGAGACAAGTGTGTGTGGAGGCCTCAGTGTGCATGTGTGTGTGTGTGTGATCCCATCTGCGCGCGGACTGTGTGTGTGTGTGTGTGTGTGTGATCCTCAAAGTGAGAAGGGTAACACAGACTTCTGCTTTGAAGGTTTGTTCTGGTTCTGTGGACTGTATCATTTGTACCGTTTGCAGTTATAACATAATTTATTATACAGATTATTAAATAAGTTTTAATTGAGAATACATTTGATTGTAAAGGAAAAGGTGATTTCTGTAACTTCTCTAGTGTTGTTCGTTGGTTGAAGTTAATTTAAAGTTGTCATAACTCAAAATGATTGTTGTTTTGCAAGCTGTTGAGTTAATGTTTTGTTGAGCGTAAACATTTGTTTTTAGAGCGTACTGACAACCTTCACAGCTGTATCAGACCTGTAGTCCAGCAGTGCAGTGAGGGTGAATTGTTTGGAATGGTTTGAGTTTTGGATAGATCAAGCTTAATTAAATGCTCAATACACTTGGGTAATAATGTTTGATGTCTTTACCTCATTTACTCTACTTTTTAGTTCTGTATTATTGGGATTATCACTTGTTAGCACAGAGGGGATATTAACATGTTAGGTTAGTGCATATCCCAAATAGTCCTAGACTAAAGGATTTTTGTTTCTTTCATTCACCAGAAGGATATTAAGAAAGGAATTCAGGAAGGATAAGAAAGAATCTTTGCCACTTGGGGTTGTATTTTTTAAAAGACAACAGACTAGGACTCTATGACAGATTAACTAAACATGAGAGTAGAAGACACCTTTATGAGAGGAGTTATTCCTTTGATTAGAGAATTAGAGATTACTTCAATAATGTTGAAATGGTTTGATAGACCAACATTATTTAAGCTCTGTGGCAATATTCATGATCCACTGTGTGAAAAGCCTTTGATATATCGATAAAAAGAGAAGTGCAGTAGTTACCTTTATCAAGAGATTATGCAATATTGTTTAAGACTTTCAAAAGAGCTGTTGTGCTGCTATGTTTTTATGAAACTTTAATTAGTAGAAAAGATTTTTTGCAATCTGATAACATGTCAGTGGTTCACTGATAAGGCTTTCTAAAATTTTTGATAGGACACAAAGATTTGGGATTGGACTATAATGATCTCGTATAGTGGGATTTCCCGCTTTTAATAAAGGAACAACTAAATCTGATTCACAAATTTCTGATATAACACAATTTAGGAATTTAGGGAAGCAGTAAGTGAACTGAGTGAGGAGTAAGCGTACGTAGACCTAGGGACAATCACAGTATCATATATACCATCTGGGGGAATTGATGGGGTTCCAGTTTAGTGTCCACGTGTACCCCACTTGCATGTTACAGTAAATCAAATGCTAATTATCCACCTTTTTTAATATGCCTTGATCTATTGCATAAATTGAACATGTAATGATGGGTTTTGCAGTTGTGTGTTCCCAGTGGTCTGTCTCCAGTTTGGTGATGGTGATGGTGGCATCAGTAATCCTGAGCTCACTAACATACCTGGCACATTATGGGCTACATAAGGTTGAAGCTCGACAAGTAACATGTACACTGTATTAAGCTAAAGTGAAGTATAGTCATCCTGTGTCCTATAAACAATATCATCTGTCCTCAGAAAAGGATGATGGGACATGCCCTATTATTCTAGCATTATTACAGCAAGCTGTGATAACAACTGTGATAAGTTCTGCAATACAACACACTCAGTAACCGATGTTTAAGGCTGGAAAAGGATGGTATTTTACCCAAAATTTGCTAAATCAATAAACTAGTCATCCCAATAGCTTCATTAGTGTATTTTGTCCCTAATGTAACCTCTTCCATTCCACATGATAATTATTTTTCTATTGTTGAATTGTGCTCAGCTCTTTTTCCAGTGTGCCTGCATGTGAGAGCTCAAGGCCGTTGCTCCCCTTAACATTCCAAGGTCAGTAATACAGTTGGATGCGTCTACCTCAGGGGCTGTGGACTCCCCTGCAGTTTACTCCTCTGTGGTCAGAGACTCCCTCGCACGCTCTCAAGGCCGACAGGACATGATTGGGGTCCTCCTCCGCCCCATACCACACTACAAATGTTAAGCTTCCTGGACGTTATCTAGTATGGTCTTCAGTGGATCACTGATTGCTCTCTTCACGACAACATCCTGAGATCTGGGTGTTCTAAGGAAAAAACCTGACATTGAATGGACCTATGCTCTGCACCTGTATTATGGCTGGCAAACTACAACAAAGACTTTTCTTATATGTGACTGAGAGAGAGTGTGCTGCTACGGGGGTCCCGGTTCAGGAGTATGGGGGCACTTGCAGGCCTTTAAACATTGGATTTGGTGGCACAAGGATTGCCAGCATGTTTGCGTGCCATGGCTGGAGCTGCTCTCTTAGTGCAGATCACTGGGAAAATGGCTCTCTCACACATTGATCTTACATTCATCACACCAGGTCACTTCCATTTTGATTATATCCAAATGCAACACATGACAGCTCAACAAAGAACAGGATATGAAGTTATTCTATGTGCCGTGAAAATTTTTTATTAAACCAATTAGTGTGTCTAATACACCAACTGTAGTGTTGTATCACCTAATTAATTCTGTGGAGCCAATCACTGAGAACTCACGATTGCCTAGCCAAAATTCATATTTTCTTGAGCCTAAATTTGAACGTTCTAGACGCTGAAAGATTTTGTGTCTGAAACATTTACGTTTATAAACATTATGAGCACCCTGATCTGACAAATTGGCTGAATTGAAAGCTATCACTACAGAGTGCGAACTAGTTAAGGGTAGAGTTGTTATGGTTAAGGGTAGACTCTGCTTATGCCCATGGATTGTGTCATTTGTTTGGAGTTGTTTGAATACAATGAGGGCTTAGAAAAATCATTGGAATGCCATTTTAAATAGTTTAATTGAATTCTGATTGTATATACTTCACTTCTCACTGTATGAGTTTCAGATGCGCATGGTTTTAACCAGTTGTTGCTGGGGGAAGTTATGGGATAGATAAAAAGCTAGAGGACTGGTCTTTGTACTTACAGGCAATTATGGATAATTTTTTCTGAGTGTGAACTTTATGCTCAAAACAATTTCAGAAATTGAAAATCAGTATTGATAGGGCACATATCAATGCCGAAGGGCCGTTTAAACGCTTGGTGCTAGACAGGTTTAGCAGGTGGAGGTAGGCAATGCCATCAGCAGACTAAACTGCTGGAACAGTGATTCAATTTTTGACTAGAGAGGTAATTCCAGAGTTGGCATACCATCTCAGATTAGCTCGGACGATGGCTCGGCATTCGTTAAAAAAAACAAAAAAAAAAAAACAATGTTACAGTAACTGTGAATAAATTAAAATGTTTGTGTTTATCACCCTCAGTCACAGGGAACAGTGGAAAAGGTAAGTGTTACCTTTTAAACTAAGCTTAACGCAACCTGTTTCGGTTGATGCTCTACCTCTTGCACCAATGACCTATCGCATGCAGACTAACAGAAATATGCATCTAACACTGCATGAAATGCTTACGGGTCGACCCATGTCTGTGTCATATCTGAGAGGTCCTTATGATGAACTGCCGCTGGAGTAATTGCCGATGGAACTAAGAGCGTATATGAGATAACTAACTACTATGTATGAAGCTATCTATTCACAGGAACAATGCTGGGGACTGAGAGAGGAGATGGAAGTTCTTTGTCCAGTGACTCATGGAGAACAGGTGTACCTAGGGGTGTTCCAGTCAGAAAGGAAGGGCCGTACACAGTGAGCACCTAGATTAAGACCTAGGAGAAGGGAGGATCAGGTGATCGAAGCAGACGATCCAGTGGTTGACATTGCAGAAGAAAGAACAAGCCAAGTCGTTAGAGAAGGTCTAAATGAAAGTAAGGGAGAATGGCAGTCTGAGGCCATGGCAAAGAAGAAGGTCTGTCAGGGGTTGTACCAACAGAGCAAGAGGAAAGAAGGGCTCCTGTTGCTGACAGTGGCTCTGGTGATCCTGATGCACCTGCTGAAGGAAAAAAAGCCAGGCTGGATCTCTGATCGGCTGCAACAGGATGGATGCAGTTCCTCCAGTGAGGACAAAGAAGAAGATGATGAGCCAATGCCCTGGGTGTAAGTACTGGTGACCTCTCCCCAGAAAGGCAGACTCTCGACGATACGTAAAGTATGTGGGTTGAAGATAAGCATCCTGGATACATCCCCTGGAGAAGGGTGTGATGGAGTTTTAGTTTTTTCTATTTTTCTATTTTTGAATTTTTACGTTTTCTATTACAATATAATCACATGTGATTAAGGGACATGGAAATCAATGTCTGAGTTATCAATGTAATCAAACTGAGAAAATTGTTTTGTATGCATGTTTATTAGTCTATACTTGTATCAGCTATATGTGCTTAATCAACTGTGTACTCTACATAACCGTGACAACCACGGACAAGTTCTGAAAAATGTATGCTCACGCTTATGAACACTGTTTTGATTCTTGTGGTTAGGGAAAGGGAGGCAGAATCTTTTACTCCTTTCTAGTCAATGGGAGAGGAGATGTTTGGTTCTGATCTCCTGAGAGAGTGGTTTCAGGATTTGGTCATTGAAAGATGTCTGATGTGATCATACATTGATCACTAGTTAGTGTAAATGATGGGACTGGATTGTGAGATTACTCTCTCAAGTTAGGTGGGGCTTAGTAAGCCCCAGAGGAGGGAAATATATAGAAAATATATCAAAAATATGTCTAAGAAAATAGCTATGACGTGTAATCAATATGTATAAGTCACTTCTGGATATGTTAATGAAGTGTATTCAATATGTAACCTACATTTAGAAGTATTACTTAAAGCATATTCAAATAACTGTATAATCCATAGTTGGAAGCATAATCTAAACTCATTGAACGATGGTTGGTCAAGTTATATTCTGAGTGTGGGTTGAGTAGAAGAATTCTGTGCCTTACTAAACAGTGGGCCTAATTACTTTCTGAGGCAAATCTAAAGCTATAGGACACTTCCAACATGTGTGTTCTCCTAGGTGGGTAAAGTAAGAGCCTTTGTTTGTCTAAACTCAGCTTCACTTCTAGGTGTGTAAATTAGGTGCTATGGGGATGTCTAAAGCAGATTCACTCTGTAGAAGTAAATTAAGAGCTTGTGTTTGTCTAAACGCAACTTCACTTTGTGGCAGTAAATTAGACACATTCCAGAGTTGGGTTTCTGAAATGGGCCCCCCCTTGTGCTTGCAAATATAAAAAGAGATAAGAGTTCAAGGGAAGGGTACCAATATGAGCCTATGGGTTGAATTATGTGTCATGATGGTGAACCCAGTTCTGGTAAGAACATACAACTGGCTGCGCATGCGCCACAATGGTGGGGTATCATATAGATATGAATAATTAGTTAAGGCATGGGAGATTGGTCGGTTCTAAAAAGAAACGGTGAATGCCACACCTAGGAATTATGGTTACTGTTTTTGGGAAGTATATAAAGACATGTTCATGTATGTACAAATTGGACTCTCTGCAGACAGTCACCTTTGTTGGTTTCCAATAAAGTTTATTACTTTTGACATCTACTAAACTCTCTGTCTTAGAAGTTTTTTGACTTAGGCTAGAAAGGTTGATTTTATCCACAACACTATCTGCCAGAACACAGACTAGGCCTGGTCAAAATGGTAGAGAATCTTTGTCAGCTGGAGAGGGCCATTTCTAGACTTTTGGAGGCACTAGGCAAAATGTATGTTGGAGGCTCCCCATCCCCCCGTATCCACTATTTGGATAACGAATGACTTTGCCTACTCTGTACAGTAAAATGAAAAGAAGAAGAAGAAGAAAAAAATACAAGACAACATTACAGTGCTAATAAATAATTACAGATGAACACTTCCTACACACCACTTCAATAAATAAACATCAGTGAACCAATATAGACTATACATATACCTTAAATATGCACTATATATACACAAATGAACTACTAGTGGTAGTGAAAGAGACAAACTACTAAGCAGAAAGAATAGTTAATTTATTCATAAAATTGTATATTTATTTTCAATAAATAGCTATAACAACAGGTTTTATGACTTCAAAACTAAAATCAAGTTTGAATTAAAGCAGTAATGTAATGTTGAGGTGCAATGTTGAGGTCCTTTTTTTTTTAAAAATGCTCTAGTGTGTTTGCTCTTTGACTTTGAATACAAACTTCTTTTACTTTAGTATTTTGCTAGTCAGCTCCCGACGCAATGTCACTGCACGCACGAATTCAAAGAGTCTCGACGTGTCGATGGCGTTTGCGTTCTTTTAAACTCTGCAAATGAATTATTTCAAAATCAAGCTGATCAACAGAACAAGGCCCATTTTATTTTTAGAATACACTACAATCACTCCAAAATAGATGAGGACAACTCACAATATTTCTTTGCGAGTCTGTTTAACCTTTCGCTCAGTAGCCCCTAAGAGATATGTTCATTTTGGCACCATCATAACTCACTTACTTAGTTAGTAAGCTGCAGAAAAGTAGCATTTTTGCATTTTGTTCATCATACCCTATCTCTTCACACATTCGTAAATTACTCAGAATTAAATAAATTACCCATTTTGAAACATTAACTGGTGTCACTAAAGGTGAGTGACAATTTATCCATATCCAATGGACAAAGAGTCTAGTCTTTTGCTGCAGGTCTTCATTGGTGGGCTAGCGTATAGTGATGTGACTGTTATGGAGGCTCCGCCTCCAAGCCCGAGGCCCTAGGCAATTGCCTACTCTGCCTGCAGAGGGTATGCATGTGACGTCATGGTAGGCGGAACTCGCCGCGGTCACTGATTTCTGGCCACATGCCAATGTCCATGGATCACAGGTTCTTGGGCATGTTGTAAGGGTCACTGTTGAGTCCAATTGCCTTTAATTTAAGCTGATAATTGTTAGATATACTAGCATTTTCGCAGCTTCCCCAATTAAAAACAGCTATTTTGCTGGATGTTTTACCGAGGGGGAGTGTTCCGGCGGGAAAGTGACGTCAATGCATAGCCTCTATAGTTAACGCCGACCCTGCAGCTGGTCATTGCTAGTAGAAAGGAGACAATATCTGAATACCCATACTAAGGCTACATCATAGAGAAATAGTTTTTTTTAAAAGACAAGAATACAATAAGGCAATTAGAAAATCTAAAACATTTGCTGATTAATAAGGAAGCTGGAAAATAACTAGTATTGACTAATTTGTGTTTTGGGAGCTATAATAACTCGAAGACAAATAATTACACAGTCACATTTCTTGCAGCAGTGACCTTTTTTTTTGCTTTAAAACAATTAAAACAAATGTCTTTATTATATCGTACAATAATACACAACTCTAAACCACTATATTATTTTGTATAAATATTCTTAAGTTATTCAGAATGGAAGACATTCTAGCAACACCGTAAACATTTTTTTGTTAGTGTTTCATGTAGACCATTTGTGATAGGAAGTTTCTTGCTTCAACACATAATACAGTACATAATTACACTATGGATTATGAAAATTGTTGTTTAAAATTGCACAAATGGAGGGAGAGCCAAACTGAATGGAAATGTAAAGGGAGAAAAAAACAGCAAGGGGCTAAAGAAAATGAGCATGTAGAGAATGCGCTGGAATAGCTGTGAGGCCTCTGTTTATGAGATACCAGGCCAGACTGTGTGCCTGATGTATAATTACACTCAGCATTGCCCTCAGGTTACAGAGCATGGGTAGAAATATGTCTGTTTGACTTGTCCCATGGTAACAGCCAGGTCAGAGAGGACAAATTTTGTGTTTAGGCCTTTTGATAGCCCAAAAGAAAGCTGCTTTGAGTGTGGGGCAGCCAGAAATGCCAGCATGGTGTCACATGTATCTGGAGCACTTCATTACCCAAGAGTAATGGGTTGAACAGTAACCTTCAAAACTAACTGTGACCTTTTGACTTCCAAGCTTCTATTACATACACTGCATCTTTTCCGCAATACAGGCATGCTGGTTCCCTTGTGTAAGTGAGCTTCCTTTGAGTTTTTACAACTGCTTTGTTGCTAACCCACAAGATGAAAACTTACACAAGATGCTTGTGTAATGCTTATTGGTATCAGTGCACATCTTGATGCTATCCATTGAAATCAGGGGCCTGAATATATATATATATATATATATATATATATATATATATATATATATATATATATATATATATATATATATAGTCATGGACGAAATTATTGGCACCCCTGGAACTTTTCCAGAAAATGCACCATTTCTCCCAGAAAAGTGTTGCAATGACAAATGTTTTGGTATACACATGTTTATTACCTTTAAGTGCATTGGAACAGCACAAAAACGCAGAAGAAAAAAGGCAAATTTGACATTTTTACACAAAACTCCCAAAATGGACTCGACAAAATCATTGGCACCCTATTAAAACTGTGGGTATTTCATTTCAAGCATGTGATGTTCATTTAAACTCACCTGTGGCAAGTAACAGGTGCTGGCAATATAGAAATTCTGAAGCCGGTTAGAGTGTATAAAAGTTGGCTCAACCTTTGTGTTGTGTGCCTGTGTGTGCCACACCAAGCATGGAGAAGAGAAAGAAGAGCCGAGAATTGTCTGATGACTTAAGAAGCAAAATTGTGGAAAAATATCAACAATCTCAAGGTTACAAGTCAATCTCCAGAGATCTTAAAGTTCCTTTGTCCACTGTGCGCAATATAATCAAGAAGTTTATAACCCATGGAACTGTGGCAAATCTCCCTGGACGTGGACGGAAGAGAAAAATTTATGAAAGAATGCAACGCAGGATAGTTTGAATGGTGGATAAACAAACTCAGTCAACTTCCACGCAAATTCAGGCTGTCCTGCAGACTCAGGGTGCATCAGTGTCAGCTCGAACCATACGTCGTCATCTGAATAAGAAGAAGCGCTATGGCAGGAGACCGAGGAGAACCCCACATCTGGCACAGAGGCATAAAAAAGCCAGACTGCAGTTTGCAAAAATGTACCTGAGTAAGCCTCAATCCTTCTGGGAGAATGTTTTGTGCACAGATGAGACTAAGGTAGAGCTTTTTGGCAAAGCACGTCATTCTACTGTTTACAGAAAACAAAAAGAGGCCTACACAGTACCTACAGTCAAACATGGTGGAGGTTCAAGGATGTTTTGGGGTTGTTTTGCTGCCTCTGGCACTGGGTGCATTGACTGTATGCAAGGAATCATGAAATCTGGTGACTATCAAAAGATTTTGTCCCATAATGTAGGGCCTAGTGTCAGAAAGCTGGGTCTGCGTCAGAGGTCATGGGTGTTTCAGCAGGACAATGACCTGAAACATACCTCAAAAAGAACCCAGAAATGGTTGGAGACAAAGCGCTGGAGAATTCTGAAGTAGCCATCAATGAGTCCGGATCTAAATCCCATAGAACACCTATGGAGAGATCTCAAAATTGCTGTTTGCGAGAAGGCACCCTTCAAATCTGAGAGACCTGGAGCAGTTTTCAAAAGAAGAGTGGTCCAAAATTCCAGTTAAGAGGTGTAGGAAGCTTGTTGATGGTTATAGGAAGTGATTGGTTTCAGTTATTTTCTCCAAAGGGTGTGAACCAAATATTAAGTTGAGGGTGCCAACAATTTTGTACAACCTAATTTTTGAGTTTTGTGGAAAATTATGTCAAATTTGCACTTAAAGGTAGTAAACATTTGTCATTGCAACACTTTTCTGGGAGAAATGGTGCATTTTCTGGAAAGGTTCCAGGGGTGCCAATAATTTTTTTTGGGGGTGGGGGGGGGTTGTAGTTTGTTTTTTTCTTTGTCACACCAATTAATGACTTTATTAACTCATTTACTACTGTTTACTGCTCTTTATGGTATTTTTTTAATGTAGAAACATTTCATTACATTGAAGGCATATTTGCTCTACAGCATTTCTTTGCATGTGCCTAAAACCTTTGCACAGTACAATATATATTGTGTTTTTACATAAAAAAATACCATAAATACCATTTTTTTAATAGTTCTTACAGTTCTTCTGGACACTTTGACTGATGCACTTGCTTCTTATATTTGCAGCAAAACCCAGCAGCCTTCATTGTATTTTTTGTCTGAAAAGTGGTCTCTTATGTAATATGCTAATTTCTTTAATGACATTAAAAATTTTTTTGGAACATTTAACTTTGTGCTGGAAAATGTTTGTTCTTTGGGAAGGGAACAAGATATTGCTTTAGCTTCAAGCTGTGGAAGCGCCCTTGCACGCCTACTTATAGGCTTTCTCTGATCAGGTGACATGGCAATTAAACACATCACATGATATAAAATCGACACCTGTGAACCACGCTGTTAGTCTCTATTATCTGAAGCGAAGCTGCAATTCACAGGCATGCCCCAGTATGACAAAGATACATGACGTCTTATTCCCGTCTCAGGGAACAGGGTAACATGCGTAACCCAGACGTTCCCTTTCAAAGGGAACTCCATGTTGTGTTAGCTGAACGCTGTGGGAACGAGAATGCCTACTCCGTCATACTGAGGGCATGGTCTATTCAAAAGATCCGAGCCTGAGGATTGTAGGTCAAATTTTTGCCTACTTTCTTATTACCAATATAACAATTTAGAAAATATTGAATGTACTTACAATAGCTTTCATCAGCTGAGATACTCAAAGTCTAAATCACCACACGGAACCAGTGAGTGAGAAAAGGTGAAGGTCCAATTTATTTAATTCGTTACATGAGATCCAAACAGTTTGGGACATCTCAAAAAGTGATCTCCCAGTCCCCTGAAATGGGGCTCCCTTTTATAAAGTTGACAAACCCTTGGTTTGCCCAAAATACCATTACATGTGATGTCTGGGTGATGTCTGGGTGATGTAATGCATTTTTATGTTCTTTCCAATCCTGCTATTTTTGCCTCAGACTTCTTGAAACCTGTTGAGTTTGCACTTACTCTATCAGTTCTCCTTTTTGTTGTTGCTTTCTATGGCATTTCTGAGCTGACATTAAGTGAGGTCATATATCACCTGTATGCTTTTTCCTCCTTTATCATGGTACCTATATGCTTTTTTCTGCATTGTTATTAGCATATGTACTGTATGATTTAGTCAAATTCATTAACCATTACTTTGTTATTCTGATTACTCTGGGTCTGTGTGTGAGTGAGTTCATGTTCTTGGGTATGTGTGCTGTGTGTGTTGCACTTCCTCTTTTTGGTCAGGCCCTAGGCCTTTCTATAATTAACTTTTTTAAGAGACATTGTCTGTAAGGAAGAGAGCGTGACTCTGTTCTTTCCAATATTCTCACTAAATCTTCATTCTCCATATTTTATTACCCTTGTGTTTTACTTCTATCAAAAATCTTATCCAATATTCCCTCCTCTGAGGCTTTCCAAGCCTCACATCACTAATTTAGCTAATTTAGTGGGTATCTGTGAATAAACTGATTCGGCCCATCTTTGGCTAGTTGCTTAATAGTGACTTTTACCTACCCATAGTGTCTGCGATTGTACTCAACCATTGTCTGGCTGCAAGTCGCAACTATTTCTATAATGCTGTTGTTGGTGTCTTTTAGGGAGTAATTGCTTTGATCACACTGGTTAAATACTGATTGCTTTTTCTCGTACCTGCTATTCAGTAGCTATATATACTTGAAATTTTACCTATTTTGCCCCTATTTTTCTCGACTGGGTTTACCACCCTCCGTCTTGTATTCGTCCGGATGTCAAGGTTTTCTGATTAACACATTTCCTTGCTTTTCACAGTTTGCCTTCGCACCCAGGGGTGGGCGAAAAAACCTCTCTAAGGAAAAATTCCCACCCTACCAGCACCCTTCTGCTCGACAGCACACCTTTTCCTGTGCCTGGTTGCATTTACAATTCTTTACACATTGCATGTATCATCATAAACAGTTCATAACAAAGCACATAAACAGTTTAAGTTTCAACAAGTCAAAGTCCATTATCCTTCATTCGGCAGCGTCCTTCAGTATGCTGGTTTTCTTCAACCCAGGCACTTTGTGTACCGTATAGGGCCACCCTTGGGGAGAGGTTATGCTAGCACTTACACCCAGGGCATGGCTCATCACTTCTTCTTCACTTTCTTGAACTCACACGCACATTCAAGCAAATGGAGGCACGGACTAAACATAACCAACATAACATGGTAATCCCACATGTTTAACACTGATATCCCTTTGTCAGCCCTGTCTTATTCTCGGATAGGTCGTATAGACCATTACCTTGTATTTCAGGTCGTAAGGATGACAAATTATAAACAAAAACACACTTCCTATAAATCTTATATATACTTTATATATAAATTTAGATATATACTTTATATATCTACAAAGGCTGCTAAAGCCTCATAAGTCCAGACAAGTTAAGACAAGGGGAGCATTTGGCTGTGATTGATCAGCTGCTTCTATCATGCCTCTTAACGGTTGAATCCTTAAAGTGAACTTACACACCACCCAAGGCCTGCTAAATGACTAAATCCTGCCGTGCCCAAAATGGCCATCATTTGTTTTACCATCTGCGGTTGTAGCGCTCTACTTATAGCTTCCATATGTTTTGGTGTACTTGTACGGCTTTCCCTTTCCAAAATGTGACCCAAATATTCCTGCCTGCATGACTGCAATTTCCCTTTGCTTACCTTGTCTCTAATTTTGGCAAGCATTGTCAGGATTTTCAATCAATCCTGCTGACACTGCTCTTTGGACGGACTACAGATCAAAGATCATGACGTATTACAACACAATACTTTGATATTCCAGGGCTGGGAGATCTTGAGCTAGAACCTGATTAATATTGACGGGCTCTCACAGTATCCCTGCTGGAGTCCAGTGTATGTATATTGTTACCCTTCATATGTAAACACAAACAGATACTGAAAATCTGAGTCGAGGGGTACACTGGAAAAAACAGAGCATAGGTCTATTACCGTATACCATTTAGTCCCTTCTGGTATTTTAGACAGAAGGGTGTGTGGGCCGGTCACCACAGTTGTTTCCAGCATGACTACTTGATTCATAGCCCTTAAATCATGTACCCAACCTCCATTTATCCGAATCTGGTTTTCTTACAGGGAAAATGGGTGTGTTGAACTGGCTTTTGGTGGGGACTAGTACTCCAGCCTCCATCAGGCCGTATATCATTGGCTGTATTCCTTCTCTTGCCTGCACTGATGGTGGGTACTGTCTCTGACACGACAGCTGCACATGTTTCTTAACTTTTATTTTTGCCAAGCTTGCTGACTTAACCATCCCTGACTTAACCAATGGGTACTGTCTCTAGAAGTTCCTCACCTTCCTGTCTCTCTTTTGTCTCTACCATTGCCATCTTATAACCTTTACCACCTAGCTCTAAATATATACTAACTCTAGTTTTCACCATGAGGTCGACTGCTACCACAGAGATGTGAATAGATTGCCCATCTGTGGATCTATGCATGTATGGATTTTCTGTTGGTTTCCATTCCCTAACTTCCCTTGCCTGTCTTACCATTGGCCCTAGGTCTTTCAGTTCAAAGTTTTCTGCAACCATGAGAGTGACATGGGGAGCCGTGATTTCTCCCTGATACTAGTTCGTGATTCTGCCTGGGAATTTTATCATGGCGGCTACTCCTTGTGGGCCGCTCAATATGTCCATTATTTTAACGTCCACCATCTGTCCCTGCTGCATTTCTTCCCCCATCTGGGCAAATTACTGGTTGTCTCCCCCTTCATCATACTCCAAGGCACAGTGCAGAGGGGTGTCTGTCTCATGGCAGCCTGGCTGTATGCATTTTAGTCATGGTCTCATTCCACATATTTTCTCTTCCATAATTCGATCATAAAAGATGCTTTTAACTTATCACCGATCATCACTGTGATTATTGGTTCTTGTTCTGGGTGCAGTGTGGTGACGTACTGCATCAGCTCGCCCTCTGGCATTTCTTGGCCTCTTGAACTTTGGTTGAGGTTGGGTCTCCTGTATGGGCCGTACATAGGAACTCCTGGTGGCACAGGGGACTGCATTGCAGGTGGATTCTGTGATTTTCCTGCATTGGTCTTGGTCTTAGTATTTGACCTCTTCTCTCTGCTCTCTCTCCACCCAGTCCAGTTCCTCCTGAGGTGATTTGGATCTTGGTTTGCCACATCCTCAGCATCCTTCAGCTGCAAAGTTTCACCTTTGGGGAAATCCTCCTCGGCCATATCGTCGCCTGCTTTTTCGTCTTCCTCCTGTCTTCCTTTCACAGGTCTTTGCAAACCTTTGAATGTTTCTTTAACTTCCACTTCAGCAGGAATCCATTCCTATTCCCCTTCGTCTCATGCCCGCATCATGTATATTCTTGCTGTCGGGGTGTGCATTCTGAGTTTTACCCATGGCATATATGGGAGTGATGGCCTCGGCTCCCGTAGTTTCTCACATGGTGGTGCAGTTCCCTTTATCTCATTTTCTTTTCCTTTCTCTTGCCCTACTTTAACTTTGTCATTATTCACTTCCTTTGGCTTTTCTGCTTATTTTTTTCTCTTGCTCCTCTTTCTCTTCCCTCTCCTTCAAACCATTCCACTACTTCCTTTTTTATTTCCTTATATATTACATTTTTTTTACCCGTAGCTTTATCCATACCTTCTTTTTTCTTTTTTCCTCATCCCTCACTACATGTCTTTCCTTAATTTCATACATCGTTGCTCATCAAAAAGTCATCACGACTGGCCATTTCAACACTCCTCTCCTTTTTGTTTATTTATTTATTTATTTATTTATGTATTTTTTTCCTCTTCCCCATTTTTGCAATAATGTTTAATGTCTTTTCTATTTTCTTTGTGTGTTTCAGTAATAATCTCTTTTGGATTTACTTCCGCTTTTCCAGCCGCCATCTTACTTGTGTACAAATTTTTTTATGTGTGTGTATTTTATTTTCATTTTTCAACTTCTCCCAGGCCATATCTCAAAAATCTCCAGCCCTCATAAATAAGAGAATGCTCCTTTATTTGTGGGTGTGCCTTTCTTTCGAATTTATAAGTATTTTCACAACCAAATGCTTTTCCCCTTACCTGTCCATCTTTTTGTACACACCGGACACGGCCTTTTCTCCCGTAGCATGGTGCTGGGTTTCTTTTTTTTTTTCATTGGTTTCCTCTCCATTCTTCTCCTCCGCCAGCTTTCCCTATAGGCTCACAGTTTACATTTGTTACTTATACAGTAAGTATACTTAATACTTATACTTATTACCTATGCAATAATATTCATTATCCATTATTCCTTGTACGATTATATTATCACTTGTTATTCATATAGTTATCTTATTATTGGTTTGCAATTCAATTCAGTTCAACTCTGCTCTTTCTTCATGAATGGTTTCATTTCCTCTTTCTTACACACACACACACACACACACACACACTCGACTATACTTTTGCGCGCACACACACTATCACTGACAGTACACATGTGTATATATAATATATACACATACACACATACATATATATACATATTAATTTACACTTTGACATCAATATTTAGCCTATTACACCCCTTGTTTTACACATATGAAATTAGCCAAATGCAACATCACACACTCACCGGGTATGCTTTCTTACAGGGTTCCTTACCCTTATGCAATACGCAATACCCAGACCTGGGCCCAGGATTTTTACCTTTTCCCCTTCCGGGGTCCCCACCAAGCAGTCACCACCTCTCGTGGCCGGTATCTGGGGTTGTGAGGCCTCACACCTGCCCAAGCAGACCTGACTCTCTCAGCGCTATCGCAGGCTTCTTTTTTAACTTTTCACTTAACTTACTTTTTTTTCCTTTTTTCTCTCATACACACACATTTCTTCTGATTTCTTTTACGTTTCTTGTTCCCTTATTTTTCTTAAAGTATCAAAACAAAATATTTCTTTCACCCTTTCTCACACACCTCACTCCGTGTTGTCTTATTCACAATCCAATTATATTGGGCTCTTTTGGAGACCAACTGAGTCCTTCGTCCAGTCCACGGGGCCTGAGACAAGTGACAGCAAAAAACTAAGACAGGGCTTGGGTTAAACAGGCGCCTGTAATGCCTTTTCCCTAAACGGCCTGTTGCTGTCCCTTGAGCTCAAGTCCCACAGTCCGGTCTCTCGGACGCTCGGGTCTTAGCCCAGTCCCTTCGTGGACGCCACAATGTAGGTCAAATTTTTGCCTACTTTCTTATTACCAATATAACAATTTAGAAAATATTGAATGTACTTACAATAGTTTTCATCAGCTGAGATACTCAAAGTCTAAATCACCACACGGAACCAGTGAGTGAGAAAAGGTGAAGGTCCAATTTATTTAATTCGTTACATGAGATCCAAACAGTTTGGGACATCTCAAAAAGTGATCTCCCAGTCCCCTGAAATGGGGCTCCCTTTTATAAAGTTGACAAACTTTTGGTTTGCCCAAAATACCATTACATGTGATGTCTGGGTGATGTCTGGGTGATGTAATGCATTTTTATGTTCTTTCCAATCCTGCTATTTTTGCCTCAGACTTCTTGAAACCTGTTGAGTTTGCACTTACGCTATCAGTTCTCCTTTTTGTTGTTGCTTTCTATGGCATTTCTGAGCTGACATTGAGTGAGGTCATATATCACCTGTATGCTTTTTCCTCCTTTATCATGGTACCTATATGCTTTTTTCTGCATTGTTATTAGCATATATACTGTATGATTTAGTCAAATTATCATTAACCATTACTTTGTTATTCTGATTACTCTCGGCCTGTGTGTGAGTGAGTTCATGTTCTTGGGTATGTGTGCTGTGTGTGTTGCACTTCCTCTTTTTGGTCAGGCCCTAGGCCTTGCTATAATTAACTTTTTTAAGAGACATTGTCTGTAAGGAAGAGAGCGTGACTCTGTTCTTTCCAATATTCTCACTAAATCTTCATTCTCAATATTTTATTACCCTTGTGTTTTACTTCTATCAAAAATCTTATCCAACATTATCAATGCAACACTTGGGGTGGAATGTATATCCAGGCTGTAATATCGAATGAATGTGTGCAGTGTAGACCCATTTGGAGAAGGTAACCCCCTATAGTGGAATGAGCCCTTATACCCAGAGGTGTAGGAAGACCACATGCCTCATAAGCGATAGAGATTTGTTCCACTATCCAATTAGAGATGCGCTGCTTCGAAAATGCATCAACTCTACTGTCGTCACCAAAGCAGACCAGCAGCTGCTCCTACACCACTGGCTAGAGCAGTGGACATAAGGACAAAGAGCCTTTACTGGACACAGTAGGTGCAATTTCTCTAGTTCCGGTGTAAGGAACGGAGGAGGGCAGAAAGCCTGCAAAACTACCAGCTGGACAGCAGACGTAGGCAATTTAGGAATATAATCTGGCCTAGGATATAGGAAGGCTTTGGTTAATCCAGGGGTAAAGTCAATGCAGGAAGAGGCGAAAGAGAGAGCTTGTATAGCTCCTACTCGCTTGAGAGATGCCAGGGCCAGCAGAAGAGGTATGTTTAGAGTCAGAAGCTTCTCTGAAGCTGACTCTAAGGGCTCAAATGGGAAACCTGACAGACCTTCCAGGATCACAGAAAGGTCCCAGGAAGGTACGCATGGTCTCCAGATGGGCCTCGGCCACCTGGCACCAAGCATAAACCTCAATGTTAGAGGATGTTGCTCCACAGAGGTTCCATCAATAGGGGTGTAGCTGGCAGAAATGGCCTCGTAAGAACTCCTGGACTGTAGCTATTGTGCAGTTTACTGTGTCTAACTGATGTTCCTCACACCACAAGACAAAAAGTCACCACTTGAGCACATACAATTTCCTCATAGATGGTGCAGTAGCATTCAACAGACCCACAGTTTCCATAGTCCCGGCTGAGGGTGATAAATCAGCTCTTTGGATTGAGACAGTAGATCCCTGCGGATGGGAATTTCCAAGGAGACAAATTACCTGCCATCGATGGAGAGAGGTAGCTTGCAAGTCCCTACTCCACCTTCAGCATAGCTAAATAGCTAAATTCCGTTGATTCCCCCACAATGTCCAAATAATCAGACTTTGCAGGGTTACAAAAATGGCTAGTGTATGGTTTTCCTCAGAAGTGTGATATTTCATCATGCACTTCTGGAAGAAAGGGGAGTTTTCTGCAGTGTGTGGGATATTTCTCCTTTCTCCTCAGAGTCATGGAGGGTATTTTTATTTTTTTGACTTTCCATAGTGGAAGAAGGAGTCTCGACGCAAGCTCCAAAAGCCGGTGGAGAGCGGGGCCTGGAACACAGAGCAAGATATATAGCATTAGAGGGCATATAGAGTTTCCCTGCAGAAAACAAACCAACAATAGAAACCCTCATAGAAATTGTAATGGTTATAATGGAATTGTATTGGCTTGAATAGAAACTGTAATGGTCCCTGTGGGTCTCTACTTTTGCCTTATCCTGGTGGCATGTTATGTTTAGTGGATACCATTAAGGACCAATAATGGTAATTGTAATGGTTTTAATGGTTAGCCGATTGTGGAAACCATTACAATTTCTGTGATAGCTGTTGTTGTTGTTGTTAGCGGGACTGTTTGTTTGTTTGTTTCTTTTTATAGAAAATAACTCAACAGTAAAGCAATTAGAAAATCCCAAACATTTAATGTTTGATTTAGTCAAATAAAAAAACAGAAAATCAATATAAAAAAACCTTACCAACTGTCAAAGATGGTCTACCAGCTTGAGCAGCCTGTCTTTTGGTAGCTGATAGTTGGTGATACCAAACTGGGAAGATGAGAGCAGATTAAATGGCTGCATTTAAGACAGAGATGTTGCCTTGACCACGTTCAACTGATTGTGACAACTACAAAGTGCCATTTCCGGCCATGGGAGGTTCGATTTAAATGCGCATAAATTGCCCCAGATGCTCTTCGATGTTGTTTATGGACTCAGCGGGAACAGCATGGAAATTGAATTTGGTCCTCAGTGGATGGGATTTGTGTACGGAAAAATGGCTGGATGAACCTTCTTTACAAATGACTTGTAATGATGGGGCACGATCGATCAAATATGGCATATGTACTTAGTGTTATTTATAACAACCATGACAAAGTTAATTTTATTTGTCGATATAATATTGTTTTTTTTACATACTAATAAATTGTATTATCTACATCTTGAGTATAAATATATATATATATTTTTTTTTACATTTTTTTTGAAAAGTGTAAATTAAGTCTTAATTAGAAGGCGTAGTGCTCCTGCCCCACATCCCATAGTAATACTCAACCAGTTCATGCGCATATATATATATATATATATATATATATATATATATATATATATATATATATATATATATATATATATATATATATATATATATATATATATATATATATATATATATAGTAAAACAAAAACAAAAGAAGATTTATTCTAATTTTAGTTGTTCAAACATCTTTCAACTAAACATTAAAATGTTTAATGATGACAAGTGTAAATCATGCTTTCAAACACCAGTCACATCCCTAAAATGGGCCATACCACTTCTCACCAGTCCAGGCTTTGTCAGTGCATAGACGTTTATTTTGAATTCCAAAGAGAAAAAGTCTTGTGATTTACATTACTGTGTTAGTTGGACCAATTAATTTAACACAAATGTCGACTCGTGTCATTTAAGTTAACTCATGTTGCTTAATCGAATCCACTAACATTACTTGGCTGTGTATTGTTCTTTCATTAGTAGCTTGTGTGCCATTCACCTACCCCACCTCCACATATGGTATTGCCACTATCAAAAGATTTTTTTTTCTTTCAGGTTTACTAAGTGCATGTGTAATGACAGGAATACATGACAGTTTTTGTTGCTTTTTCCAAGTCTCTTCCTGCTGAGCTCAGCATAAACAGCTCCCTTTAAATAGCCAACTAACACATTCGCACCCTTGTTTTCTGTGGCTTCCTGTGGTTCTCCAAGCTGATGTGGAGGCACATTGTGTGGTGTTTGGGACGTAATCAGCACAGCACATGCTCCCATGCACATGCACACAGACTCAAACTAGGCCTTAATCAGGACGTAATCAGAACCCCCTGCCTCCATCACACCACCACTCAGCCCGGTGATTAATGACTCAAGACCTGTCAGAGCAGTGGTCACATTAGACCTGACCAAACTTTCATTTTTTAGAAACTGCAGTTTCACAGAGACAGCTTGGTTTTTCATATTTTTACTGACTTCTCAGAGATCCTGTTCTTACTGAAAATGAGGATCATCTGATATATTAGTGGAATTTGTTAACTCCAACAGAGGGAGACAAACACTAATGTAAAATTTGCCACTGAACATGACAATTTATATTACTGCCTGTTGACTCTGATTGTCAGATGGTGTTGATAATTTTTTATATCAGCAGCTCTGACAGTAGTATCAACTTAAGTTTAAATCACAGGTTTATATTAACATGCTTGTTCTAATGTTTTATCATTTCTATAGTTACAAGTCTTTCATAGGGACGTGGAAGCTCCACATAATATATGACTAATAATAAATGGATAAAAAAATGTCAACAAAGAAAAATGTATATTCATTAATTTGGTGACACTTTCTGAAAGGAAAAACCATTAACATTAACAATAACAAGTCTCTAGTGTCTGCAAAGGACTGTCTTCAGGACAGAGGGTTTCACAGTTCACAAAAAAGATGCACGCAAGCATTGAGAGGAATAAGAAAAGTATTATTTTTCTGTTAATACTTTACATATTCAACACTGCATACCCCAGCATCTCCAAATGACATCTTGCTGCAATTTTCCTGGAGATCAATAACGTATCTATCTATGTATCTATCTATCTATCTATCTATCTATCTATCTATCTATCTATCTATCTATCTATCTATCTATCTATCTATCTATCTATCTATCTATCTATCTATCTATCTATCTATCATCCATCCATCCATCCATCTTAGGCCTACATAATATGTAACAGTATTAAGCATCAATCTAGGCCCATTTGAACATTATTGAGGTATGCCATGACATGTCAGTATGACTATGCTAATTAAGTAACTTAATTGTTCTCAAGAAGTAATGACTTTTTACTTCTTCTCACATTACATTATTAAGAGAAGTAAGAGTCTCATCAACAAGCCTTTCTTAATACGAATGTAGCTTAATTTTTCTGGTCCTTGTGGCGTTTTCATGCCTTCCATTACTATTTTGGATGTGAAACATAATGAAAGTTCCTTTATACTCTACACTCCCCAAATGGACACAGGCTGACACAGAAGAAGACTTATTGTGTATATACACACATTCTCTATGTCATGATTCTTTGTTGCAAGTTGGTGATGAACTTGGGCATGACCAGTGCAAATTTGAAATTTTCATGGATCCTTTAAACAAACTTATCCACAGCTGATTAAGGAAAAACTGTACTACACATATCTGTAGACAAGTGTAATGTAGCACCAATTGGAATCTATGTATCATATTTGGTTTTCTTTTCCACGTGTCTGAATGGTCAATGGTGGATTAAATAACTTGTCTCCAACACTGACAGCTGATCAGCATGTCAGAATAATTGCTCAAGTAAGTCAGCCTTCTGTACACAAACACACTGTCCAAAACGGAACAAATCCATGTCTGAAATGCCATCTGAATTAATCCCAAAACATTGGGCCATTGTAGAAAGAAGTCACTTGAGACGATATGCCTTACAATCCTATTTAAAGGGGAGTGTGGGAGGATTAACGGGTGTTTCTCTCATTTTTATCTAGTGTTTGAGCACTTGATCACAGAGGCGTGCCTTAATCCGAACATCAATGCAGCCCCATCAGCGCAGTGGCTTGGAGCCGCTGGGTGTCAACGGGCCTATAGTTTGTTTAGGGCTGCTTGTACTGCAGATATAAAACCTGCAGGGTTGCTCGCTTTGATAGTTCACCTCCAAATGTCTAATCTGATTCACCCTGCCCTGTGCTCTGAACGGCTTTTCAACAGAGCATCAATGAAAGAATCCTTAAAGAGTCTTTTCTTTTTTGGTTTTGTAAAGATTAGGTGAGGTTGGTAGAACATGACTTAGATTTTGAATTCATCAGAGATGCTTTGTCGTGTGAGTCAGATATGTCATGGAGGATTAGAAATTTTGATTCTCCGACTAATGATGTGCCCTCAGGCCAGGATTCAGATGTGATCTAGCATTGAGAAAGCTGCTTTGAAAAGCCTGTTTAATTTATGTTTTTTTAATAGGTTGTGTAAGGGTTCAGCAGTAAACCTCATCTGAATATGCAATATGAGTTTAAGCCCCAAGTAGGACAGCATGTATAGACTTGAATTTTGAATAGGAAAGCCAGATTCACAAGTTTAACAAATTCCAGGAGTAAAGGGAAAAGAGTGAGTCCACAACACATTTTTTTTTTTTTTTAACAGCTTACGCTCATGGCAAGCGTGAGAATCTGTGTTTGACAAAGGCCAGGCACTGGTAATCTCTCCCTGTGGGGGTGGAATAGGTGTTTCTAGGTATTTCTTGGTCTTTTGTGGTTTGACCTTTGGGGATCAGATCAGACTGCTGGGTAATTTGGTAAAAAAAAAAAAAAAAAAAAAAGCTAGACTGAGTGATCTTGGCACTATTATTTTTTATAGGTAATATATGTGTCTACCCATATGGGCATTTGTAGACAATGTGCTGTGGTCGAATAATATTTACAATAATTAAGTGATGTCTCCTGAAGTATGTAGCCCCTTACTGTTATTTTATAATTGGTTTTTGTAGCCTGTGTGTGAATAAACATCTGTATTCACAAGTAATGGACAAAGAAAGCCACTCAGCTGTATGCTGCCTTCTTTTAGTGTGCATAAAAGAAGTTCTTGAGGAAATCACACTCATATAAGTTACACACAGTTTGTGTAGGGCTCCACTGTGGAAACAGAGCCTGTCTCTAGAGTTCATTACCAGGCCGGGGTTGACTGCTGGGGCCACAGGGACAACAGCGCCATGGCGACTGGCTAGGTCAAGATTTGGGTCAGCGTTGTTTAGTCTGTGCACTGCAGCTTTCCACTTGCAAATGATCTGCGTTTATGTACAGCACCATTCATTCGTGGAGACCTGGGAAAGCTGTGACTCTGGCACTTTCATCTAAACTGTCCATTTTCAACCAGGTACACACACACGCCACACACACACACACACACACACACACACACACACACACACACACACACACACATATATACACATGTATACTATAGTTTTATAGCTGTTTTTGTTGAACTTTTTGAGTCATACTTTGTAAACAAAAGCTCCATTATATTATGACAATTGATTAGCTTTCTACTGTATGTAGATACAGTTTTGCTCAAGCATAAAGAGGCAGTCTGACTAGAAAAGAAGTCAGTTTGCTGATTCTGATGTAAGCAAATGGCAAATTTTGACTGGTATTTTCATAGACCTGATGTCACTGCCTTTAAACATAGATTTTTGTAACTCAAATCAGTCAGAAGAAAACATCAGAACAAATTTTTAAAAAAAAAATCTGTTAACTGAAGAAAAAACATTCTTCTTTCTTTCTTTTTTTTTTAATTCTCTTCCTTATTTTCTTTTATGATCAGTGCTAATTTCACCACAGAAGATGTAGATAACCATAAGAAGCTAATTATGAAAATGAGTTGACAGGGGCTTGAAATAACACGAGAGCGTCTGCTGCTCTTGGAAAATTATAAATTACTCAATGGTATAATGTGGCCCAGTGCTAAGCAGAATCAAATAACACAAATGAAGTGAGATCGTTTACCAATGTTTTATTTGTTTTATCAATTTATTAAAGAATGACACATCATTTTATCCTTTCATAGGTACATTTTAATGCTGTTGAACATCTGTGGAACAAGTTAGTTCCTGTTATCATGTTATAGCAGTTATTAATAGTTGTTTCCTCACCTTCTCTTGATGTTAATAAGACAAAAACAAAATACAGCTTGTTACCGTGGAACTGCAAAATACAACATCCTTATGTTTAGACTTTCCCATGCTGAAAAAATGTAAGGAACTTTGAAACTATGGAACATCCAGAAATGTTAAATAAACATCTATTTACAGAAAGCTTCACCTATATCAATGATTATATGTTTTGCTTTGTTGAATAACCACACATACTTATATTCATTTATTATTAGGTTTAGAGTATGTGGAGTTTCTTTTCTACAAGTTTTTATGAATGATTTTTAATATAGAATATATAATGTTTTAATATAATCTCATTAATATAAACCTGTGACTTTCCTTAGAGCTGGCACTGCAGTCTGAGCCATGCTGTTATAGGAAATTAATCAACACCTTCTAAACAAATCAATTTGGGAATGCTATGTTATAAAAAATACCTCTAAAAACCTTGTTACTGATATAATTTTGGAGAAAGGACATTTTAGAGAGATCAGTTTTAGAATTTGATGTCTAATTTTCAATGTTTTGGGGAGTGTTTTTGACTCCCTGTCGATTTCTTTTGAAATTGAACGTTAATAGGTAGCAAGGCCCATGTGCTTTGTTGTGTTTCTCAGCTGAAATGAAACTCTCTCAGTCCACTGAGCAAACAGCTCTCAGAGACAAATAACCATCCTTCAGCAGAGGTGATATATATGAACCAAGGAGTGATATACTCAATAAGAGCAAATTCTTGGTCAACTCCTTTTATGTGAGCGTTAGCTTTAATGGAAATATCTTACTTCCCCATTTTCCTTGCTCATTTCTCACATTTTGCCTACAAAGCCATTGAAATAGGATGATAAAATATCTGTGTTTTAACAACCTGTCAGACTCTGATAATGTGTGAAAAAGTAATTTGGGCAGGCTTTCTGAAGAGTCACTGTTTATTTCACAGCTACAGCCATCACATCTCTCTGACCATGAAGACAAAAACACAATGCATGGGAAAATAAATCAGTTTTCATAATTGGGAAGAACTGCAGAATATGATATACAGTGCAAAGACTGAAAATCTAGATTTATTGTTTTGATGAAAATGTTCCTCTTTTATGGTAGAAACTGAATATCCTCCAAGTGGACACTGCCAGGAGTCTGATTTCTTCTCTGCAACTCAAAAAGCGACTCAAATTGAGCAATTCTGTCTTTCTCCTGGGACATCGAAGCCCCGATCTGTGACCAAAAGTAAAATGTAATTGTAATGGTGGTTAAAGCAAAATCGCACAAGGTCATTAGAATAACAGAGACTTCAAAATACATTACCCAAAGTGTCAGCAAGATGTTCCGCTATCACTGACAGAGCTCTCTATCCAATTTTCCTCTGCTCTGCTTGGCAGATCCCCAGCAGCGAGGAGCTCATGGAGAAAAGCTCGGCCTCGGGATAAGTGGTTATGATTTCAAGCAGCGCGACCCAGATTGCGTTGCAGTCCTAATGTGTAAGTACTCCTCAACCTTTTCACAATAAACACAGGCAAAGGAGATTCCTTTTCACACAAGATAAATTTTCTTCTATCACCAGCTGCACCGGTAATGCTCATAAAATGAAATCTGGCCTCTGCTTAGGGTTTTTTGTGTCCTAATGGCTCCCTTGGCTGTAAAGGATAGTGAAAGTTAAGATAGTTTCAAAGCCAGCTGGATTTTTGTTTTTTTAAATATATGAATTCTGACAATCCTAATGTGTCATTTAAAGATTTGTATTTGGTGCTTTCCCCCCTCTAATACATAAACAGGCATTTTGTAAGGACAATAATTAAGATTATATTTTGCTGTTGTCTATAGATTCAAAAAATAAATAAATTCAGTGAATTGTTTGAAATGTTGGCCATTTTTTCTTCAAAATGTTCACCATTATATACAATTTTTACATGTATTCATGTGACAGTGTTATCATCACCAAATGTGATGTAACCTAACCTCTGTTAACTGTTCAATGAAGACAATACAGTGTTTGCCAGGGTGTAGCTAAGCATAAATTACTTAATTGATTTGTTCATATTAAAAACACTTGTTGGTAAACAAGAGCTTCATTATGTCTGATGGAATGGGGAATCCATTGTTTAATTATACATTCATCTGTGATGTTAAAAGGTAATGTGATATTCCCCCACAGAGCTCTGATTAACTCAGGCCTGTTTAAAATTCAGAGAACAAATTAAAGACAAGCAGAGATCTTATATTTTTTTCTACTCCAATCTCCTAGAAAGTGAATACATAAAACACTCTGTTCCCCAGTGTCAGCACAATTAGTTGCTAAATAAAATGCCACTCTGTTGTATGCATTGTTTTAATTACACAAACTGAGTGAATTAGTGCCTCATTTAAGTAAAATAAATAGCCATGCTTGCTGAAACCAAATTTCCCACGAGAAGTATGCAAAGAGGGCAAATTAGCAAAGGAAATGTAAAACGTCACCACATCATCATGGGGGAGAACAAGACTGAGTAAAGTAAAAATTTTCTTAAAACACATAAATAAGACTGTGGTCCAAAAGGCTGTTGGGAAAAACCACCCTTTAACCACTAGTTTACAGATATAACACCAATAAATAGTTACCTTAAAACCATTTATATGTGGACATACATATACCGTATATAGAGAGACAACATTAGAGAACCAGGGTGCCCACAGACACATTGATGCCCGCAGATACTTTATCATATGTTCAGTTTTCAGACTGCAGGGATGGAGACAAGCCTTGTACTGCACTGTGGCTTAATCATTTATACACTCAAAGGCATTACTCCCCCCAATAATCTTTAATGAATCTTTAATGAAATCCTTCATGTCACCAATCTAACAGATGTGATACAGTACCATGTGGTGAAATTATATGATATTTTTAGATCCTAAATTGGCTTCCAATTTCTTACTGCCTTTTACATAATTATGTATAATTGTTTATAATCATCATACTCTGCCTTCATGTAGTTTTTGACTTTGTCAAGATAGTGGCACCTCATTTAGGATGGCTTGAAGTACATATTCTGGCTTCCTTGTATTGCCATATTTGCTTAGGATTTTCAACCATCACCATTCAGGAAACTGATTCTTGTGATTTATTGATTTGCACTTTATTGTTATTCTATTTATGCAGTTTTATAAGTGTTCTTCTGCTCAATTCTGATAGTATGTCATAAGTAGCATTTCGGTGGGGGTGGGGTGCCTGTGTTATATTTTCCATCTGTCATTTGGCTCTTGGCTGCCACTCTTGTGTTTTATGTTTTGTGTCTGCCCCCAGAACGCTATCGTTAAGAAGACTTTCTTCTTGTGTGTGTTTCTCTGGCAGTCCAGTCTATGCACCCTTTTCAAAAACTTTATGATATCGTGCAGTGCCTGGTGTGCAGTATCAGTGTTGTTTCCTGCCCATGTCCCACTGCCTGGAAGGTCCTTGGCCAACATGTCAAAACATATCTGTTATCATGTGGTGTGATTATGATGACATGGCTGTTAGTTGGAGGAAACAAGAAGCTTAAAGAGGTGCTTGCCTTAGTGACATGCCATGCTGGCAAGTTGTGACCCAGAGTCATACCGAAGCTCCTTGAGCTGAATGGAGGGCAAGGACAGTAAAGGCACAAGCGTATGTTCTGTGGTCATTATTGTGAGGGCAACGTGAGTCTTTGATGTCTGTGTGTCCCTCCATGGCACTCTGAATGATTAAGTGTGATTGAAGAGGCACATCTAAGTTTGTATTTATTCTGTCTTACAGTCTTTGAGGAAGCCTAAGATTAATTATATATTTTTGTTGGCGTGCTGGCCCTAATACTGAGAAAAAGTTATTTTCTAGCAATTATTTATGCCTCTATGCCTCTTGTTTTACTTCTAATATCACATCCAGCTGTTATTTAAAAAAATCATAAGCATGTGCCAAGTGAACCCTTTAAAACTGTAAGTAAATGTAAAAACTATAATGTTTTTGCATTATTTGTGTAATTGGGTTCAATTTATCTAGTTTTAGGACTTAGATATAGAGCTGATCACATTTTAGGCCAAATTTATGCAGAAATGGACAATTGTAAAGGGTTCACAAACTTTCTAGCGGCACTGTATTAATAAATATAAGCCTTGTGGAGTTTGTATGCAAGACAAAGCGAATGGTATCTTTCAGGTTTTGTAAATTTACAGTTACCATGCAACCCAAAGGTCTTTCCAAATGAGTATGTGAATATTTAAATAACATCTTTTTCCTGAAGTCTGTATTGCAATTTTTACATTGCATTCATTTATTAGTCGAACTAGCCTTCATCTTCTACTTATATATTAGCTTTTTCATGTGTGTCTTTAATAAATAAGCAATGATGATCTGTGCACTTGTCAGAATATTAGTTCAGTTTATATCACATGTCAGCAGAGTAATGAATTCTTTGTCTCTTTCCAGATATTGCTACAGTGACCACTGGAGGGCAGTGTTGAGCTTATTTTAAGGCAGAAACCAGTAGCTCTAAGAGTGCCGAAATAAAAACATATTTTACAATTTTTTGTGTGTGTATGTTGGCCAGACTGGAGTCGGCTGAGACCAGCATTACAGATCTACTCGCTGTAAGTGTAAGTGTCAGCTGGCTCAGTCAGAGAGCATCTGGCCACAGGAACTGCCACTTATATGCCAGTATGAAGAATGGGTTTGTCCAGTTGTTTTCAGGGTAGGCGTGATTCTCAAATCTGTGTTGATCCAACATAGTGCTGGACTGGCCAGGAATGATTGTCGATTCAGGCAAAGTAGTCAACAAATCTGTTTAATCTGTAATTATCATCTCCAGTCTTGATGACAAAGAAGTGTG
Organism: Ameiurus melas; assembly: GCA_012411365.1. NCBI lineage: Eukaryota > Metazoa > Chordata > Actinopteri > Siluriformes > Ictaluridae > Ameiurus > Ameiurus melas. The sequence goes on along the minus strand of CM022755.1, from coordinate 11,540,342 downwards.
TTGTTTGTTTGCTCCCCACTAAAGACCTATCATTTTGAGCTATGAATACTTAACCCTTTCTAAAGCAATATTTTCTGCAGTAAAATCAATGCAGTGCTATGCATTTTGTAGGAGATATTGATTTGTCTTTATTGGACCTTGATTTATATACATAGTGTAAATGTAATGTTTATTTTCAGTCCTTATACGGTCTATGGTGTATAGCCTGGAAATGGCGATGAGAGAAGTGGGTGAGAAATGAAGAGATCTTAGGAGAACTGGGAATCACAGAAGTGTTAGATTCCAATTCAGACCTAACAATGTAATAAAAAGCTGCATGGTTAAGCCTGATGAATTAATAAAGGGGAAGCAGATGGGTCCCTGGAGCTGTGTGTGTGTGCGTGCGTGTGTGCGTGCGTGTGTGTGTGTGTATTCACATGCTTGCCTATGTGTTTGTGTGTGTGTTTGTTGCATTTGGGTGCAAAACTCAGCAAGGCCACAAAGCAATGCCACAGTTGCTGAGATGAGACAATGCTAAGGTGTGTAATGAGGAGGTAATACTGCATGAATAAAATATGAAAGGAATTATTATCATGCTTCAAGCTAGAATATGTGTCATGTTGATCTCACGTGATCTGAATATTCTGATAAATAGCACCATATGCTGATTCTGCTAGAATTCATCTATATGTCTGTAAATAAATAAGTCTTTAGCTGTGTCTTAGTAGCTGATAAGTGCCAAGGTGTTAAGCAGTGTGTACTATTTCCAGTTTAAACTGCGTGATACCAACAAATCCTGTTAGGTTGTGACCAGTGATGCTAAGGGGTCGAGTTGTTGTGATCATACTTCATTCTTAGTACTTAGGCTGCTTATATCCACTTTAATATACTGTGGCCCACCCAGTGTGTTTGGCATGTCAGCAATGAAATGCTGGTGGCACCCAACTGCTGATTTACAAGCCGCAGTGATGTCAAGGTTAGAATATAATCTCCAGCCTGACAGTGAGCAATAAGCTGGTAGAAGTGTGTGAGAGCGACAGATGCCATGAGAACCAATTTCCCATGGCTGCATCCTTCTCAATTTCTCCTCTCATCATCTTTTTCTGCAGATTCAACTGAATTATTTTGTTTCTTTCTAACACACTACAAGACTTTGTAAAGCCAAATAAATACTACTCACTAACTTCGGCTCTGACAGAGACATGGAGGAGGGAAAGGCAAATCAGTGCTGTTTGTCTTACAAATGTGCACACAGTGACTGGACTCACAAGTTTTCACAGCCTGCCAACAACATGGGAACAGGCAGCATATTGGAAGGAAATGTTTATTTATTCATTTGCCTTTGGCTCTTTAGTTTCAAGACACCTAGGAACACTTGGCCAGGGCTGTCTCCCCCGACCCAGTCTCTCCATGCTCACAGGGACCATGCCAAGACACATCACACCTACTCTGCCACACACACACACACACACACACACACACACACACACACACACACACACACACACACACACACACACACACACACACACAGGGTGTCCTCAGATTAAAGACACAATGCTCATTGCAGAGTTTAATTAATCAGAGCTCAGCCTGTGCTTACATGGTTTATTTGTTTTTCATCAACATTTTTATTTACATTTTACTTAAATTTTTCTTTGATTTTCAGATTCTAATCCTGTGATGTACTAAGGAATAAGATCATCTCAAGAATGAATCAATATCTTATATTTGCATTTATATTTAGTCATTTAGCAGATACTTTTATCCAGAGTGACTCCTGAAATAGTTGAAGCTGCAAAGTTACAAAGCATCTCGTGATTCTGCAAGGATCCATAACTTGAAAGACAAGAGTCGAAGTTCTAGAGTGCTGGATTAGTGTAGGTGGTAACAAAAAGACAATTTCAAATGTAATCACATAAACACTGCATAATACAGGGTGTGTTAAAAGTCAGGAACCAATACGAATAAAAATACATATGATTAATTTTGTATTTATTATTTATAACATATGCTCTTCATGTTCACCCTTATACTCTACACATTTTTTTCAGCCACTTTTTGGACACTCTGTACAATAATGCAATAATTATAAAAGAAACAAATGCAGCATAATCTAAAAAAAATAGTGTTATGTTAGATATTGTCAGAAGATAAAATATATGGAATAAAGATTTGTTTGGAGTGAAGGAGTGAACTAGTGAGATCTTGTGCTAAAAGAATGGTTAGACTTCAGCAAAGGACAGAACAAGTATGAGAGAAGAATTGGTGTGAGCCTGTGTAGTTCTAAACCAGAGTGCATAGATAATGTAGTGCAGAGTCCTTAGATGTAAATTTATTTAAAAAAAAGTAATCCACTACAGATTACTAATTACTACTTTTAAATTGTAATTTGATTACATTACTGATTACTGCATGTAAAAAAACAGATTAAGAATTACTTTACATTCACTTCACTACAAACCTACAAAAATACACTACAAAGTGAAACTCATACTTCTTTCAGTAATTTTAGCTTGTCAATTTATGACATAATCAGGACTACCAGACCAATAAAATATAAAACTTTTCTTTAGTTTGGTGTCACTAGCCAAGGGGTGGCACAGGCGTTTGGAAAAACTGAGAGCTGTCAGCCAATAAGACATGAGTGTTTCCACATATTTTCCAGTTATATGGGTGGAAATGCCTTGTTGATAAGAGAGGTCGGAGGAAAATGGCCAGATTGGTTCAAACTGCAAGGGAGGATATAGTAACTCATCTAATCACACTTTTGTGTAGTCAGCTGCAGGTCAGACAGCTCCCCGGCCTGAGTTACACGGTGGGATTATGTAATGGCAGGGGCGTGGTGGAACGTCAACTGTAAATGGGGAGGAGACAGGTTGAACCAGCAGGTAAGGCGTGATGATTGTCACCGGTTTCTTTATAGCCCAATGTGTCTGTTTGTGATTTCTGTGCCTCCTGCAACCCGAAAGTGAGATAGAGAGACAGAGTGAGAATCCACTTGGCAGAGCTTGCGAGACATATATACATGCCAAGGAGTGTGTACTTGAACTTGACGGATCAAAAGCCATGAGAGTTTGTTTTCTGAAGTTTTTGAGAGCGTGCTGAAATGCACAGTCTGAATAAATGTGAGCTCTTAGCTCAGTTAAGATTCTTTCGAGTCTCCCTCCACACCCACCACTTTGGTTCTACACATGTACTACCATTAACTATAATGCACTACATTAGTCAAATTAATATTTAACAAAGTTATCAAGTACGACATCATCCACCGTCTTGTTTGTTTTGTGTTGAATGAGTGACTAAAAATAGGTCATTGTTTTTGAATATTTCTGTTTTCTCAGTCCACACTACAACAAAAAAACAGCATTTTCATTTTTCTCGACTTGGAAAAGCTTTTGCAAAAAGCTCTGTTTACACTGGACAAAACAATTTGTGTTAGGTCGGAGGGAAGGGCAAAGTGTAGAGAAAATGGTGCGTTTTTAAATTTATCCGGATTAATGTTGACGTAGCCTAAGGCATATAGCATTTTCCTCTGAGTGTGTTACACTGGTCTGTCATGCAGTATGAGCAGCAGTTCAATAAGATGTGGCTGCTGGCTTCATGTCTTGGTGGAAACATGTGCTAGTCTTCATCCTCCCCGGTTGGTAGCTGTTGTGTGAGCTGGCTGGTGGGGAATTGGCAAAGTACCAAATTGCAAAGAAAGAAATTATTACTTTGAGCTTAGGAGACCAAAACAACGAGGATGGTTGTTTAGGAGTAAAGGAGTAACATTTCAATAAGTACATAGTGCTACTAATATCTATCTATCTATCTATCTATCTATCTATCTATCTATCTATCTATCTATCTATCTATCTATCTATCTATCTATTTATCTATATATATATATATATGTATATATATATATATATATATATATATAGTTTGGGAAATAAGTATTGAATGTGTCAACGTGTTTTTCAGTAAATATATTTCCCGTGAGGTTATTCACATAGCATTAAAGTCCACAAATGAAGTTATGTGTAAGAAAAAAGGAATGACACAGTAAAAAAGTATTGAACACGCTAATTAAAATTTATTTAATACTTGGTGGAGAAGCTCTTGTTTGCAATGACAGCTTCAAGACATTTCCTGTATGAACAAATTAATCGGCCGCAGTATTCAGATTTGATTTTGGCCCATTCTTCTAAACGTATTGTCTTAAAATCTTGAAGATTCTGGAGGGGGGGGTTCTCCTGAACCTTGATCTTTAGCTCTTTCCACAAATGTTCAATTGGATTCAACTGGGCCATTCTTTTTTTTCTTCTTCTCTGAAAGCAATTGAGAGTTTCCTTTGCTGTATGCTTTCTTCATCATCCTGGTGGATATCTATGAAGAAATCGATATAAGTATGGAAACTATTGTTCCCTTTCAAAGGGAACTCCACTTTATGTTTAGCATAACACTATGGGAGCGCCATCGTGCGTGACCGGCATCTGAAGCTTGTGTAAAATCATGCCTATTTATAAGCCTGCCTTGATCAGGTGATATGGCAATTAAGCACAACGAGTGATGTACAGTATATATGGCACGTGTGAACCGGTGAATCAACCTTATAATCTTCAGCAAGACTGCATGTCAGTTGTTTGTGTAAAGAAACAAAAAGACGCTTAATTTCCTCTCTCTTTTCTCAAAATCTCTGGACTTTTCTATCCCTTTAAAAAAAGAGAAGCAAAAAATGAACAAGAGAGAAAAATCTGAGTGAGAGAATTCAGGAAGTGTGTTACGCCTTGCTCCTGTTTCATCACAGTGAGTAGTGCACACTTTCTGTTTGAAGTGTCTAGGGTGGCGCATGCGATGGCAGCCCTCAAGAGCTCTGACCGTGCATTGAAACGCCTACATTAGGCAGCTCCGCTCGCAACTCGCTTTCTACTCAGAAGCTGAAGCGAGTTGGGTTTCAGAGGCTTGCAGACCTGGGCCGGCCTCTGCCGAGGCAGCTAGCTGTCTCACGTTCAGGGGATCTCTTATGGATCCAGAAGAGGAGCCGGAGACGAGTGCTGCTCTGTCTTCCCGGTCTGGCTCTATGCCGGATTTTGGAGCTTGCGTCGCAACTCCTCCTTCCGCTATGGAAAGCCAGAAAAAAACAACACACAAAAATAATCGTAATAATTCCTCTATGACTCCGAGGAGCCAGAAGGATGTGCTAAAAACTGAGAGCAGCATATAAAGTGCTAAGACTGGATGAGCTTTTTTCTCCCCAGTGAAAGTAAATCCCTCACACTGCAGAAAACCCCCACTTTTTTCCAGAAGTGCATGACAAAATATCAGGCTTCTGGCCGGAAAATCATGCATGAGCCATATATGTAACCTCACAATGTCGGATTATTCGGCAATTGTGGGGAATGAACGGCGCTGCTATTTAACTATGCTGAAGGTGTAGGAGGCGCTTGCGAGCTACCTCTCTCGATCGATGGCAGGTAATTTAGGGGCATTGGTGGGGAAGGCCCATGCAGTGGTAGTCTTGCTTGTGGGTCAATTCAGACAATGACGGTGTTGCAGGCCTACAAAGCAGACCTGCTGAGTGAGCTTGACATATGGCGACATTCACCGAGTTTCTTCCCTGTTGTGTCGAGTTCACCTGGGCATCCATGAGTGGAGCCCGGGTCAGCGTTAGTGTGAGGGAGACACAGAAGGCGAGTATGGCAGCCCGCCAACCCCCGCAGACAACCAGGGGAACCGGGCAGCCACAGTCGCGGCCTGCTACTAGACCTGATCTGAGAATGGTCATAAAGGCCAAGAAGACAATTAGGAGTTGTCCTAAGGGGCCGTGGAGGGATGTAACTGGGGGCATGAGGTTGTTATGGCAGTTAGACCCCAGTGCTACTGTAGGGCCTCCCCTAACCAAGGCTAACCCAAGTTTTCAGTAATCTTTGGTCAGTGAGCTGCCATAGGGCAACAAAAATCTAATGCTTTCCCTTCAATAGAATTTGGAATAGTTGACGACACTTAAAGACCATCTGGCAGCATGGAAACTACTCCCAAATGTGTTTACATGGGTTCTGTCTACCTTAGAAAAGGGATACTGGGTCCAGTTTAGAGCTCGACCCCCACGGATCAGAGGTGTGCTCACCACAGACCAGAGCCCGACATTAGCACAGGAAGTAAGATCCCTCTTGGACAATGGAGTCATAGAACATGTACCCCGTTCCCTAGGTGAGGAAGGTTTTTACAGCCGATATTTCCTGGTCCCCCAAAAAAAGAGTAGTATGTGGCCAATTTTAGATCTGTGTCATCTGAGCTGTGCTCTTCGGACATACAGGTTCAAGAAGCTGACACCCAAACTTATAGTTCCACAGATTCAGTTTGATGACTGGTTTGCGACGATAGATCTAAAAGGTGCATATTTACACATAGAAATGTCACTAGCTTTAGCATCTCACACCATCACAAAGTGCATGGATGTCATTCTGGCTCCATTCTGACTTCAGGGCATCCGTGTAGTAAACTTCCTGGATGACTGGTTAATTCTAACATGATCTAGGGAACTGGCGGTTCAACATCAAGATGTTGTTCATGCCCACATGAAGAGCTTGGGGCTCAGGTTGAACCTCAGAAAAGTATGCTCTCTCCAGTGTAGTGGACAACTTTTCTAGGGGTTATAAGGATTCTGATACGATGAGGGCGTTTCTGTCCCCAACATACATAGGGTCAATCCTATCAACATTGAGCAAGATAAAGCTGGATCTTGGCATCCCCTTCAGTCTCTATGAGAGAGTATTGGAGCTTATGGCAGCAGCAGCCAATGTCATACCATTGGGTCTATAGCACAGGAGACCGTTTCAGTGGTGGTTGAGAAGTTGGGGCTTAATCAGTGTCATGCGGCGATGCCTACGTGCTCTGAGAATGTGAGTGCTGGTGTCTAGCCTTGGTTCACACTCTAGGGCTGTCTCCTTAGTGCAAGACGGTGATGACGGACACCTCCCTCACGGACTGGAGCGCGGTCTAAGACAGCTGTCTAGCTCATGGTGTCTGGAGCGGCCCTCATCTGGAGCAGCATATGAATTGCCTAGAAATGTAGGCTACTATATATATCTAGCAGTGAAATTTCTTCTTCCTCAATTGAGAGGTCACCATGTGTTTACAGACAACACAGCGGTGGTCTCATATATTCACCACCAGAGAGGATTATGTCCACGCCCCCTGTTCAGGCAGGCACAACTAATCTTGGCAGAGGGAAAGTTTTGTCAGTGAGTGCAATGTAGATTCTGGGCAACTGGAATGTGGGGGCAGACATCCTGTTGAGGCAGCAGCTGAGGCCCAGGGATTGGTGGCTCCACCCACAAGTGGTGGAGTCTATATGGTGGAGGTTTGGCCAAGCGGGACTGCATGTGTTCACCTCTGTGGAGACAACACACTGCTCGCTGTGGTTCACCCTCACTCCTCCTGCACAATTAGGGCTGGATGGCATGGTGCACATGTGGCCGAGGTCACATCTGTATGCTTTTCACCAGATCGCTCTGCTCCCACAAGTTCTAGCGAGAGTTCTCCAAGACCGTATATGTCTGCTGTTAGTAGAGCCATATTTGGGTGCTCGAATATGGTTCTCAGAGATAATATCCCTGCTAGATGGCACTCCTTGGGAGATTCCATCCTCAGGGATCCACTGTAGACCCAGTGAACTGCGCAATAGCTACAGTCCTGGAGTTCTGGAGTTCATTTCAGCCCTAAGAGTGGATCTACTGTCTCAAGCCGGAGGGCTGATTTATCACCGGAACTATGGAAACTGTGGGTCTGGCCCCTGAGGGGCACCAGCTCATAGATTCTGGTCTCACAACTGAGGTTATAGAAACCATGTTCAACCCTAGGGCACCATCCACAAAGAAGTTTTGTGCGCTAAAGTGACGGCTTTAGTCTTCTGGTGTGAGGAATGCCAGCTAGACCCAGTGAACTGCGCAATAGCTACAGTCCTGGAGTTCTTGCAAGGATGTTTCTCAGCATTGTGGGCTCCTTCTAGAATCAGGGTTTACGGGGTCACCATTTTGGCCAGCCACGCCCTGTTTGTGGAGCCTCTGTGGGGCAACATCCTCTAACTTCGAGGTTTATGCTTGGTGTCAGGTGGCTGAGGCCCATCTGCAGGACACGCATACCTTCCTGGGACCTTCTGTGGTCCTTGAAGGTCTGTCAGGTGCCCCATTTGAGCCCTTAGAGTCAGCCTCTGAGAAGTATCTGACTCTAAAGGTAGCTTTTCTGCTGGCCCTCACATCTCTCAAGCGAGTAGGAGATCTACAAGCCCTCTCAGTTGTCCCTTCCTGCCTTAACTTTACCCTGGATTAGCCAAGGCCTTCCTGTATCCTAGGCCGTATTATATTCCTAAGATGCCTACATCTGCTGACCAGCCTGTAGTATTGCATGATTTCTGCCCTCCTCTGTTACTCACACTAGAACAAGTGAGGATGCACCTGCTTTGTCCAGTAAGGGCTCTCTGTACTTATGTCTACCGCTCCAGTCAGTGGTGTAAGTCAGAGCAGCTGCTGGTCTGCTTTGGCAGTGACAGTAGAGGTGTTGCTGTGTAAAAGTAGTGCATTTCTAACTGGATAGTGGAAGCATTCTCTTCCGCTTATGATGCACTGTCTCGCTACGCCTCTGGGCATAATGGCTCATTCCACTAGGGGAGATTGCCTACTTGAATGCTTTGTTCAACGGGGTATCCTTACAGGATATGTGTGCTGCTGCAGGGTGGTCTATGCCACAAACATTCATTCGATATTACAACCTGGATACTTATTTCGCCCTGCGCTCGAGTGTCTTGCAGTGACCCTCGGGCTTAGGTCTTTTTGAACAGGCCATACCACTTCCATTTGAAAGGGAACGTCTGGGTTACGCATGTAACAGCATGTAACCCTGTTCCCTGAGAAGGGAACAAGACGTTGCGTAGCTTTGTCATACCGGGGTAGGCCTACATATTTGGCCAAACAAACCTTTGATCCCCTTTGAAACAGTGCCTATTAATAAAGGTGATAAACTCGATCAAATGACACATAAAATCAACATTTTGTAGTAATTTTCACTTTGTCAAAAAACAGATCAGTCACATGGAAAAAATAAGTACATCCCTACATTTATCACACCTTCAAATCCATAAAATTACAGTCAGATGTTCAAGATTAGGTGCCATCTACAGTCGTATTTATACCTCTCTCATATCTAGTGTCTGGTGTTCAATTTATTATTGAGGTGTGTGGTGTCATCATGCAAAGATATAAAGAGTTCTATAAGGCCTTCAGAAATGGTTGTGGATGCCTATGAGTCTGGCAAGGGATTCAAGGGTATGTTTACACAACAATGACAATGTTTCCTAAAAAAGGAAACATTTTTCCTTTGCGTTTTTTGAAAATTTTCTTGTATAGACGATAACGTTGTGAAAACAATCCCTGTTCACACGGATCCCCGAAAACGACTAAAAAAGCTGTATTATGCATGCCAAGCCATTAGTTGGCAATGTCACTTTGTAAAGTAACACTACACACCTGCACACATAAGCATTCACGTCAACGTGTCTGCCATATTGATTCGGGCAAGAATGCCCTATAAACAAATACAAGTAAATGCTGTGGAGCTGTGGTTTTTCTAGATAAAAAGCACAATAATGTTTATGTTTCTCAAACGATTTCAATGGTTTATGATCTACATGGTGTACAAAAAAAGTTCTTGGAAAATACCCCTTCCTTTAGCTGTGGATCATACCTGCACATAATTCAGGAGGAATTTTAACCCATTCTTCCTGGCAGAACTGCTTTGACTACTCATGTGTATGGCTCTCTTCAAGTCATTCCTTAGCATCTCTATTGGGTTGAGGTCTGGGCTCTGACTTGGCCACTCCAAAATGTGTATTTTGTTTTTCTGAAGCCATTCTGTTGTGGACTTGCTCGGGTGTTTTGGGTCGTTGTCCTGTTGCATCACCCAACTTCTACACAGTTTCAGCAGACGTACAGACATTCTCACATTATCCTGAAGAATTGTCTCATGTGCTTGGGAACTCATCTTCCCCTCAGTGATTGCAAGCTGGCCAGGCCCTGAGGCAGCAAAGCAGGTCCAAATCATGAGGTTTCCTCCACCATACTTTACAGTTGGGATAATGTTTTCATGATGATATGCCGTGCCCTTTCTATGTCAGATGCAGTGCTGTGTGGTTTTTCCAAATAGTTCAATCTTAAATCATCGGTCCATAAAACATTTTGCCAATACCGCTGTGGAGTGTCAATGTGCTCTTTTGCTAACTTCAGGCATGCAGCAATGTTCTTTTTAGTATGCAGTGGATTGAACTCTTTGGCATGAATGGCAAGCATCATGTCTGGAGGAAACCAGGTACCGCTCATCACCTGGCCAATAGAGTGAAGAATGGAGGTGGCAGCATCGTGCTGTTGGGATGTTTTTCAGCAGCAGGAACTGTGAGACTAGTCAGGATCGAGAAAAAGATGAATGTGGCAATCTACAGAGGCATCCTTGATGAAATCCTGCTCCAGAGCACTCTGGACCTCAGACTGAGGCGAAGGTTCATCTTCCAACAGGGCAATGACCCTAAGCACACAGCCAAGATAAATAGGGAGTGGCTACAGGACAACTCTATGAATGTCCTTGAGTGGCCCAGCCAGAGCCAAGACTTGAACCAAATTGAACATCTCTGGAGAGATCTGAAAATGACTGTGCACCGACGCTCCCCATCTAACCTGATGGAGCTTGAGAGGTCCTGCAAAGAAGAATGAGAAACTGCCCAAAAATAGGTGTGCCAAGCTTGCACCATCATTCTCAAAAAGACTTGAGTCTGTAATTGGTGCCAAAGGTGCTTCAACAAAGTATTGAGCAAAGGCTGTGAATACTTATGTAAATGTGTTTTTTTTTTGCTTTTTATTTTTAATAAATTTGCAAAGATTTCAAACAAACTTCTTTCATTTTGTCATTATGGTGTATTGTTTGTAGAATTTTGAGGAAATAATGAATTTAATCCATTTTGGAATAAGGCTGTAACATAACAAAATGTGAGAAAAGTTAAGTGATGTGAATACTTTCCGGATGCACTGTATATAGAGAGTTCTAAGTGGTTGTGGCAACATTAAAACCGAATATCCCCATTGGGACAATTTGGCTAGCAAAGAACAACACATAGCTCCAGAAATAGCCAGACACCACTAATGTTATCTATCCAGGTAAAGCAATTATAATATTTTTTAACATGGTTAACAAATCACAGTCAAATATTTAACATAGCTCTTAATGCTGTTTGTATGCAGACCCACTATCTATACTGGTGAAGTATTTTGAAATACAAATGACTTTCATTTATAAAATGAAAGCTGAGCTGAATGGTGGGAAATTCTGATCAGGCAGATGGAGCTGGATCGTGAATTGTCATCTCCTGTGTGAAAAGCCCTTAAATTGTCACCACCTCTTCTCACCATTTTAGCTCTGTCAGTCTATCTGCTCACAGAGCTTAAACTTGGAACCTGACTGCAGACATTAAGTACTGTACAAGTCTTAGACACTGCCCTTTGTTTTACATGGATATTTTATGCCTACTTTATTCAAACATGTTGCAATGGAACATTTTTATATCTTAAAGAAATGCACCATAATAAGCTATTTTACTTTCTTATATATATATAAAAAATGAAATAAAAATAATAATAAACATATAATGCTGCATTCAACTAAAGGTTGTAACTCAATCTCTGACAAGGAAACACCAAAGAAAACAGCTTCTAAGTGCACAACAGCATACCTCAGTGAATGAATGCAGTTTTAAATGCAAAAACAAATTATAATTTGATTAAATGTTTTAATTGCTTGTTTTATTGTTTATTGCTTAATGCAGTTAGTCTTTTGATACACTACATAATTTTTTTATGTCAATATAGTAATCCATTTTGGTGCAGGAAATGCTGTAACTGCTACATTCTAAACCAATTGCCATGTAGGTGAAGCTGAGATGAATGCAAGTGCAGTTAAGAGCTTTTATTTAAAAGACAGGCAGACGATTCCAATTCAAAAGTTAAAATGTAATCAAAAAACAAGTGAGGCATCAGAAGATCTGCAAATGGACATAAACAGGGCTTGGATGAGAATCGAGAACTGCGAGGACGAAACAGGATCAAAACTATGAAACACAGAACAAATAACAAAGGTTTTGTACGGGTCTGGCGGAAAACACAGAACACACAATTTTTCGTCCTGAACAAAGACTCGTGAGGGGTTTAAATAATTAACGTAATCAAAGGTGGTAATGAGAACAACTGAGACATTAGGAAATAATCAATAATACAACAGGGGCAGAGACAGGACAGAAACCAAAACAAAACACACATATCAAAAGTAAACAAAGTCACTGACAATCAGGAAGCACACACTGTGGCACTATTGGCTGTTGAGCTTTGTGCTTGCTTTGGTGCGCAATGGGAAAATCCGTTGCACCAATGAATAAACTGGCCACCTAGAAATTAATTTTAAAAAAACAACACAAGTTGGCACAGAGTATTGCATGTTTGTGTTTATTGTATTGAATTTTTCGCCCGTCAGTTATGCAGCTTGTGTGCTGCAGCCTTAAGACATTATAACTGAAAGTGAGTTGATGTGGCGTTTCATAGAGGAGAAGTTCCTGGCTGGTCTCTGGTGGTAATTTGTGTGGTGTTCTGGTAGGTTAGAGGAAAGGTCACCTGAGAGAAATGTGCATCATTGTGCCTGTAAAACTGCCAGGTCTCTGTGATGCTATCCTATTCACACCTCTCTCCTCATTCACAAGGTAAACTCGTGCTTTCCCCGCAAGGTTGTCCTCACAGGACACATATGATCACTGCAACCCTCAGACACCATTTACAAACTTGCAGTGCTCTCAAGCTTTTACTTAATCCTATATTTAGCCTTGTGTCATACTAAAATGTAGTTTGTTTGGCTGGAATGTCAGTTTCCAGGAAATATCTGGAGGAACCAGAGGAACTGTCCAGTGGTTGCCAGAACCGACGATTACCCCATCATGTTCAAAATATTTACTGCTATTTGTGGGCAGCTTGTTAAATAAAGCTGCTTTGTATTACTGTGAATAAACTTTAAAAAGGTTTAATCTTCGATTTTTTTTCATGCTCTAACACATCCGATTTCTCTCATCATATTATTAACAAGCCTTCCTGTGCTAAAATGAGTGTGGTAGGACAGGTAAACCACTCAATTTTATACTGTGGGGTACCTAGACCTGGATTGGGACATTATACAGTATATACAGACCTACATTACATTATATTGAAAGCTGTGTTCTTAGCAGGCTCTAAAAATTTATATGCCCTTACAGCACATTTTGATGTTGTGCTGGACTGTATGAATATTTTATCCCTGCAGCTATTCTCCCTCTTACCTGAAGGGCTCTCTGTTTATGCAGAACAGAATTTTCAGAATACCTCCTCCCTTTTATCATCTATTTTTGAATACCTGCCTGAGTTAATATCACTGTTTTTCTGTGAGTGTGCTGTGTGCAAGTGGGTTTGTGTATTAGGCTTATTGAAATATAAGCAGAATGCTCCCATAGTGCTCACATGGTGACATAGAAATGTGAAAAGCTTGTCTGGCAGGGAGAATAGTAAAGTAATTTGAACACACACATACAGTTGGGGAAAAAAGTATTTGATCCCCTGCTGATTTTGTACGTTTGCCCACTAACAAAGAAATGATCAGTCAGAATGTTTCCACCTCCACCACCAGAGGACAACTGGGTGAAAGTGTTGTGGTCAGATGAGACCAAAATGTAGCTCTTTGGCATCAACTCAACTTGCGGTGTTTGGAAGAGGAGGAATGCTGCCTATGACCCTAAGAACACCATCCCCACTGTCAAACATGGAGGTGGAAACATTATGCTTTGGGGGTGTTTTTCTGCTAAGGGGACAGGACAACTTCACCGCATCAAAGGGACGATGGATGGGGTCATGTCTTGGGTGAGAACCTCCTTCCCTCAGCCAGGGCATTGAAAATGAAAAGTAATTACTAAGTCATTACCAAGTACTAAGTCATGTTTAGCAGAGGGGTCAAATACTTATTTCCCTCATTAAAATGCAAATCAATTTATAACATTTTTGACATGCGTTTTTCTGGATTTTTTTGTTGTTATTCTGTCTCTCACTGGACAAATAAACCTACCATTAAAATGATAGACTGATCATTTCATTGTTAGTGGGCAAACGTACAAAATCAGCAGGGGATCAAATACTTTTTCCCCCACTGTACATACACATTTTTCATTACTCGTGTGGAAAAAAAAGAAAAGTATAAAATGTCCGTGTATCTGTTTACTTCTACAATGTTCAGATCCAGTGGAAATGAATAGAGGGTCAGTGTCTCAAACTATGGGCTATCAGATGCATATGACATTGTGTGTTTGTGTGTATGTTATAGGAGGTTTATAAGTGGTTAATTAATGAGATGATCTCTCATCTGCCATAAAAATACGTGGAAAGGGAGATCAAGTTAATTTGTGTAGTTATTTTACATTCGGATCATAGGCTAATGATTTGTATTATGTGATCATTTATTTTGTATTTGGTAGCACTTAGGAGCTGTGGGGGCACAGGGTAGGGGTGAAATGGAAACTAACAAACAAAATAAACCTGCAGCCACACTGGCCCTTTGCGCATAAGATTGAAGACATCTTTGTTAGGATCACTTTATTAACACAAACACATATATTGGAGTATGTTAGAATGTTAAAATTTACCAAAAGTGTGTATTATTTTGCCATATTTATGATTAACATTTGTGTACCTAGCTATAAATTTACAGTTCCTGGAAGTTTTGCCCCCTTCCCCCATCTCACATTAATAATGTTTTGGGTGGTGTCCTCGTCTGACTAGATTTTCCCGCTTGAAATGCACACTGATGCGATTTTCTGTCAATGTAAATAGGGAATGTTTAAAATGAAATAGGTATCTTTAATTTGACTTATGTATAAGACATGACTGTTTTAAAACTGTTTTAAGCTTGTGTTAAAAAGGCAAAAAAACAAAAACAAAACATTTTACAGTTTTTATATATGAGTGCCAGAAATATCAGTCTATAATGCATTTTACTTTAATGTTCTTCTGCACACATTACCTGGCTTGTGTATGTAATGCCATCAGTATGGTTTAGTCCTGCATGCCTGTATTTAAGACCTTCATTATGTTGCAGTAGATATCGGCTGAGTGCCAGTCTTCTCCCTTTCTCACCTTTGTGGCTCTCAGACATCTGCTCTGTTCACCAAGCTCATTGTGGCACTGCTCATCCCAATACAACCAGTGTGAGATGCTGAGAAAGCAGCACCATGCAGAGAGTGCAACTGTTGTGGAGCACAAGCTGAAGTATGTGTATTTGCTCCACATGCTTGGTACTGCTGTTCTAAACAGATCCATGTTTGATAAAAGTAGCAAAGTGCTTGCAAAGCAGAAGATTGAATCAAAATACTGCTTAAAGGAATAATTCCCTTAAAAGTTTTCTCACATTACTAAGAATGAATGTAACTTAAAAAAAGGCAGAAAGAGTTGTTATTGGCAAAATGTGAAATGTTTCCATTAGCTAAACAGTTGCTACTAGATAAAGGGGTTTCTTTATGTTCCCACTAGTGGTTATTCAGTGTTAGCTATAGACAGACAGTAGTGAAGTAGTGAAGACCAGCTGAGCATTACTACTCATTTACAAGTCAGACAGATTACAATGCAACTATAGCTTTTAAGACGTTCAGCACAAGTGTCACAGGACTAAGTTTAAAATAATTGAACTGAATTAAGTACTTGTAATAGAATAAATGACAGAGAGCCACAATGAAAACCTCAGCTGGAGAAAGTGCCTTATACTCAGGAGACTAATGAAAGTTAGTTTGTGCCAATTATAGATGTTTCAAAGATGTCTCCTCTGCACTAATTTTCATTCACTTTATTAAATGTAATTTTTTTTTTTTTTTTACTATTTTAATTAGTGTATGTGTTGGAATCATTACAGTGCATAATCACATCGCAATCATGCAATCATCACATCATAATGTTGCAGTGTTGCAAAGTCTGGTACTCTGACCAATCAGTGATCTGGAAATTGTGAATGGTTTGTTTTGTCTTGTGGCTTATGATCAGGTCTTGGGCTGAGGATAATGGGAATTATTGTTTGAAAGGTCTGGAGTGGCAGGCATGAGTGCAATGGGTGCAGTTGTATCATGGACACCTGAGGCTCTGTAGCTTATGACCAGGTAAAGGCCATGTGCACATGCTCAGGGGAGTCCTGTTCTGCCCACTGTCCTCTGGCTTCCCCTGGAGCTGCCTGCTCAGGCATTAATTACACCTGAGCTGATAACAGGGTCATCCCGCTTCATACTACATCCAATGGCAAACACACCACCAGCCACAGGCATCACCAGTGAAGTACTAAAAATAGCCAAACTATACAACAAATTGACACTATTTTAGTGCATCTGGAAAATTTAATATATCACCTGTATCACATTCATCTTCATATATACATTATGTTCTTTCTTAATCTTGATAAATGCACAACTTAATATACTTTTCCTTTTCTGTCCTTAGGTTTGAAGAGAACCAAAAAAAATGGGCGGGGGAGAAAAAACGTGATATAAAAATAAGACTATGGGCTTTGTGTGACTCCTATTGGTTAATCTAACTGAGGCAGTGTGAAGTGTTAACATGGAAAACACATCAGAGGACGGGCATGTGGCTCGCCTGCTTCTTGTGGCATAATTAGTCTGGACGAGCATGCTGCGATTCCTAAGCGCTAACACACACATACACATACACCATTGAGAGCAACCAAGCACACTGTGTACACAGTGAACACAATTATTCAGTATCAGACTATTCAATATTCTTTTTCTGTACAAATTGCTGTAACTTTCCATTGTCTTAATAACTTGAAAATTCTTTGTTCACACTTACTAGTTATGAAGAACATGCTTATAAATAGTAATCTGTTTTTAATACTGTAGTTATAATGAAATTTTTTTGTAGTGTATCTCAGATATAAGGCTACAATTATTTACAGAAAAATATGGATATGTATATAATGCCATGAACAAACAAACAAACAAACAAACACAACAAAAAACAAAACAAAATGAGAAAATGTAATTCTAAGGTTCAAAATTATTTAAACAAATTTTGTTAATCTCAACATTTCTGGCAATGTTTGCCAATTAATAAATAACCCCCCCCCAAAAAAAAAATAAATAAATAATAAAATTGTGCATTTTATATTACCCCACAATTTTCAGATCATCTTACCATCACACCCTACAGGCATAAGGTATTTTTATTTTCTTTTTTTTTTTTTAATATCAGAAATAGTTCTATGTTGAATACTTTATCAAAAAAAATTATGACTTCCTTGAAAGAACTGTTAAAGGGCTTATTTCAAATAGTATTAATTTTCCAGTTTTCATTTTAAAACAAATGAGGAGACAGACCTGACCTCTGTTGTTCAGATGTAGCATTGCAGGACCACAAACAATTAGCCTTATGTTTGAGTAATAAATAATTTGCCAAAAAATCCCAACCTTGGAATGACTCTTCAGAATGATTACTGATCTTATGGAAAGATGTGGAAGTTATCATTTAAGTTGAACAAAAATAAAATATCATACTGGCATTGATTCAGATGGGCTACCAGTACCAATTCAATCAGATACTTTTTGTTTCACTTTCAGGACATTCTTGTAAATGTCCTAGTAGTATGAAGAAATCTGTTGCTAAAAAAAAGCTTGTTAAAATGACTACAATTTGAAGGGTAAAAACTGCTTATTGAACAATGAGTGTCTTAATCTTTTAACATGTAGACAGAGATGTATAAGCACACTCATATAGTTTCAGTAACATCACCAACAACCTCCCTAGGGCAGGGGAAATATAGAGGCCATAAAACAAGATACAAACCACTCATCAACAGTAAGAATCAGAAAGCAAGGTTGGAATTCAAAAAGAAATACAGAGATGAGCCACAAAAGTTTTGGAACCAAGATTAACCGGTACCAAAGTGATGGAAAAGTGTGGAGAAAGAAAGGATCTGCTCATGATCCAAAACATACAAGCTCTTCAGTCAAGCATGGTGGAAGTAATGTCATGGTTTGGGCTTTCATGGCTGCTTGAACAGGCTTACTAATCTTTATTGATGTAAATTGGGAAGAATTCATCATACTGCAAGATCTAGAACATGCTGCCAACACAACAAATGAATTCATCAGGAGGAAGAAGTGGAAGGTTTTAGACTGGAAAAGTTAATCATCAAACCTTAACCCAACTGAGCATACATTTCACCTCCTGAAGAGGAGATTGAAGGGGAGACTGAAGAGAGAAACCCCCAAAACAAACAACAACTGAAAGAAGCTAAAAGCAAGCCTGATAAAACATCACAAGAGAAGAATGCAACTGTTTGGTGATGTCAGTGGCTGCCTACTTATTGAAAGCAAGGGATAAGCAACCAAATATTAAGTGTTATTTATTTTTATTTACTTTAAGACTATCTGTTCCTATACTTTTGCTCACCTAAATATTGAGTGGTCTGCCACCAATGGTGCCAGCACATCTACATGTAAATATCAGAAACTGAAAGCTGAAATTTTTAACTATTGATTCATATTCATGTTTCCAATTCCAGACTACTGGGACTGCGGCTGCTCCTAAGGCCATACAGACTTCATGTACATCCATACTGTACTATTTCACACTGTCTCTTGTTACCCAGATGAGGATGGGTATCCTTCTGAATCAGGTTCCTCTCAAGGTTTCTTCCTTTAACATCTTAGGGAGTTTTTCCTTGCCACCGTCGCCACTCAGTGGCTTGCTCAGTTGGGATAAATTCACACCTTTAATATCTGTATACCATGTTTATATTTCTGTAAAGCTGAGACAATGTCTGTTGTAAAAAGCGCTATACAAATAAAATTGAATTGAATTGAATTTTGAAACCCAAATGTTTTCAGTATATAGCAAAAAAAAAAAAAGAATTAGCCTTGCTGTTCCAATACTTTCCGAGGGGACTATGAATGATTTTAATTTATTTATTCTCAGTGTTTATGTTTGACTGTACTCTTATAGTTCTTGTCTCAAGAAACCAGACAATCACAAGTCACACAGGATGAGCACTGGCATAGAAATGTCTAACGATGCCCTGAATCTATCATTATCATACGGAGAGGGTGTAAACACTCTGCATTCATATCACTGTGTAAAAATCTCTCTCTTTCCCCTACTCTGTCTCTCTCTCTCAGATTACCAAATACAGCCATTCACTCTCATATACAAGAGCCACTGGGGCTAATCACATGTAATCTCCCTGCTCATGCACTAACGACATTAGTTTAAAGGCTTGTAGTGCAAGGTCACTTCAGCAATTTGAGAATAACCAAATCTAAGGATCCTTCATTTTAATGCCATTATACCCCAGTGAACCTTTGAAATTATTTCAAGGGCCAGGTCTGTAGGGCCGTCTGCTGTTTTGCCTAAAGCAAGTTATCAGTTTCTTCTGTTGAAAGGCAGGTCATTCAGGTCTTGTTTGGAGGTCTGATAAGGAGAGCCACAAGGGAACCAGTCCATGAAATGCCAGAATGTCAGGTTCACCATCAGGTAAAGGGGACTGATTGTATCAAAACCTTTTGAGGGACTATTTGCTTTAGGCACATTCAATGGAATTCAGTCTTCAAACCTGCCTTACACAGACTCAGATATATAGCCTGGAAACATTGTGTTATGTTTCAAATTAAACACATTGCTAGCACTAATGTGCGTCTAATGCAAATCCCCATTTCTTTTCCTGAGCTTAGGATCTGGTCTCTAAATGAGTTTGTTTGTGATAAACCAGCACCCTGCTTGGCGTAATATGAGCTCACACTGGGGAAAGCAGTCATTGAGGTTGTGTAGTTATATGAAATCCGTTAAATTGCAAAGACCTCCAAGGCCGGTGGGTTTAACACAAGGCAGGAGTGGGTTTATTGGTAATTTTATTTTTGTTATGTGCAATTATCTTTACACATATTCACATTTTATGAATGTTTTTGCCCTAGACACTGGGGAAATGCTCATCCTCTAAGGTGTTAGTTATAGTTGTGCCCGGTTATTACAAATAGGAAGGCTTTCATTGCGAATTAACCCCACTTTGATAAAAAGTATATAGCAGCCTTAATGGTACACTGTCTCATGAACACAGCTTCCAAAAAGAACTTTGGATGCAATAACAAATCACTTCATCATTGGACCTTAATGCCTTCATGAGGTCGACTTTCTTGTGACCTTTGATCTGTTTTTTTTCAGCTCCAGCCATTAGCCCAGGCTCCACTGGCAGGCATGATTATGTCTTATTGTTAGAGGCAGTAATTTGATTGGTGGAGAATTAAGGCAGCTCCTCGCGGGTCATTTTAGCTCACTTCCTCTATAGTTCTGGGCTTGATTAAAAATTGATCCACAGCCGTAATGTGAATATATTATTGAGACTATCTGTCACCCGTGACAGGTAATTGGGAGTACACAACTTCGTTTTCAGAGAAATGCTCCACCTTGGCTTGGCTAGAATGGTCTGTCGAGTGCTGCTTTTGTGTGTGGTTATGCTGCTACTTCTTGTGTTTTTCTGGCAGTGCTATGATGATTGGATGTCTAAGTGGCAAAGATGAAGAAAAGAACAAATTTTAAGATACTGGACTAAGCATGTTATATTACACAATGGGTTAGGTTTTGATATATTACATGAATGTTATGAAATGTTGAAAATATGTATTTTCCTTCACATTAATGACTTTCTTTGTGTTTTGGTTAGCTTCAAAATGTCAAAATCTTAGTTTAACAAAATGTGCAGTACTGCTCCAATTGAGAAGACAATGAGTGTGTACAAATTCCTACTCAATCACAGTTTTCACATCAGTTTCATGTCATTGTTGTGTATGCAGGGCTTGGACCTTGAAATATGGCAGATTTCTTTTTATTTTTTAATAATGTTCCATATGCTCTAAACCATTACACACTTAAAATGTACAGTTGAGGCCAAAAGTTTTACATACTACTAGACTAAAGCCATTCAAACATTTAAATTTACCATACATTTCCTGTGTTATGTACATTTTACATAAGAGGTCATTTAAAAAAAATAGTAAAAAGGCAGATTTATTTAAGTTTTTATTTGCTACCATCATATTTTATTCATATAATATTATTTAATCAAAATGTATAATATATGTAGTAGTAGTAGTAGTAATAATAATAATAATAATAATAATAATAACAACAATAAAAACAAAAACAACATGTAGTAAACAGTCAATGTCACAGTTCGTGACGTAACTGAAGTAGAACGGATGCAAGTGCAGTTAGGATGAGACCTTTATTTATAAAGAGGAGAGCAAAGAAAAGAGAAACAAGAAACATGATTAACTCAACAAACTAAGCTAAGCTAACTCTTGACTATGCTATCTACCTCTACATCTATCTAATTCCATAAACTAAACATTAACCATGGCATGGACTATGACTATGACTATGGACATGAACTATGAAACATGGCATGAAACAAAGACTATGGTAACTCTATTCGATTCTACTTTAAACTTCTCTATAACCATAATCTATAATCTAATCTAATTATCTGCGTTGTGTGTAGCATGGCTCGCGGTATATATACACACCGATATCATTAGCCCTGCAACTACTAACAGCTGCGGGCAATACGGAAACACACGTGACCTGGCAACACATGACAAGACGGGGCGGAGACATGACGTCAACCACAACAATAACAAAACACACATGGTTATACATGTGTCGGAATGTCACTGCTGTCAGTATAGAAAAAGCAGGTGCTCGCGCAAAAGCGCTAGAGCAATCTGCTCCACGGGGGAAATCATGACAGTCAAAGCCTTAAAAGTTAATTTGTTCCTCTTTCCTGAAGAATAAAGTGCCTGTGTAGTTCCAAGATTTAAATATTTGCATGTACAGATGCTTCAGTTGTTTGGAAATTGCTCCTCAGGAGGAACCAGACTTATGAAAGGCATTAATTTTTTTAGGGCTTGCCTGAGTTGCTTGGATATTCCCATGGTATCAAGGGCAAAAAGGCACTAAAGGCTCTTTTCCAGCCACAGGTTCACTTCCATTAACTCCTAATTATGACAATTGGCCAATCAGAAACTTTTAAACAGCTAAACATGATGTTAGACATTATATCAAATTCTGTTTAGATGGACAGTCAACTTGGTGTATGTAAGCTTTTGACCCACTAGAATTCTGATATAGTGAATTAAAGCTGAAATAAATCTGTCTCTAATCAATTGTTGTTAAATTATTTTTTAAAAGTTGATGACCTAATTGACTTACCAAAAGAAATGCATGTTAACATGAAATGTGTGGAGTTGTGAAAGTGTGTGATTGAGTATCTTTAGCCTAGCTGTATGTAAACTTTTTTCAACTGTAATTATTAACTGAGATTTGTTTTTGTTTTTTTTATGCATTTTCGACAGACTGGTTGTTTGTTTACCTTTGTAATGTACAAAGCAATGTAACTCATGGTATGTTAAATCTTGTGAGACACTTTTAAAACCTTTTTCAAGAACCACATATATAGTGCTGTGAAAAAGTATTTGCTGATTTGTTCTGTTTTTGGGTATATCTCATACTAAATAGTTTTAGATATTCAAAACAAAATACAACATAAAACAAAGGCAACTTGAGTAAACACACAATACAGTATTTATTTATTTATTTTTATTGAAGCAAAAAAAAAAGGGAAAGTTATACAACACCTATCACCAATGTAATAAACTAATTGCCCCCTTAAACTTAAAATCCATTTGTGCCACCTTCAGCAGCAATAGCTGCAATCAAATGCTTCTGATAACTGCAGATCAGTCTTTCACTTTCTTTTAGGACTAGGATTTACTCCAATGCTTTATCTTTCTGCATAATCCAGTTGTGATTGAGTTTCAACTTACGGATTGAAGACCAGACACTCTCCTTTAGGATTTTCTGGTAGAGAGCAGAATTCATGTTTCCCTCAAATTCAAGTTGCCCAGGCCCTGAAACAGCAAAGCATCTCCACACCATCACGTTTCCACCATCATGCTTGTGTATAGGTATGATGTTCTTTTTGTGGAATTTTGTGCTTGGTTTACACCAGATATAACGTGATCCCTGTCTTCCAAACAGTTCCACTTTCGACTCATCAGTCCACAGAACATTCTCTCAAAAGGTTTGAGTATCATATAGATGTGTTTTGGCAAAATTTACACAAGCCTTAATGTTCTTCTAGGTTAACAGTGTTTTTCACACTTCCATGGATGCCATTTTTGTAGTGAAGTCATGAACAATGATCTTTATTGATGCAAGATAGGCCTGTAGGGCCTTTGATGTTGTCCTTTGCTCTTTTGTGACTTGCTGGATGAGTAATTGCTGTTCTCTTGAAGGAATTTTGGAAGCCGGACACTTCTGGGAAGGTTCACTGCTGTGCCGAGTTTTTCCATTTGGAGATAATGACTCTCACTGTGGTTTTTTCGAGTCCCAGAGCCTTTGACATAGCTTTATAACTCTTCCCAGACTGATGTATTTCAATCACCTTCTTCTTCATCATTTCTGAAATTTCTTTCAATTTTGACATAGTGTGTTGTGGCTTAGACCCTTTAATCAACTTAATGCTGTTGAAAAGGTTAAATTTATCGTGCTGATTTGATTGACCAGGGTTTGCAGTAATCAGACCTAGTTGCGTCTAGTCCAGCTGAACCCCATTATGAATGCGTTTTTTTTTTTTAAATAGATTTCAGCAATTAGTAACTACAGGGGCAAATATTTGCTTTATATGTTTAGAACACCAATAGTTAATGATTGCTGAACAAATATGAAACATACTGGGACCCACTGGATTCCACTTATTGATATTCTGCATCTCTAATGCTACACTGTTTCCATGCTGTAGAATTCATGATTGGTAGAAAAGCAAAAAGGCCTGTGCAGATATGACTAAAATGTGTGTAAATGTGCTTGAAAAAGTAATACTTAGAGGATAATAGAACCAGCAACACCAGAGGATTCTGTGATGCAGAGGAGATGATGTCTGTTGAACAAGTCCTGCTGTTTTAATGTCTTTTTAACTCTAGGATAATGTCACAAAGCAGTATACATTGTACATTGTACCAGTGGAGTGTGTTTGTGAGTGTTTGTAAGAACAGTAAGAAAACTAGAGGTCAACAAGGAAAAGTGCTTGCTTTGTTTTTAAACGTTACATCAAGGTCCATTTTTAATAGGGACATTAATTAGAGACACTACGTGGTTTTCACTCAGATAGGATAATTCACTGTGAAAGTACAGCCTACATGGGAGACAGTGTTAACAACTAAATGTAATTTTATGGATAAGTAACTTTGTGCCCTGCCATCTTCCGCTTCTCCGTTTTCAGGGAACGTTAGTTTCTTCACAAAAGGGCATTTCCTTCTGAACAGAAATCACTGGCAGAGATTAATAACACCATTAGGTGGTAATGATGCTGCGCTGAGTGAAATATTTATTAAAGATCCCTCTGCTAGCAATTAGCATGGCGTGTCATTGTTCAGCGCAAAAATTCTGGATGATTACACCAGCATCTCTCCCTTGCCAGCCCCCATGCTTCAGCTGTCTTCACACCACCACAAAAGAGTTGAGACTTGGGGCGTCCGGGTGTCCCATCTTAATTACAGTAATTCCACTCTGGTAAGGAAGCATTCTGAGTCTAATTATGGTTGCCTCGTTGATTTCCTTGGGAGGATTGAGATAGAGAGTAGCACTGAGCCAAAAGATTTCCTCAATGTCGTCATGCAGGAGGGCTTTCAGTTTCAGGTGTGCTCTAAACTTCTGATCACCATGAAGAGACTTTGTGGTGCATATAAATAAATGATTCCTCCGGCATGTGTAACTTTTTTTCCAAATGCAATTTCTGCTGCAGTTATACTTAATAAGAAGTTTGCTGAGCACATGAATGTTTTTGTTTTATCAGGATCTTCACCAACTGTCAGACTCAGAGCCCTGGCTGTAGGTAACATAAAAGTGTCCCTTTGCTTCATGCATCATCAAACGACCAGTTCATCAACTGAGCCTATGAAGCATGTAGGAGATTAATCAACTCCCTCACTAATCTTTAATAATATTTTTTTGTCCCATCCCGTTGAGAGAGAGGGGGCAACTTTATTAAAAGACAACTAATGTGATGCTAGTTCACTTTCCTTTGAACAAAAGGCATCAAGGAGACAGATCAATTTGCAATACTGTGTTCAGCACCCATGCAACAAAACCAGGACATGAAAGCAGAGCTCTATGAAGCTAGCAATCAATAAACATCAGTGGCAGTAAAGACAAGCATGTTTCTCATTCTGCTGAGTCGCCAAGGGCCTTCGTCTGCGGCTGATGAGTAGGCCATGGGCTCACCATCATATTTCTCTTTCACATGTTTGGTGTCATTTATCAGAGCACACTGGTCAAGGTGAGAGCCAAGGAGGTCATGAGGGAGCGAGATGGGAACTAGGTAGGATTGCTAAACCAAATAAAGCTGATATAATAAAAAATTATAATTGTGATTTCTTGTCATTTTGTGACATTTTGTACAATTCAATGTCCCCACACTAAACTTACTAGGTGTGCTAGCTAGTTTACAGTTCATCACCATAATATATTTTGTATACCTTCAGATGGTGGTGTATGGATAGAAATACTTAAAAAAATTATTTAAAATAAAATAATTATATATTCTGATGCAACAATGTGGCTACATGCAATTCTCTGCTGGCCACTGTACATCACATGGGATAGTTCTAAATAAACATTGGTCCATGTAAGTGAGGCATATGCACACATACACAGCAGTGTTTAGAGGGTCTACACAAGAACCCTGATTGGACAGCAGAATATTGTCGGGAAGTGTGTAACACAGAAGTGTTTTCTGCCTTTGTGCAATGTGGTGTTAGTACTGTCACACTGATGAACAGCATATCAGAGATGACCATCTGCTGTTTCCTCAAGATACTGTATATAACTGTTACATAAAAGTAAATATTGATGGATTCTAATAAGAAATGACAGCTGTATTTCGCTTGTTAGAAGTCCAGTAATACAAAATGTTCATACATATTTTGTATTCCACCAGGTATAAATGTAATAAACTCTGTGAGTGAACCCGAATGCACATCTCCACACTGCACTTGTATACACATGTAGAGAGTTCAAGAGGCAGTCAGACTTAGCACCACTATTTAACTCTTAAATTTTGATTGGAATTTGAGCCCCTCTCCCTCAAAGGGAAATGTAGCCTCTCTTCGATTCACCCACTCTCAGTGATCTCTTTCATGCTGGGCCGTATGACATCTAATAGAAGTGCTTTTATCCCCTGAAGATACAGTACAAATCATCGTTGGTTTTATCTCAGTTGGGGATGTCGATTTTCTAAATGAGCTTACTCTTTCCAGCTGCCTGTCAAGCCCATTTTCCCTATCGCTCGGCAGCCAACCTCCCATCCTCTCCTCACTCTGCCCTCCCTACATCACCCTGCAAGTCTGGAGCTTCTCTTACCACCAGGGTTTCAGGCTTTTCTTTCCAGCCTTTGTTTCTGTAGGGGGAGAGGGAGAAAACAGCAGGATTGATCCTACATTTGTGTCTTGGTATTGTTCCAAACCTTCCTTGTCAATAGAGATGGGGAGTGCATTGACTGGGGGAGGTTGAGGGTGCGAGAATAAAATTGGCTGAGGGTTTTTTATTTCCCTGTGTACGCCACAGTGGCTGGCTTTTTGTGTGCAGTGGAATGTCCCTAATCTGGCCGCCATCGACATGTAAATGAGCACCACCGGTCCACGTCACGTGGCTGATCAGAGGCATCAAAGCCTGGGAAAGAGCTCTGCCAAGACCTGCCCTGGGCTTCGATGTTGGGTCTGCATAGAGAAAAAACTACAAATTATGTCAGAGTATTGAATGCATATGTTTAGAAGAAAAAACGAAACAAAACTGCTATTTGTTTCTCTGTAGCAACATCAGTGTAGTAAAGGAAAGTGCATTTTTTAATAACTGCAATGGTCTTTTGCAGTGTTTAATAATCCAACTTATTGTTTAGTGTAACTGTTAAAAACAAAAAAATTAAACAAATGTATAATAAAACATATTATCTCATAGTAGAAAGGGATTTGCTACTTATTGCGATAGCTGAGTATGCACAGGGACAAAAGCTCTGGCCAAACACCAAGGCACAGTGTGGTGTACCCATTGTAAATCAGAGCCCTTTCTTTTATGTGTGTGTGTGGGTGTGTGTGGGTGTGTGTTTGATGCAGTGATCTCCTGACTTATTATTAAGTATGTGGCCCTTGTTATTTACAGTTACAGTGGCTGGACATGTAATTACATAATTTCACTGTAGACTTAAGTAATGCTTTCTAGCCTATGACCAACATGAGCTGTAGCTCAAGAGCCTCATCACTGGTAGTGCATATGATTCTCTCCGTCTTGTACTCAGAGGTTGACAAACCTGTCCTGTCCTTCAGCTCCTGTCTTCAGCTCTACTCAAGTGGCATTATGTTATCAGGCTACTAGAGACTCTTCTGATACAGTTACTTTTATTTGGTTGGCTTTGTCTATAGAAATGAGGAGGTTTTTTTCTTTTCTTTCGTTTTTTTTTGTGGACTTTACCTTAAGGCTGGGGCTAACATTACAGTAAAGGAACATGACGCTCTGAAAAAAAAAAACCCTCCTATGACAGCAAAGTCTGCCATTTGGGATTTAGACAGTCAATAATTTCACTAAATCACTGGGATTTAGACAACATCTGTAACTATATAAATATAGATGGACAGAATAGGGTTACATTTATAGAATGCTGCAGACATTCTTGAAAAATTGAAATGGGAATTGCAGTTTGATTTCTGATGTGTAACCCGATTAGAGTTATCTTTTTTTTGTCCATTACTATCAAATGTACAAAACTGGACACCATTTTGACATGATACTAAATGGAATAGATCGTCCAACGAGACGATTTAAGATTGTAAACCTTTTTCTCTGTGGTTCAAATTCAGTTTCAAAGGTACAGATTATTAGTTTAAATTAGCAACTGCCTAAAAGTTTGTTTTACAAATGTAAAAAGCATTAATACATGATTCCATTCAAGAATTAGCCTATTATTATTAGCTAGTCTGAAAGTGGTTTTCTCTTAATTACTGGTAATGTAGGATCAAGTGCTCCAAACTTCAAATCCAAGCTGGCCATTACTGTACGAAACCACCCCATCTCATTCGGTATTTCATATTTAATTATAGTTTTCAGTGTGTCGCTACATAGCTATGGAACTTTGCTATAAAATGCAAGTATTTTTCCACAGGAGCCTTTCAGATGTCATTAAGCAAGAGCAGTTCTCAATCTCGCATCCCATATTTGTGATTTAATAATGAGCTATACCTGCCAGCTTGCAAATGTTTTTTTTATTTTTTTATTTTTTTATTTTTTTTTATCAAGTGCAGGAGTGCTCAGGTCCATGAACTGAAAATGGCAAAAAAAAATTTTTTAAATATGCAGTTTTTGCATTATTGCAGTTTGCATGAAACCTAACATGGATTTAAAAAAAAAAGAAATCTGCTGTAATTAGCAAAAGATGGTGCCCCGTTAAATTGAATTTAATGACAACACAGCAAACTTACTCAGTGAGAACTAATCTTCAACTTACGAGTATTATGGTTAATGGTCCTGAAAGAAAATGATGGCCTCGCAAAGCAAAACCAATTAACACAGTTGGTGAATATCTATAGCGTGCTTCTCAATTTTAATAAGCGTTTCATCTTTAACAAATCATAGAGCTTTCATGAATCAATGCATGGATCTCTCTTAAAGGGAGCTATCCAACATCTGTGATTGTTCTGCTTTCTGCAAAGGTGCTCTGCTGTTATGTTCTCTTTTGAGATCTGACAAGAGAGAGGAAGGTAGTGTGGCAGCAGCTGGCTATATATCACAGTAATTAAAGGCCGGCCTAATGATGCAGGCTTCCTCCAGCATGATTTCTGTCTGATCACAGGGCTGCTTCATTAGAAGCACTCAGCCTAACGAGGTGGAGCTGCAGTAAAGTAATTCTCAGCCTGCTGCAGTGATAAAGAGGTCCCAGGGCCGAGGGAAGCCTGAAAATATAATCATAATTGGAAATGCTTGACTAAAGTTATTGCAGAGCTGCTGAAGGGTGCATTGTTTTGTGTTCAGAGTGATTACTTCAGCTTTCTACCACTTTTTTCTAGCCACATTGCAAAAATTCCAGAAATCATGGCTGGGGAGTTGGTGTTATGGGTAAAGAAGCTAATTGCAGGTGCAGGGATTTAGTGATGTGGCAATGCAAGGACACAACATTGTGCCTAAAAGCATATGCTGTGTTTTACATGGAGATAATGTCACACATTTATTTGGTTGTTTTTGTTTTAAATCGTGTGCCCTACATATTAGACACATTAGCATTTTTATTTTAGAAAAAGCCCAGAAAGCATGTCTGATTGAGCATTAAAATGGTTTATCAAAGCAAGTTTAGGTATTTTTATATAATAATAATTAAAAAAGTAAATAAGTACATTCATAATTTTGTGTGATGCGTAGATTATAATTATTTACAATGTACATTCCTTACATCTTTCTCCCTGAGACCGACTAGCTTTTTGATAAACAAAACAAAAGCAATTACATAAATAAAAAAAACATTAGATTTTTACCAGTGGGTTCAAGATAGCAAGGTTTTAAGATAGCAAAGATTCACATATGCTGAACATTTGATGACCTTTTAAAAGGGCAGGCTGGAAATTTTTTTTAGTGGTGTCACTAATGAGAACGTGCAGCTTTGTATAGCAAGCTGGTAAAAATGGCACGTTTTTTCATTGGTTCATTGAAAATGTTAGCTGTGATTAGTTACACAATCCAGCATTAACCTGTAAATTAAAATTCCGTGGTGCAATTTGATGGGTGATTTAATTTGGTTTCTCTCTCTCTCTCTCTCTCTCTCTCTCTCCCCCTCTCTCTCAGCTCGCCACAGGCTATTCCCATTATGAATTCTTTATATAGCTTTTTCCTTAATGATCAGCAGCCTGTGTGCTGGTGCTGATTACTATTGTACACTTAGCACTACATAAAACAGGGGATTAATATGTCCCAGAAGGATTGTTGCTATGGATCCCCCAGTTGCCTTTGGAGAGATGTTTCTGCAGCTTCAATTGTCCATAAATTACTCTCCCCAGTGAATTAGCCTGCAGACTGTGAGGAGAGGAACAAGCCGGGGAGAGCACTCTCACTCTGGACCCAGATGAAAGTGATCTGCTCAATTATTTATGACTGGGGCCTTTTTTCAGATAATGTGAGATGCTGTATTACATTTTTACTTTCTTTCTGCTTCCATCTTTCTATTTCATTCCCAGCCAGGTAGTGGATAAGCTTGAGTTTGAGGGAACACAGAGTGTTGGACTTAAGAATGTTTTTCTTTTGTGACTTGTTCAAGCTTTTGTGTATGACTTTGCCATCCTTCTTGGCTGTTCTTGGGCCTCATAGTTGTTTTGTCCTGTTCAGACTGTGCAGTGCTGAATGTAGCAGGGCCCCATAAGATGTAGTTTGGGAGGAGTGGGCTCATTCAGTATTCTGAATGATTTGAGTCAGAAAAAAATAGCAAAGCATATTCAATGGCTATGTATTATTTGTGTCTCAGGTCTGTTGGAATTTTATCAGGAATAGCAGTAGGAAGGGATGATTCGAGTTTAGTTATGCAGCCAAATCACTGTTGCACCCATCACTAGTATATATTCTAATTAACTGCTTCAGTTCATTTAAATCATCACGTCAAGCTAATGTCCATAACAAAAGATACAGATTTATTCATCTTCGGCAGAGATCTGCATGAGAAGCAGAGAAGCATTGTTGTCTCAATTTGTAGTTTCTATTACTAGAGTCTATCAATAAATTGTTATGTGGTTTATCATAGGTTTGATACCTGAATGTCTTTAGTCATTAGTCCACCATGCTGGTCTGTAGTATTCCTGTACCACCATGTGCTTGATCCACATGGTTTCCTTCGAGTGGAAGGATCAGTGTGGCTACATTAAGTCTTGAGTCCAGGCCAGATGAGCAGCTGTGGTCTCAGCATCTGCCTGCCTCCTCTGCTTTAAATCTAGAACTGTTTTGACTGACAGACACTGGAAGAGGCTAGAGGGGTGGCATGATGCAGTATTCATGTTGTATACAAAAAAAATCACAATAAAATCTAACTTGATTCATAGATAACTTGATTCATAGAACATTTTAGATTTCATTAGTCCAGTTTTAGTTGACTAAAGTTGCTTTAGGTTTTTGTAACCACACCTAACTCCAAATTGACCTAAAAATTACTGAAAATATGATGTATTGTTGAGAAAAGACTAAGACTAAAATAAATCCAAATTAACTTATATGAAGACTGTAACATTGCTAAGTGTTTAATTCAGCAAATATTAAGATTATTATAAGTAAATGCAACGAGGTGAAGAAGTTCAGAAATATGGCATTGAAGGTTTGAAAGTGGACTGCTTTGATTCTAGCTTGAAGATTTACTCTTTTAACACTAAGACAGAATAATGTTGTGATGGAAAAGTATGCTTGTTTGAGTTTTATGAAAGCACTCCTCTAGTCCAGATAGCTCATATTAGACTGGGTGCCATGTCAGATTCTACCCTCTAACCCCCTTTACATGTGGAGCAGTGCGCTGTGCATCATTGCCTCCTCAGCATGGACATCACAGTCTGTTGGCTCCGGCTGTCTCCCTCATGTGTGGCATTTGCTGCCCATGCCAGGTTGTGGCTCCCAGGCCTGGAAGTCGACCAAGTCCTCTTCTACCTTAACGGCCAACAACTGGAGCAGTGCTGCAGGCGATGAATCACCTGCGATTAATATTTAACTCCTGGTTTCTGCACAGTGGCATACCTCAGCATCTCACTGCAAATCTCTAGGCGAGGCTTCTCCTTCTACCCTGCAAATATATGATGGGTTGCTTTTAAAGGATTCTGATTGCACCAAAGGAAGGGGTGGTGTACCTGAGTTTCTCAGCTCTGCTCTTTGGCCAGGGTGAAGTTTTTTTTCTGAATCTGTGGAGCTCAACTTACCCAACACACACACACACACACACACACACAACACACACACACACACACACACACACACACACACACACACACACACACACACACACACAGAGACTCTCCTTTTTCTCTTCTTATCCTAGATCTCTGTGGTGCACCTGCAGGCATGTGCTCAGATCTCAGGCTGGCAGCAAGATCAAAGAAGTAATGCTGGACATTTGAAATCGAGGCCTGGATCATAGGAGCAGTTTTTGGAGCCACCCAGTTCTTGTGTTTATATGCAGTAAAAAGAATATCTCCTAACTGGAGTGCTGTAGACAACCAGCTGGGTTCTGGAGATTTTAGATGGGTCACCACGATATCTACTACAGCCTTTAAGGAACTGTGTGTGATCTAGTGATTAGTACCCCAGTCTGTCTTTCCTTTCAGTTGATGTGATGTACAGCTTCCTATCAGTTCAGCCTCATCCACATGCAAGTACAGTATTCTCCAGCTATTTGAGTGTACATTAAATTCTACTTCATGGTTGGTTGTAAAAGCTGAATAAGCAGCAAAGGATTTTATCCTGTTCCTTAAAAAATGGATTTGGTATTTAACCCTGTATTAACCCTCTTTATAAACTTCTCCTTTACAGTGTAACAATAGAATCAATTTCTCTATCAATAAAGGTGACTCTCTGTTCTCTAGTTCAGGCATTGAATAATATTATAGAAGTCTGTTAATTTTCTTTTCCCTGTTTGTTTTGGTGTGGTCTGGCTGACTGGTCCCAAGTGCAGATTTGCTAATAGTATGTGTGCCTCAAGGGAGCGTATGGGAATCGCCACGGGGACAGAATTTTTTTGGATGATTTCCTATCTGCAAGATTGAGGGACACCTCAGGGAACTTCCCAAGAACCCTTTGCTTCCCACAGAGGGAGGAGCACAAAGTGACTGCCTTTGTTCTCTACACAATTGGGGACTGCCAAGGAGACAGCATTCCCCTTGGAGGCTTTATTGTCTCCCTAACAAGTCATAGCAAATATTAATATTCATATTTTTACAGGCCCAGAGATCCCGCCATAACTCTTTCCATTCATGCTCATTAAATGTATTATAGAGAGCAAGGTATTTTTTCTTACTTTCATAATATTTGAATGAAACAGTTTTCCATATGAAAGGTTGCCATGTCACACCCCTGAAGAGACTTCAGAGATTAAAAAGAAATACATAATTACCATACCTCTCTCTCACTCATTCTTTCTCTCTCTCTTTCTCGGTCATGTAATTCTATGATTATGAACACAGATGTACTCTAACGTTGTGTGAAGTGAATCTCTGAGGAATTTGAAAGGAAAAGTACTTTTCATCAGGTCAGTATTATATATTTCAGATGAACTGTTTTCTGTATTTATACTGCTCCATCACAGAAGTCCTGGACAAAATCCAAAAGACTCTCCTTTGTTCATTGCCAGAACAGGCAATTATGGCCTACTAATACCACTAATCCCTTGAACACATAATGTAATATGTCTGTTCTTTTATATTAGCTTTGTTTTACTGACTTTGGTAAGATTTGCCATTACATGATGCTTTTCCTAACTAAGGATAACACTTAAAACCACATGATAAAGACAATGACATGGTTACACCCTTAGCCTAGAGGATAAATTTCACATGAAGACAGCTTCTGTCATGCTGTGGCTAGTAAAAACAGTGGTATTTATTTCATGCAACATTAAGAGCATAAAGAGGACTTAGTTTGGTCAGAAAATTTATGAGGAATAACTAACCCCTCTACTGATAAACAAATTCACAATGTGTGGTTGCATTCCAATCATAACACTAGCCATGTTTTATGTTCTTACGTCTTCAGTACATTGTATCAAATAGGATTTCTTCACATTGTCAGTGATTTCTCAGCCACATTACACCATATACACCATCATATACAATAAAGAATATATCTCATTAGTGCTGCTCTTTCCATCTGTACTGATTATTCTGAGAGTTTTGCTGAGTGCTGTAATGAAAAATTGATTGGCGGGGTATTGGATACATGCACAGGCCATTTAAGTTGATGCAGTGTGTTACACTCGACACCCTTGACACCTCAATTAGCACTGTTGCAGGAGAGTGGATCTAAACAAAGGCTTGACCCTTAAAATAAATAGGTGTGCAGTTGATCTAATTTCAATGTAATCTTGCTGTTTAGGATCACAGGAAACGGAATGCTGACTCTCATTCACAGTCAGAGTGTGTGAACCAATTTGGAGCACTCAAGTGCTGATCTTTAAAACTAATTAAGACTTCAATAAGTGTATTTTTAGTAGAAAAATGTGAGATTCACAAGATGTAGTGTAGAACATGACTTTAAAAGCACACATGTGCTTTTAAACAATGGCTTAATAGACTACAATGTGTACAGTGTAGCTCTGGGTTGCTATCATTTAGACCCATACAGTTCCATTACCATGGACAAGTCAAGGTCAAGTCAATGCTGAACAGAATTATGGGTCAGCTGTCATAGGGCCAAGTAATAAGGTCTGTGTGATGGTGAGAGATGAAAGTCCTCACTCCATCCAGAGAGGCATTCAGAGAGATGCCAAAGACAAATGACTCATGAGTGGAGACACACCTTTCATATTTGGCATCAAATTCTGACATAAGAGTCACCTGCCATCCTCCTCCTTCTTCTTTTCTATCTCCTCCTTCACCTTTTTGTCCAATCTTATATACATGTATTCCTGAGAGGGGGAATTATTCACTGAGCACATCCTCCTCCTCCATCATGTCTTAATGAACATAATGAACATAATCGGATGCTTCCTTGTGTGCAAAAGCTCAGACCTCTCTCTATCATCTCTGTGATTTATGCTCTAATGAAGCATCATCAGTGAGAATGATTGTTATTAGCTCTAACATGTTTTTTCCCCTCTACACTAACTCAGTCTTACAAGACTTTTAAACACTACCTAGCTAAAATTTGAAATGTGCATGGCATAAAGAATCTGTTTTGTTAGAAATCAATGTGCATGTAAAAGCATGTTTAAAAAAAAAAGAAGTAAGGAAGAATTACATGCTCAAGACCAATGGATAAAGAGCATCTCTTCCTAACCACTAATATGACTGTGATTGTTTATACACATATTCCAGGTATAATTTTTTCATCCTGTCAGTAAGAACATGTGCCATGAAAATAGACTTTTGGGAATTCTGATTGCACAGGGAGCAGCATTAGTTGTTGTGCTTATATTGAGAACTCATGTATGTCCCAGAGGTTTGGCAGAACATTTTGCTGTCAGTGGTTTGCATTAGAGCTCCACATCTCCAAAGCAGCCTTGGCACCTTGCACATGACACCCGGCTGGCTGGCCAGATGTTACAGACTTGAGACCACCTATAAGGGGATTAGGCAATTTATTCCAAATATTTTGATGGAGGGCCCTTACTTTCCAACCTGCAATACTAATTATGTGATCATTTAAAATTATTTACATTGGCTTTCATCCTAATGGCCTCAGATTGAGAACTTTTCAAAACGAGAACCAATTGGTTCTGTTGGAGTGTTTTATGGTATCTGCTCCAGGCAATGTAGGCCAAAGTTACTTTTGCTTGGTTATCCTCCCCAGTGAAGCCTGGCTACAAGATACTTAGTGTAGGAATGTGCAGACTGCACTGGGTTGAAAAGGTGCGTAGATGGAGAGTCAGTGTGGTCCAAGATTTTTTTTTTTTTTACACTTTTGTTTTGACTGCGTTTAATTTATTGTCTCCTCTATCAAGGCCACATTGGGAATAAATCTCATGCCAATCAGATTTTAAGCATGTAAACAACATTTACTAAAAATTGACAATTACCCATTATCATTTTATTTTTGTTGGACAAATTTACATTTAATCTCAAAGGTTTAGTTTGTCACAGCAATCTTGATCTTGATTTATAAGAAAAGTTATATTTTGCCTGTTGTAATGTAGATGTCCATATAATATAATTGACTTCTTTGTTTCAGTGTTTTGCACTCCATATCTATCGAATGTTGTATCATGTCCAGAATTCAGCTTTGACAGTGTTTTCACAGTCCCTTTTTCACATAGCATTTATTAAAACATTATTTTCCCCATTCCTATGAGGATATAAAGCATGAGTTTCATCTTACCATACAATAAATGTATGAGTAGGCCTTGGTCCATTGGGGCACAGCTTTGCTCTAAGCATAGAAATCATCTATAGGGTAAGACACTGATTGCCTTGGTGTAATTGTACTCTTAATTAGGCTGCAGTGGTGCTTGCAGCTGGAGGGTAAATAGTGTGTGTACTTGTGTGTGCCAGTATATGTTGTTGTTCTACAGTGCAGAGAGATGAGCAGAGAAAGTCATCTTTAGAGACACAGACATGCCAAGTTTCTCAAATTACGCTCTCTCTCTCTCCCCCACTCTCTCTCTCTGCATTCCTCCCTGTCTCACTCAGAATGTCCCTTGTGCTCTTCTCTTTCTCTCACTCTTGCTATCTCTTCATCTGCCTCTCAGCACCCCCTCCCCCTTTCATTCTCTGTGAACTAGTTCCAGAAAGACCCTCTGGTCATCTCATTGTATCATCTTCTTTTATGAAGGCTTTTTAAGATTGCATGCTGCAAAAGCCAGTTCAAACAATAAAGAGAACATTTGCAAAAACATAAAACTTAATTGCAATGGTAAATCATACCTCTCTTATGGGGTTCCACTGGAGTTCATTTCCGTGTGCCAATCCTGATTGCAGCGTTTCGTCTTCGGCCCACAGATCTAAGAGATGTTTGCATGACTCAACACCTGTGTGTGTGTGTGTGTGTGTGTGTGTGTGTGTGTGTGTGTGTGTGTGTGTGTGTGTATGAGCACTGTTCAAGGCTGGGAATGATAGCTGTGTGCCTCGTCTTGGTCTCTGCCTGGCCAGCTGGCTCTCATTAGTGCCTGTTCCTCCACCAATTGTTTCTCTGTCTATGAACAGGTTAAACCCAGGGTGGAAACATTATCTCGCAACCTTCTTCCCTGGCTGTCTTATACATTGCAGATTTAAATACCAGCGAATAATTATTAAGTCTCTGAAGCTTCACATATGTTGTACATAGAAATCCCCAACACTGTTTGGCCGTGATATTAGATACAAGTGCTAAAGTCTAATATTAATCAATAGGTTGATAAGAATGTGGTGGGCCACTACAAACTGTCACACACAAATATTTCTGTGAAGATTCAGAATTCTGTAATGCTTTTCTTTTGGTTCCATGAAAGTAAAATATAATCTGCCATTTGTTAATGGAAAATAATTTGATGTGGTTGCCAAAAAAAAGTGATTGAAAGATTGAAATCCCATTCTAGCTGGTCCTTGATCAAGGCCCTTAAGCCTCAAATGCTCAGTTGAATCTTGTCTCTGCTGTAAGTTGGCTTTGGATAAATGTGTCAACCAATTGAAAATAGGTAAAGTGAATGCACACTGTAA
The DNA here is from genome assembly GCA_012411365.1 of Ameiurus melas. Taxonomy (NCBI): domain Eukaryota; kingdom Metazoa; phylum Chordata; class Actinopteri; order Siluriformes; family Ictaluridae; genus Ameiurus; species Ameiurus melas. The sequence continues at coordinate 11,502,826 of CM022755.1, read as the reverse complement.
TGCCCATTTTCTACTGTGAACTATTTGCCTTGTGCATAACAGAGTGTCTTCTTACATTACAGTACAAGCATGCTAAAGCTATCTATAGTTGTTCAAACCTTATGCTAATGTACATCTTTTGTAAATGTACCATCTGACCTGTATTATAACCAGTGGAAGAGAGAGATTTTTATGAATAATTACCTGTTGGCTCTTGTATACCAGTCTGGATGTGAATAATCTTCCCCCGATGAGGTAAATATCAAACTAGCAAGTAGGCCCGAAAACACCTGTTCCTGAGTGCAGGTGAACTCTTCAGCTAAGTATATGCTGTGATATTCTCCTTTATTTACTTTATTGATGCTATACAACTGATCTACCACCTCTCTTCCACTATCCCTCTCTCCATATTTTCTCTCAGGCCTCCTTTTGCACACTTTTTAAAGGATAGAGGGCTTAAGCCTGCAATTAAAATGTCTACCTGCATGTCTTCCTCTGTTTCATCTGTTAGTGTTTATGGTGAACAGCCCACTCATAGCTCTTTGGAAAAGGAAGCAATGTGCATGCATAATGCAGTTATGCTCCTACTGATGCATGAAGCTCCACGTCTGTTTCTTGTCAAGACCTTGCCACTAAAAGTCAATTTGCTTGGGCTCCACAAAATTTAATATTTCTCTAATCAGATCAACAAGGATGTTACGTAGGCTGGCTCTATTGATAGGAGGAAATAATTATACTTGGATCGGAATAATTTCACCCCCAGTGCATTACAGTAAACTCCATAAAATCTTGACCAGCACCCTCCCACCACTGCCAGGTTTTTATTGTTGTGAGATAAGATTTAGATCTGGGAGGAAGTACAAGAAGAGGAAGATGGAGAGCAGAAGAGATGGAACAAGTAGGAATATCCCATTAATGCTTGTCTGTTTTTCTTCCTCTCTTTCAGCATGTGGTGACGACAATTTCCCCAAGCCCATTATAAGAAAAGATGGACATCAGAGGCTTTCCTGTGAACCTCAGGTCAGTAAAGACATTGGTTCAATATCTCAACTACACAGCATGACTCTGAAGATATAACATCAAAATGATTCTTGGCAATCTTAAAACAGAGATATGATGAAAACAGAAAACATCCCAGCACTGCTGAGTAGAGTTGAGGGCAAAGAATTTGTAAGGGGGGGGATGGGAAACGTACCTCCATATTACAATTTAACTACAAATAATAGAATTCCACAGTGTTAAAAATCAATGTGACTGGGACAACACAAGGACAGAACGATGTTGGAGGCAGGGTGGCCATGCAAATTATTAGAGAATATTATATCACACATTTGTTACTTGAGATAATAAACACACTAAATATCTCTTGCTATGAATTAAATAATTTTTCTTCTTTATTTTGTTTTAATGCAAAGCTACATGGTGTAAAGATGTACTTGGAGATTTCAAGTGATGAATGTCAGGGGGAGTAGCTGAAGCTGCTGAAGCTCTTCATCTGGCCACTGTAACACTGTTTGCTATGACATTGTCAAATGAATCCAGAGCTATACTGCTGTAATGAGGCCTTATTGAATCTCAGTGTGGGGCAGATTAAGCCCACCTGGTCTCTGTGACAAGGAGCCTCTCAGCCCTGGCACTGCCCCATTACTCTGTAGAAACCAGCTCCCAGATTGTAGAATAGGAAGGTCATGCTGCAGCGCTTACACTGTAAAACACAACAAGCATACTATATCTTTCACAAAATAAGAACAGATCCCACAAGTTTGCTTATAGTCTGTTTCACTTTTTGAAGTGCCCTCACAGCTATCAAATTTAACCCCTACGAATGTCTGTGTTGAAGCTAGTGAGATGTGTTAGCAATGAAAGACAATACACCTTGATCATGCCTCTAAACGAAAGCTGAATTTATCAACCTGTGGATGAGCAGTCCCATCTCTGCCTGTAATTATTTAGACTCCGTTTTTAGTTAATTATTGTCATTAGCATTACATGTTCTAAGTGAGTGCATAATTTAGTTGGGCGAAAAAAAACCTCGGATGAGCATTTAAGATGAACAGAACGTTTGGTTTTTGGTGAAGTGATAAAAACAGCCGGGAAAACAGTTGAAATGGGAACAATTATTTTAATAATCTTAGAAACGCAGATGCTGTAAATTAGATTTAGGTTGCTGCTCGCCTACTGGTCATGAGTGAAGCTGTGTGCAGAGGCACGCAGAGGCTCAGAGACATTTCTATCATAAGCAAGAATACTGTTGTTCCTTACAACTTTACATGCCAAACAGTGGGAGATGCATATTAGCTGTGAAGTTAAATGCACAAAGGTTTTAGCAGTGATTATGGCTGAGCTCTATTTGATGTCTTAAGTGATATTAATTTATGATGGCTGATACTATTTTTAGAGTGAGTTATTGTTCAAAAAATGCAATTTTATGATTTTATAACTTTGGTTAAAGTAGTTGGCTCAGCTAAGGAGGTAAAAAGTAGCAGGACCCAGTTTATACTAGGACTGATTTATAAGCGAGTATGAGTCCACCCATTATATTGCTCATATAAGTTGTATGTAATGACTATAGCTTTCATAAAGAAGAGAGAAGAAAATATCTTATGTGTTACATCATACTCATACCATTTCATGACAAAATGTACATATTGTAAATCCCTGATCTGTGGTTTCATTCTAAAGCAAGAAAATAAACTTCACAAAATTTAGGAAGAGTTGGGTACATTGCGAGGAGGAAATGTGCATGAATTATCAGCAAGAAAATTGCACTTGACTAAAGTATTATTATATAGCAAATTTGCAGTAAAGTAGTAAGTGCTACTGGTTTGGGTTTACAGAGAGGCAAATTACCTCTGCAACACAAAGCTGTTAAGGAGCTAAAAGCACCACCTAGAGCTTCAGTGAAGAGAATTGCTCTTAGGCGAGACTGCAGTTTCCCCAATAAAACAGTTGGGTGCAAGTAAACTGTGGAAAACGTATAAACACCTTGCGAACATTACCAGAGTACATTGGCTAAGCAAGTGAGTAAAGTGCTTTGGTGTAAATATTTCAATGTTGGCTGTTGTTTTTGTTAGGGATTTTAAAGCTACATAAAACACATACTGGAAGCAAGAGAAGGAGAAAGAAAGGAGGAGAAAGTGAATGACGAGAAGAGGGGCTGCCAGGTACTCTTTTCTTTTCTTGGGAGCAGCACAGCGTGAGGAAAAGCTTGTTAAAATCCTAATGGTGGCTATCAAAGGGTATTGATTATACTTCCTGGACTGTTTGGGTGACAAAGTGAGCATTAAGGCAGTAACCAAGTGTGTGTTGCGTGTCTTCTGGGGTGGTCTGCTAACTGAATGGTGAGAAGGCTGCCTGAAGCAGCTCCACTGTCCCATTCACCCTTCTGCCACCAGATAATCCACTTCTCCAGCTCACACTGAACAGACTGCCCCAGGGTCTGGGCATGAAGCTGCAGCCTAGTCATACTGCATACAGTACACACCGAAGCATGCTCCAACTGCTGTGTGTTGCGTGAATATTGCACAAATGCAGGTGCTGTATATCTCATTCCATGTTATAAACAAGACAAAACTAAAAACACCAACAAAAATACTAGTGTGATGTATTTATCAAAAGCGCCTTTCACCCAAATACCATGAAAAGATAGCACTTCTATTTTAACCATGATCTTTTTTTTATTATTATTATTATTTTTAATTATTACTTATATTCACTGGGAGGTCATTAGAAGAAAAAATTTCAACAACAAAAAAGTAAACCAAAGGGCAATCTTGCAGGATGAGTAAATTAGCTATTTAAATTACTTATATATGTATAATACCTCAAACTTTGTATATTTGTATGTAAGATGCAATATCATGATTATGTATTGTATGATTAATGTAAATAAATTCTATAATAAATTATATATTTATAAAATAAATTTTATGATCATACTTCCATGTGTGTCACAAACACGAATAGCAAGAAAATAACTTAGCATTGATGTTTTATCATGTAGGAGACATTTTATGTGATGCCACCCTCAATGTGAATAAGGCTAAACTGATATTTTTGAGAAAACATTAATATAAAATGTAATAAATATTTTTTACTCCCGTTTCAGAAAGTGGTGACATAAGTTACAGGTATGTTTCATTACTGTACTGTGTCTGATCAGAAGAGGACATGTATAGCAACAGAATGTAGCAAATATTTAAATGTGTTTTTGTGACAGACAGTTAAGAATTATCTGTGATATGAATAAAAACTTAAACTGACGTTGATGCATTTGTCTGATTATCTCCATTGGTACTAAGAAAATACTGTTTACTGTTGGTTTATGACACTGTTTTAACTATAATGTTGGATTTTGTCTGTTTCTTTGGGAATGGAGTATGGAAAGCTTGGTTGGATTTTTTTTTTTTACTATAAGGTTTCCACATTATGCGTAATAAATATGGCACATGAACAACGGAGGTCTCTGGAGAAAGTGGAAGAAATGGAAAGCGAATATGGGAAAAGACAAGTACTTTATCCACATGAAGCATGGCCACGGAACACAGAAATCTGAATAGCAGATGAAGTTGCCCCCAGTTTAAGAGCATTTCACTCCAAGCAATGTTTGAATTCAGTGAATGTTGAGGAAATGCAGAGTAAAGCATTATAGAGCTGGGTTATAAAAAGCAAGGTATACATAAAGCATGATAGCAACCAAATTAATGGATTTTTTCATCAAATATTAATGTGATAAACCTCTAGCTTTTGACTAGCTTAATGGGAATGCTGAACCAAGCTTTTCTTCTTTTAACTGACTGGACATACACACTAATTGTGCATTAGTAAACCCTTTTCTTTTCATGGATGATATTTTCAGTAACTATTTTGAAGATAATTGAAAGCATATGTTAATATATATATATATATATATATATATATATATATATATATATATATATATATATATATATATATATATATATATATATATATATATATATATATATATATATATGTGTCTTGTCTTCTTTTCTGAATTATTAAAAAAAAGTGTTTGTTATTGCCAGAACATAATATTTTTAATCCAAATCTAATTTAAATAAGTATTCAATCCATAATATTGTTAGTATGTACAGTCAACTAGAGAATTATTTGCCTCTTTCAAGAAGTAAAAGTAAACAAACTATTTTTTAAAACTACATTTCTGTTCAGAAGTTACATGTATACATGAGTCATTTTACTAATTACATACTAAGCAAATAAATTACCTGGTACTATGAAAAATTGAATAAATAAAAAAGATACAATTTGTCTTAGTAAGATGTTCAATGAACAATGTCAATGCACATATCTGGAACTGCACTGGAGGGATAAATACCATCCTTCCAAAATGTAGTTATTCAATTACTGTTTTGATATTGGTATGCTCATGCTTCCTCTGCTTTGCAAATTTGCAACTGTTTAATTTTTTTATTTTAGATTTTTATTTTATTTTATAATAACCTTGTTTATTTTGTCTGATTCTGACCAGCATAAAGCAGTTAATGAAGAATGGGTGAATTAATATATTTTTTAATTATGCCAATTTGCTTGCATTTATTGAAAAAAAATTCCTTAGGGCTACCAATAATTTTCACCATATTATTGAAAACAAATTCTAATATTTAAGAAAAAAGTTCCATTGATTTTATAGAGGAAAGTTTGTCCAGTTGTTTGGAAAATGTGAATCATTGTGTTATTTTATTTTATTCAATCATTTTGTCCACTCTTTTGAATGTTGCCAATTATTTCTGGAATGGACTGTACATTCCTGAATAAACTGCAGGTCCTCCAAACAGCCCAAAGCATCCTACAGTATCCCGCTACTGGTAAATCTCTCTAGAGACACCACTGCTGTGGATTAATTCACCTAACCATCTCACTTGTCATGTGGAATTTGTGTTTTGCGCTTTCAAACACCTCCACAATCAAACTGCAACCCAGTGCAAATATGTTTTTTTATTTTATTTTATTGCATCTTTAACCTTCAATGTTTAATAGATTCAACAAACATTGGACATAATTTCTGATTGTATGTGGCAGAGTACATATATTACTACATATCTATGTGATTTAGCATTAGCCTGCCAGTGATAATGAGAGAGAGAGAGAGAGAGAGAGAGCACTAACCACAGTCAGATGTGTAAATATCTTGATGGTTCATTTAGAGTGGTTATGGTACTATGGTGAGCTGTGAAATAGGTGTACTGGTATTGCATGCTGTACATACTGTACCCTGTCCCATGGCTCTTTAGGGTTTAGCTGGCATATCACAGGAAAACCACATAGATGGGAGTCAGAGTGCATGCACTAACATAAGCATTTATTCTGCCTAGACACACATGTAAGAATGAACTAAATTCACAGATAGACACAATCTTGTCTGTTTCTGCTCTGTGGGTTTATAATATGTAGCCATAGCTCTGCAGGCTGGGTTAGGTGCAGACAACCTAATGTCACACAACATTTGCAGGATTGTAATTCAAGAGACTCATTTTGCTGCATTTCATATGAATTGGGTCATAAGATGCTATTAAGCCATAAGATAAGCACACCCTATACATCTGTGACATTAATCATTTATAACATTTATAGCAATCCTTATTGGCACAGATCACTTCCTTTACCCTGCACATCCCCCTTCTCATTACTATTCTCTCATTATGTGAAACAGTATACCTATAGATTAGTTTAAACCATACACAAATAAGCATGTATTTATACTAATGCTTGCATGATGATTTTCTATTTTTCTTTTCTAACACTGGTCTTACCACAAACCGTAAATACATAATATATTTACCTGTAGTATAACACATCTTTATATACAGTATTTAAGTATTAATTAACAGAATGAGCCGACAAGATGGTGATCATTATAGCTAATAATACATGACTGTCACGGAACATAAACATAAACATAAACATAACCTGACACGACGACTCACGATAGTCGCCCTCTAACTTTACATGGCACACATTCCTTCCTACATACACACGTCGCTATGTCCATATGTCAATCTGTAGATCTGATGAACCGCGCTGTCAGGAGCACGGCTCACGGTATATATAGATATCCCAGTCCTTAGCGCCGCAACCGCTCACAGCTGCGGGCAATTCCCAAGCACACGTTACCCAATGATCTATGACCTGACGTGTCGAAGATATAACGTCACCACGGAAGAAGCAAGCGCATGCACGCTGCTTAAACTGAGGAATCGTGACAATGACACAGTTGGTTTTTAAAATATACAGTTTATTATTTCCTAAAGCTATATTGAGTGTTGAGCAGTGTTAGAATTGCCATTTTTTAAATTTCTCTGTTCTTTATTTCTCTGTTTTTTTGTTCTTTCTCTGTTATAAGCTAGTCTATACAGTGTTGGAATGCAAGACTTTAGCTTGATGAGTTAAAAGGTTACATCGGGTACATGACTGCATCTACATATACATATCAGCTTTGAACATATATCAGAGATGAATACCACATTTCACTGTGCAGCCATTTCTAGTGCTATAAATGGCTTTTTAACATGTACACTGTAAAACCAGATAAGTTAATTTAACTCAAAATATTTGAGGAAACTAAACACAATAAAAATTTTAAGTTCATAAATCAATTTCTTTAAGTCAAATACATTTAAATATAACAATTAATTTAAAATTACAAAGTTTGAGTTAAATGTATTTGGCTTGAAGAAATTGGTTTATCAACTTAAAAATTTTTAGGTAATTAGTTCCCTTTCAAAAAGAACTTCGACCTTGCATTTAGCATAACAGTATGGGAGCACCTTGTGCGCGTGGCCGGTATCTGAAACTTGGGTGAAATCATGCCTCTACTCATAGGCCTGCCATGATTAGTTGACTTGGCAATTAAGCGCATCGCATGATATATATATGGCACTTGTGAACCACGCTGCCAGCCTTATTATCTTCAGTGAGACTGCATGTCTGTTGTTTGTGTGACAAAAACACTTCATTTCTACTCTATATTTTCTCAAAATCTCTTAACTTTTCTATCCTTTTTAGAGGAAAAGAAAAGAAAAGAGAGGGAAGTAATGAGCGAGAAAGAATTCAGGAATTGTGTTACGGCTTGCTCCCGTTTCATCACGGGGAAAAGTGCACACTTTCTGGTGAAGTGTTTAGGAGTGTAGTATGCGACGGCAGCTTTGAGAGGCAGTGCATGGTAACGCCTAAATTAAGCAGCTCGGCTCGCGACTCGTGCTCTTCTTGGAAGCCGAAGCAAGTTAGGTTTCAGAGCCTCACGGATCTGGGCCGGCCGCTGTCTTGCTCTGTCTTCCGGGTTCGGAAAGCAAAGAGGGGAAGAAAAAAACAACAACAAAAACAAAAAAACACGCACACAAAAATAATAGTAATTATTCCTCTCTGACTCCGAGGAGCCAGAAGGATGTGCTAAAAATGACATTATTGTTCTATTGCCAAACTTATAGAGCACACCTGTGTTTTTTGTTGTGCTAGATTTTATTTCAAAACCAAGTAAGGGCTCTAAATAATAATAATTTAAAAAAAAATCAACACACAGAACTTTTTTTTTCTTGAATGCATTAATTTATCTTGAGAGATCATTTCAGTAAACTCCTGACAAGACTAAAGCCTGCAAATTATTTAATGGTAGCTCTACTTCGTTAGAATTATTTAAAGTACAGTAATTGCAGTGCAACATCCCAAGACTCAATTTGGAATAGGTACTTCTACTGGGATCAATCACAATCAGAGAGTGGTATAATGTTAGAGCCCATGTACAAAAATATCTCCTTAATGATGGGAGAATTAGTGAAAAGTGTTGACCTGAATCTAAAGCAAACACAAGACTATTTTTGCTGTATGGGAGACAGAAGCATATACATTGGCACCATATTGCCTGCTGTTGCCTGCTGTAGAGCTGAGTGGTGGAAGGACATACAATGAATATAATAATTATATACAGCCCTGTTAAAATAGCAGGTTATTGTGACGTAAAAATAAAATAAAATGAAAACCAGATAAATCATTTTTAAAACAAATTTTCTTCACATCTTGGTTTCATCCGACTGCTGAAGCAATAGTCTGCAAAGAGCTTACAAAGCATGCATGGCATTGTCAGAAGGTACTGATCAGCATAGGGGTATAAAAGAATTTCCAAAACATTAGATGTACCATAGAATACTGTAAAGGCCATCATCAACAAATAGAGAAAATGGAGCACCACAGTGATATCACCAAGAACAGGACATCCCTCCAAAATGTATAAAAGGACAAGATAAAAACATATCAGCGAGTCTGCCAAGAGACCTAGAGCAACATTAATGGAGTGGCAGGAATATCTGACTACTTATTACACTCTGCATGTGACAACAGCTCTTATATTCTTCACATGTCTGGGCTATGGGATAGGGTGTCTAAACGGAAGCCCTTTCTCACAAAAAGCATCCAACTAAATCAACCCAAACCAATTCCAGTATATAATTATTCCCTAATTCCAAAGGGTACGTTTGGTGCAAAAACATCACCAAAAGAAACAATCAGAACTAGGGGTTTTATCATGGTGGAGGGAATCATCACTAGCCAAATACCAGTCAATTATATTTCAAAACCTTCAGGTGTCTTCTAGTGAGATGAAAAAGAATTTCACCACTAGATTGTCATCAGTATGACAATGACCCAAAGCATACATCCAAATAAACAAAGGAATGGCTTAACCAAATAAAGATCAATGTTTTTGAATGACCTATCCAGAACCCATACCTGAATCCAACAAAAAAATTGTGGGGTGACCTGAAGCGGGCTGTGCACAGAAAATGCACTTGAATGATCTAGAATGTTTTTGCCAGAAAGAGTGGGACAATATTGGCAAGACAAGATGTGCCATGCTGATTGGTGTAATAAAATCAAATAGTGTTTCAAAGTATTAGTTTAGGGGTGTGCACACTTACACAACTAAAATGGCAAATGGTCTGCACTTATATAGTTCTTTTTTTAACCTTAGCGGTTGCAAAGTTCTTTACACTGGTTCTCATTCACCCACACACAAACACACACACACACACACACACACACACACACACACACATACACACGCTCACACACAGACACACACACACAAATACAAGGTGCAAGCTTACCATTGGGAGCAACTTGGGATTCAGTGTCTTGCCCAAGGACACTTTGGCATGTGGTGTCATGTGGGCCAGGAATCGAACTGCCAACCCTACAATCAATGGACACCCCGCTCTACCACATAAGCCACAACTGCCCGTATGCAGTTAATAACTAGGTTATTGTAAGTTTTTTTTGTCCTTTTTTTTACCCTAAAACATTTCTGATCTTTTTTTAACTTAATTTTATATATTATTATTATATTTTATATACATTGTAATTTCGCAGTGAGGGTAGAAAAAGCCCTGTGATAGACTGGCACCCGGTCCAGGTACCCTGCCTTGTGCCCGATGCTCCCTGGGATAGGCTCCAGGTTCCCCGTGACCCTGAAAAGGAGTAAGCGGTAGAAGATGGATGGATGGATGGATGGATGGTGCTTTATTAGGTCCAGACAGTAACTTTAAATGTCCTGGATCATTTAGTAGAATGGAGTACATTCCACTATAAATGCTACAATACAGGCTACTTTTTCAGAGATAGATGGTTAGATTTAGTGGCCTAGTTCAGAGTGTCTGGGGAGTCTCTGGATCAACATGGCTGCTAATCTGTTCCTGAAGCAACTTGTGAACAGACCTCATAAAGGCAGCAGGGAGCCATGAGCCTGCCAACACAATATTATCATAAAACAAAAATCACGATCAGGGCATCCCTGTAGTACAAGCAAATTTTAACTACATTGCCTATACATTAAATCGTACATGATTATGTGTATTATTTCTGTAATTCACAGAATATTTTATGATTTTTACAGTTGCCATAGAAAGCGAACCAAAACAGATCCATGGTAGATCCTTTCTGAATCATCTTTGCAGTGTTTTAACAGATGCTATGTCTATAGGCAGTATAATAATAGAAACAACAAAAATAATAGAAACAAAACATGCAAATGAATCAATATTTTAAGCTAATGAACAGAACTGCTTATTTCTTACAAAAGGAAGAATTATGTAAGTAGGAACATGATTTTTTTGGTGTCTAAATTTCAGCTAAAGACTTCTAGCTCAATTATTATTTTAAGCAAGGACTTATGAAAATGAGATATTATTGTGGTTTACTGAGAGGGATATCTAAAACTATAGAATAGAATTAAAATTTCACAACCCTGAATAAATTTGAACTATGCGTTCATTTGGAAACTAATTAAAACCAGAAGAGAAAATAACATGCCTTAACAAACACTAAAATAAAGCAATTCATTACATATTGTATGGTTCTAACTGGTCAGTACAGAACTGTTTTCTGAAATAAATGTCCAATTCCCAAACAAAATTTTTATAAACACAATAAGGAAATGTAATCATCTTTTGAGCACAAAGGAGCTTGTTATTACTGATATATCTGTATCCTTACTGGCATTCCATTACTTTATCTAATTATATAGCATTTTCAAATGGTATCCTGATCCATGATACTTAAGAACATGGAAATGGTTTATATCAGATAATCATAATATATCATTTTATGTTATGATGCTGAGTGTTCTTTCAGAGTGAATGCTAATATTGGGACTAACTGTTAGTGTGTGAATGGATAATTGTGAACTGAGTGAAATCAAGCTCATATTGTTATTTCGAAATAACTGCAATTAATATAATAATTTCTCTTAATTTACTTAACATTAGATGGAAGAATGGGGGATATGTTTTTTAATCTTTAAATATTTTGCTATGTAATGAGTTCGTATTTTTTTAATGACAATCTGTGCTCCTTGAGCATAAATGCATTAAAAACAGTTATTGCTGTAAATCTCAGTGAGAACTTACAAGCACTTAATTCTTATTCCAAATGGAAATAAGAAATTTTGTCTCTGCATGCATGCAGAGTTCAAACCTGCTTCTTGCTTTTGAAGAAACCTTAGAATACATACCAGCGCTCTCAAATCTAAGTGCAGTAAATATATTATTATTATTATTATTATTATTATTATTATTATTATTATTATTATTATTATTTATTATTATTATTATTATTATTATTATTATTATAAAGGTTACTTAACTATTTAATCATTTAACAGTTAACTAGCATATTTATCATTTGTTCCTTATATCACAGGTCTGTCGAAAGCTCTATTCTGATTGATTAGCTGTTGATTAATTTAATTAATGGGTAGTGGCAGCTCAATGGGGGCAGGGGTGGCTCAGTGTTTAAAGTCTCTGGGTTACTGATCAGAAGGTTGGGGGTTTAAGTTAAAGCACCGGCATTCTGCCACTGTTGGGGTTCTGAACCCTATATCCTCCAAGGGTGCCATATGAAATTTCTAAGAACCTGAAATATGTGCAGAAAATGTTTCACTGTACTGTAATGGCTATTACTGTACTGTAATGGCTTCTTCTTCTTCTTCTTCTTCTTCTTCTTCATTTTCTATAACAGCATGGCTTGGATTTATATGGTTGTCTCTCAACATAACCTAAACCTAATATTAAATGGATAAATATATATGTTTAATTTTTGACTTTGTGAAGTCTTTGTTGAGGGGTCATTTAAAGTTATGTTTGGAAGGAATCTCCAGTGTCGCTTTGGAATAGCCAGAGCTAAGGCTGTTTTTGGTTTTTAAATGTACAATGATCCATTCTTTAAGAAATAAAAAAAGATATAATTGTTGGCAAATTGCAGGTACAAGAGGACATGACAGGATATGAACAACACAATTCAGGACTTATTGGAAAATAATTAACTTTGGGCTTTACTTTGAGCGGTATCACACCACCCTGTCATTGATTTTTTTTTTTCTTATAACAGCATGCCCCATTGTGTTTTATTCCTTACATGTCACTTCTCACTTTTCTGTTTTCTAATCTCACCATAATAGGTGTAGTCCATCCATCCATCTTCTACTGCTTACTCCTTTTCAGGGTCAAGGGGGAACCTGGAGCCTATCCCAGGGAGCATCGGGCACAAGGCAGGGTACACCCTGGACAGGTTGCCATACACACTCATACACCCATACACTACAGACACTTTAGACAAGCCAATCAACCTACCATGCATGTACTCCCCGTGCTGCAGGGGTTTCCTCCAGGTACTCCAGTTTCCTCCCCCAGTCCAAAGACATGTGTGGTAGGCGGATTGGCATGACCAAATTGTCCATAGTATATGAATGGGTGTGTGAATGTGAGTGCATGGAAGGAGCCTCTCCTGGCACACCCCGGGCAACGTTATGTTGAGTACTGCTGAGCAGCTAATCCTTCCACCACAATAGTTCCACTATGAAGTGGAACCTCGACACGAAAAGAAGAAGAAGAAGACTCATACACATCTAGTCACAACATTGGCATCCTCTGAATTATAAAGTCCAAAAATGTTTGGTTGTGTTGACCTGTCTGTTATGTTTAGGTTTATTTTTGTTTGCACTCTCATTCTTCTCTTTCTTTCAGCTTATCAATGAATTCATATTTTGTGTTCTTGGTTTGGAAAGTAGCATCAATATATGTTTAAAAAATTATTATTTGTCATAATGATGGAGTAACCAGTTCCTTTCAGCAAATAATAATAATAATAATAATAATAATAATAATAATAATAATAATAATAATAATAATAATAGTAAGCAAATTCAACAAAATGTTAATTTTTTAAGTGTTAGCAGTACCAATTCGTTTTTGAACTATTTGTCTATATTACAATTTGATTACATTTAAACATTTTCAATTACAGTATACTTAAACCAGAAAAGACCTTTTTGAAGATAGAGAAGATATTGATATATTTTTAATGCACTGAACTCAGAAAAAAAGGACTTTTATTACATTAGAGTGGCAATTTTAAACAGTAAAGACTTATCTAGCTTTCATTTTGAACTGGTGAAGGATTGGCTTCTCCATTGTTGCTCATTCAGGCAAAATCTGTTTTAAAAGGAAAGGAAATAGATCCCTCACAATGCACACTGCCACTCTGTCAACTGAAGTGTCATTTATGGAATATACTTGATTGTCCACAGGAAAATTTAATTGGGAAATCGAGTCTGTGGGTTGTGATCCTGTTCTACTGGCTATCCTGGAATCTGCATTCTGTCTCTATTGAGGGATTTGGAACCTCAGAGGTCTCACTGGGAGTCCTGGAACCATAGGTAGCAACTGGTCTTAGACCTACTGTAGATTACAATTACCCTTCAGGTATCTTTGTTAGACTGGTGATGAAGCTATACCTGTCCTCAGAATATCAGAGGCACCCAATTGGTGCCTCTGGCCTTGCTATTCCAAGCATTCCTTTAGGGATGAGGAGAGTGAAGGCTGTGTTATCAAAGAATGCACTGTTCCCCTCTCCAATTTGCTTTTATAATGAAATCTGCAAGAAAAATTCTGAGCTCATAGACCTTTGCCATATGTGCTCCAAGTAAATAAAGCACAAAAAGGATACACACATTAGCAACACACATACATTCATACAAACATACTCAAACAGACAAATCACTGAACATGTATTTGCTTAATTGAAAATTCCCATGGCAAAACAAGCAAATATGTCCAACAAATCCACGCCCTGTTTCTATGTTTATCTTAGTATGCTCGGATTGAACAAAGATCAATACTAAACCATTGATGTCTAAACCCCCCCCACACACACACACAATGGACCATAGTATTATGGAGTCTGATTACAGCATTATGAACAATGTAATATGGTCAGCATTTTTTATTATAAGATGGTGCTGGATAACAGAATGACAATGTAATCTTATCAAGTTTAATGGCAAAGGAAAGTGCAGGTGGCTTGTTGCCCTGCCATGGTACCTCAGGGAAAGAGTTGACATAAGAGCCTACTGTATTAGCCACAATTATGGCATCTTTCCAAGGTTAGACAAAGCTGTTATTTTGGGAGCTGCCATGTGTCCAGCTGGCATTGGAGACAGCACAATAGTTCCAACTCTGCTGTTCTGCGCACAGTACCTAGCCACCTCTAAAAGGAGGAAGTACCTGGTCTGTTCACAGCCTTGCCTTTCACTCAATAGGACATCAGCATGTCAGTGTGTAATAGAGCTTATCCCTGCGCATGGGATGAGACCCAGGCAGTTGGTTAAGAGAAATACTTCATCCAAATGAGCTTATGTGGTTAACCACGAATGCAAGGTACCAAGGATCACGTAACATGATTGCATTTGAGCAACTCTAATTGACACCTTCTAGAATTCATTTATTATTAGCAATGTTAGGATTCGTGGATCATGGGTTCATCAACAGGAATACTCACAAGTAATGGCACAAATTTTGGTAACACTTTCTTTCACAGAGCTTTTTTTTTTTTTTTTTTAATAAATTCAATTTTATTTTCTAAAATTATTTGAACTAAGAAGAAGTATATTGAAATACATTTGTAATAATTAAATGTAGTATTATTTTTTATTTATATTAAGGTTTTATTTAGTTATATTCAAAGGTCTGTTCTAATTTTACTCCAAACGCATTTATAAAAATGGATAGTTTTCTAAAGGACATGTATGGACCAAGTTAAACATTATTAACAATAATATTTCACATTTTCGCATGTGACTGAACTGTTTAAGATGGACATGTGCCTTGGCTTTTGGTTTCGTTCCTTCTTCTGTTTAGAAATTGGCTGATGTGTGAGGGTGTGTCTTTATTTGAGCCAGGTGTCTATGTTTAGTTTAATTATGTTGGTTATTTAAACCCCTCGTGTGCTGTGCACTTCGCGCAGTATTTATGTTTGTTTATTTATTATATTTATGTTTGAATGATGAATATGTTTTGTGTGCTAAGCGGTCTTATTTTCATGTCCTGTTTAGTTTCTTGCCCTGCATCCAGTTTCTCGTTTTTCTGTTGAAGACCGCATAACCTGTGTGTATTCTGTTAAGTGTAAAATTAAGACTTTGATCTGCACCTGCTCCTGGTCAAGTCCCGTGATGTTACAGATGTTACAGAATTTTACATAGTATGTTCCATACTACGCAAAATATATAACAGCATTTACAGTAAAAGTAAATGTCATTTAAATGGTAGTAGCAATTTTTAATTTGTAATATGTGTTTGTCATTTGTCACCTATATAAGGGAAAGAAGCAAGTAAGTTTTAAGTAATATTAACATAGTGTTTTTTCTTAATTTCTTTGAAAAATTTTATAGTGAATCTTTGTTGGTCACATATACAGTAGAGTGCAATTGTTTTCTTCACATAGCCCAGCCTATCAGGAAGCTGGGTTCAGAGCGCAGGGTCAGCCATGATGTGGCGCCCTTGGAGCAGAGACAGTTAAGGGCTTTGCTCAAGAGCCCAACAGTGGTAGCTTGGCAGTGCTGGGCTTGAACCCTCAACCTATCAGTAACCTAGAGCCTTAACCGCTAAGCCACCACTGCCCAATATATTAATATTTCAATATGCAATTTCTACATGTGTCACATAATGTAGGTTGGGACGGATGCAAATGCAGATTCGAGCTTTATTAGAGAAAGGCAGACAAATCCAAATTGTGAATCAATATCGAAGTCAAAAACAGGCAATGGGTCATATGATCGGCAAACGGGCACAAACAAGGCTACACTAGAATCAAAGAAAGCTAGGCTACAAACAAGATCAAAACCATGACACAAAACGTGAGGAAAAAAGGCTTGGCAGAGTAAGAACACTCAACTTCACACCGCATATTAGACACATGAGGTCTAAATGACAAATATAATTCAGAGTGAACACAAAACAGCTGAGACTAATGATGACACATAAGGGAACAACCAATGTCAATACAGGGGCAGAGACAGGACAGAAACCATAACAAATGCATGTGTCAAAAGTAAACAAAGTCAATGTCACTGAAACCAGAAAGTGCATGCTTGCACTTCGAGCTTTGGTGAGCATTGCGTGCCACAGCACTAGCACGAGGGGAAATCATGACAACATGTTGTATTATGGTGAATATAATTTTACTCACCATTTTGTTATTCCAAATAATTATCTAATTATGAAACAATTTATTATATATATATATATATATATATATATATATATATATATATATATATATATATATATATATTTTAAATAACAAAAACCTGTCAGATAATAGAAGAACTCTTGCAAATCCTTAGAATTTTCTACAGAAGAGATCTGGCAACCAGTCTCTCCAGGATTTAGCAATTTTGCGATTTCAGAAATTAAATAAAAATCAAGGAAACTCTACAATATTCGCATGAGCTTGCGGTTTTTCAAAATTACTACAGATTTTCCACAGATTTGGGCTTAGGCACATTGTTTGACATCATCACAATGCACCACGTGACATCATCACAGCACACATTCAGCCAAAGCCCCCTTTGATTCACATATGTCGGACATGAGTACAGCTAAAAAGTCTAATTTACCAGCAAACAACACGGCAAAAGACCATGACAAACAATTTCATGCAATTGCAATTTTGCCAATTCAGGTAGTTTTCCACTCAAAAGCACAAAAACAATCACAAAAATACTCCTTGAAATTTGTCCAGCAATATTACCATCCACAGTGCTCCAAACCATCTCGTAAATCCTCCAACATAAATGACTCCATTACGTCTGGTCATCAAGACAGCATGGGTTGTACCCCTCATAACTATTCTGGTTTCAAATTGACACTGCTTCATTCAGACACAGAAGCTTCATAAAACTAGCTTGATCAGCCAAACTAATATTGGTCCTCATCCCCAGGGACATCTAATCAGCTTTCAGCACAATAGAGCAGAAGACTTTCCTGTCCATCCTCATGAGCCTCATGAACTGGTGGTGCAGCCTGGCAGTGGTTTGCTTCCTACCTAGAGGAGCGATTTAAGGTATCATGAAGAGGATCCACATCTGCTCTATGCAGACTCTCCAATGGTGTCCCAGTAGACTCAGTACATAGTCCTCTTCTATTCTCTCTCTATACTCTGTCAGTGAGGAAATATATCCTCACATTATTTTTCATATCTCTGCTATTCTGAAGACAGTCATTCTCCCACGTTCCTCTGTCAGACTATTATGTTTCTGTGTGTTTTTAGGCATGTCTATAGGACATCTTGGCATGAATGGCAGCTCATAACCTGAAACTAAATTGCAAAAAGACAGAGCTGAATATATCTATAGAGATTTATCAGCATGTTAAAATTTTGTGATCACCTTGGTGAACTCAGATCGCACCATCTGACAATGCAAGCAACTTAGTGTCGTTCTGATCAATCAGCTGCTTTTCTCTCCTCATTCATATTGCTAACCTGACTCAGTCATGTAGGGTTTTCCTTTGCAACATCAGGAGGATCCAATCATTTCGATACACAGAACCAGTCTGGTTCATCCAGCTCGGCTTCGCATTACATATAACGGTGTCCAGAAGGACTTTATTTCAGCGGAGGAAGCAGCAGACTACGTTAAACTCTTAAAACCGGGGTGAACTGCATCATCTACACAGTGTAGTGTTTGTTTGTTTGTTTATCTATTTATTTATTTTATTTATTAATATTATTAATATTTTTGTTCTTTCTTTTCTTTCTTTCTTTCTTTTTCTTTTATTCTTTATTCTTTATTCTTTTTTTGCACTCGGCCTTCCAGCTCTACATAATTTGAATTCTTATATTGTCGGTGCATTATTACTTCGTTATTTTCTTCTTCTTGTATTTTATTTTAATATGCTACACTGTGTACACAATTAAAAAAATATATTATTATTATTATTATTTTTTTTAATTTTTTTTTATTCTCTTCTCAATGAAATATTTAGGAAAGGGAAGGTAGGAGAGAAAAGGTAAATGAATCATGAATATGAATCACATGAAAAATGAATTACATGTAAATGAATCACATGCATGAATATGAATCACATAAAATGAATCATGTAAATGAATAAATAAACAAAGGCAAAAAAAAAAGAAGAAGAAGAAACCAGTCTGGTGCTTGTTCAATCCCTTGTTATCTCAAGACTGGACTAGTGCAGCTCACTCCTTGCAGGTCTTCCCCATGCCATCAAACCCCTGACACTCAGCTATTTGTACTAGCATGATGATATGTTTTTGGTGAAGACTACAAAGCATTTCTGTAAGTCACTCTGTTTAAGGGCATCTTCCAAATGCTGTAAATGTCAGTGAAATTTAAAAATCAATTCTACTTTACTAGTTCAGTGGTGTTTACTTGTTTAATAGGAGGGTACTTTAATTGATCTTTCTTGGTGCTTACAATTTATACCCCAAATAATTGTCTAATTTTTTGGAGTTCCATATTTATCTGGTTAAAACTTACACTGTAAGACATTTCAGGTGGTTAAACTTAGAAACAAAAGTTCACCAGTTAGCTTAAAAACGTGAGTAAACTCTACTTGTTTCAACTCAAAAAATTGTCTTAAGTCAAACCAATGGATTACTATAAATTTAATTTTTGAAAACTTATAAACTTTAGATCACTATCCAAAGCTTGTCATGACAATTGGAGTTAAAGAGAATAAATAAAAACTTAATGTGGCTATCATGTTTTACAGTGAAGAATGTA
The DNA here is from genome assembly GCA_012411365.1 of Ameiurus melas. NCBI lineage: Eukaryota > Metazoa > Chordata > Actinopteri > Siluriformes > Ictaluridae > Ameiurus > Ameiurus melas. The sequence continues at coordinate 11,483,238 of CM022755.1, read as the reverse complement.
GGAGATTGTAAAAAATAAATAAATAAATAAATAAAATTGTTACACTAATTTTAGTATTATCACATGATGCATCTGTGACAAATGTACTTTGATCTGTATTTAAACAAGAACTATGTACATAACTAAACAAAAATGCCTTTATTTGTATAAGCAGCCAGGATAAACGGGCAGAAAGAAACCCTTAATAATAACTTTATATAGTTATGTTTAATGGCTTAAAAAGCTCCCAAACCTATAGTCTGTTCCAGTACTGAGCTCCTTGATCAGGAAGCCAGCTCCACAAGCACTGTGGCCAAGACAGTCCTGTACAGCTACCCAAGATCACCATGGTGAAGTCCCACTGGAATAACTCTTTTCCCAATGTAGAATGTTGTTATTGGGATGCATATAACCAGTATATAACTCTCCTTTCAGAACTTTGGTCTTTTTTCAGCTATGACCCCTTTCATCGGGAAAGAGAGAGGAGAACTTCTAGGCCAGAGTGTCACATATGCTAATGTTCTAAAGACATGAATATTTTTAAAAAAACATCTTTACGGTATGATTGGTTGGTTATGGCATTTCTATAATTTATCCATTGATAGTGTTTTTCAAAGGTTTGAGTTAAACTGGAACAGTGTGTATTAAAGTTAATCAAAGACTACTGTCATATTATTTTATTTATTTGCCCAGTCTAAAAAATTTTCATGACCTGTAACTCAAAACTCATATACAGTCAAGTATTTGGACAGGGACACAATATTTAGAATTCGGCCTCGGTACACCAATAGAATGGATTTTAAATGAATCAAGATGTGACTAAAGTGTAGACTTTCAGCTTTAATTCAAGGGGTTGAACAAATATATTACATTAGCTGTTTAGGAATTATAGCTTTTTTTTTTACAGAGTCAAAAGTAATTGGACAATTAACTGATAAGCAGTTTCATGGCCAGGTGTGGCCTGTTTCCTGTTTCATTATTTGAGGAAAAAAAAACAATGACAAAGTAAGGAGATTAAAGGTCTGGAATTGAGTCCAAGCACTGAATTTGCATTTCATAGCTGTTCATGGGGACTCTCAATATGCGGTCCAACAAGGTGTTGATGGAAGTGAAGGAGGCCATCATTAGGCTGAAAAAAACAAAGCAGACCTATCAGAGAGCAGAAAATTTAGGAATGGTCAAATCAACAATTTAGAACATTCTGAAAGGAATCTTTACATATACATTACATACTACATATACATTACAGCACAGTGAAATTCTTTTCTTCGCATTCCCCAGCCTGCCAGGAAGCTGGGGTCAGAGCGCATGGTCAGCCATGATAAAGCGCCCGTGGAGCAGAGAGGGTTAAGGGCCTTTCTCAAGCACTCAACAATGGCAGCTTGGCGGTGCTTGAACCACCAACCTCCCAAGCCACCACTGCCCCATGTACTGGCAAGTTCAGCAACACCAAAAGGCCCGGAACATCACAGAAGATTAAACTAAAGTGTATGATCACAGAATTCTTTCCTTGTTGAAAAATCACTTCACAACATCTACCCAAGTGATGAGCACTCTGGAGGAGGTATTGTTGTGAAAATCTACAATCAAGCAATGCCTTTGTGAATATAAATACAGACAGTTTACCTCAAGATGCAAACCAATGGTAACACTCAAGCACAGAGTGTTTAAAAAAAATCCTGACCATTCTGATGCAAGAATTACTTTTACCAGAATGATGGGAAGAGAAGAGTATGGAAAAAGAAAGGAAAGGCTCATGATCCAAAGCATTCCACATCCTCTTTCAAACATGTGCATGCAATGTTATGGCATGGGAATGTATGGTTACCAGAAGAACTGGGTCACTGGTGTTTATCGATGATGTGACTGCTAATAGAAGTAGCAGGCTAAACTGTGAAGTATATAGAGCTATACTTTCTGCTCAGATTCAGTCAAATTCTGCAAAACTGATAGGATGGTTCTTTACATGTTCCTAAATGTCCAATGACCTCAACCCAATTGCGCATGCTTTTCACTTACTGAAGAGAAAACTGTATGCAGAAGGACCCACAAACAAGTAGCAGCAGAAGGCAGCTGCATTGAAAGCCTGGCAAAGTATCTCAAAGTAGGAAACTCAGCATTTGATGATGTCCATGAGTTCCAGACATCAGGCAGTCATTCACTGAAAAGAATTTGAATACAAGTATTAAAAATAATCCTAATGTTTATAATTGTTTTAGTTTGTCCAATACTCTGTAAAAATTACTTTAATTCCTAACTGATTAATGCAATATTTTTGATAAACCTCTTGAATTAACGTGTACACCTCAATCAAATATTGATTGGTTCAATTCAAATCCATTGTGATGGTTTCCAGAGGCAAAATTATTAAAATGGTGTCTCTATCCAAACACTTTTGGATCTGTCCATCTTCCTCAATAGAGAAGAGCATAGAAACCTTTCTTGTTTCTTTTAATTTCTTTTTTTAATGTAATTTATATTTTTACACTTATTTATAAGTGTAATAATTCATAATAAATACTACATTAACATAAAAGAAACATTTATTAAAGTTTCAATTGCCAATATGCATAAAAATTATGGATGGATTGGGTGTGACCATATTTTGCACCACTATGAGCCAATACACCATAGAGAAGTATTTAACAATTAAAGTATTTCCAGGTTTGTAATGAAGTTGAGAACAAGTGGTGAGACCAGGGGTATAATGTTGCTAGGGTACCTTTGTTCACATCTTGAAGAACTTTGACCGGGTGTAGGAAAAGAATGTCCAGATAGTTGGGACCAGCACTGGTGGTATTTATTTATTTATTTATTTGCCCACAGTCTCCGTGTGTCTAGTAGCTGAAGAAGTGTGCACCCAGAGTTTGGCAATGACTGGAGCACATAAGTCTTGTTTGGAGCCTTATCAGACATGGTAGCCTGCTGAATGTCTATGTTCTTAGAGGGATAGGACTGGCACTGGAGAATCTCATGGATATGTCACTGTACGTGTTTGATGTTTTTTTTTTTTTTGCTTCGTTTAGTTTTTAATTTGAGCTTATATTAAGTCACAATGGGTGAATTTGAGCTCAGTGTTCTAACTGCTACATGACAAATGGGTTAGATGGATCAGGGTGCTTCAGAAGTGCAGCTGCGAGAAAACAGATCATCAAATTCCACAAGGTCTGAGCCACAGTTGCTGATCATAAAGGCTTTCATAAACTGCTTTTGAACCATTATTTCTCAATGAACCACTAGTAGAGGTCTCTGGATTCTCTGTAGATAGTTTTAAGTTGTACACCACCAGTATTATTATCTGCAGTGTTGGAATGGCTGGAATAAATCGCTTGAATGGAATAAATAAGTTTTGGAACCACTCAAGCTTTCTGCAGCTGTTGTAGGGATGTTGTTCATAATGGTAAGGGTAGTTCACTGTGATTCTATGGAGATATTGGCAGTTTGTGCAGAGGTGTAAAGCCCCATATTTTTACTCTACAAAGGGGGAAAAACAATAGAAGCTGGAAAATAAATGAAAAGATAAACTGCATTTCCTCAGTGATGCACTCCTAATGTATGCTGCATCAACATAAAACACAAAACCCCAAACCTAACCAAGAGCTGCCAAGTCTGTACTGGAAGAATAAAAACCATTCATGTAGATGATATTCCCTGATTTGATTTTTTGCTAATGGTATTGGAGAGTGATGTCTAACATCTGTCAGTCCAAAATGTCCCATAGGCGTTGAATTCGGTTGAGATCTGATGACGGTAAAGGCCAGAGTATACAATTTAAAGAATAAAGATATTTAATCGTAGGTTAAAGGTTTTTATTGATTTGCAGTGACCTTTTCCTTTAAGGGGACAAGTAGACCCAGTACATACCAGTAAACTGCCCTTACATTATTACAAAGCCACCAATTTTTCCCATTAATTTGTATTTGTTCAAGTTGTTCCTGCTGTTGTGGCTCCTGTTGTTTATGCATCAGGTTGATAATTGACTTATGCTAATACAACACTTTGCCAGGGTCAGATGGACAGTCTTAGAATATTATTATTATTATTATTATTATTATTATTATTATTTAATCAGACTAAATGGCAAACAAGACTATAATATTCTCTTGGTGCAGCAGGTGCAGAATTAGGTGAGTGACAGATACAGTCTGATTTTTTTTTTTTCATTTTTGTACATGAAGTGTGAACTTTCTCACTTTTCCCACTAAACCAAAGTGGAACTGAGGAAGTACTACTTCCATTCATGTACTCAATGATAAAATGTTTCTTCTTCTTCTTTAATAATTTATTCATTTTTTTCATCTGAGAACTCCCAATGGCACCCAGTGAGATTTGCATCGTGATTTATTTGTCATATATCCTTTATATCTCTAAATTCTTTATACATCTCCAGTGGCATCATGCATCTTTTATGACTTCCTCAACTGTGTTCGCAGCCAGATCCAAACACATTTTACACATCATGGTGCTGCCCTACCTCGCTTATTTCACCTTGAGTGTGTGGGAGAAATGAAAAATGCAAAAGGCAGTGTTAATTTCTTTCCACACCACTCAGTAACAGTCAGGGTCAATTCCTTTACATGTCTCTGTTCTTTCACAAGTGCCACAGAAAAGAAGGATGAACGAGGAGGCACAAAAAAGAAAGAAAAAGAACCGTAAATAAAATGAGCACCGGCTCAATTTTTTTAATGGCAATTGTGAATTTCCAGACAGGAAAAGGAATAAAAAGCATCAGCACATAACAATTCACAAAGAGAAGGGACAGTTTCACACTTCATACTTTTACTTTTATTTTCAAAGACTTTTCTTCCAGTTAAATTTGGGATACTGTCAGACAATCAAAAGAAATCTTCTTGGATAAAGTTATTGAATGGTGAATGTTACAGTGCTTTGAACTTAGGTCACAGAGGATTAAGCCATAAGCAGGAACTGAGGGATTTAGATAAACATGTTTGTAATGGTATATATTTAATATCCAACCATTGCCAAAGTCTTTTTCCACTCTTTTTCTATGTTCATGCTTGCGAGGGTAGGAAATAGCATTCTTGGGTCTTCCAATATTCCTCCTTCTTTTTATTTATTGACATACCTTCAGTCTCTAAAATGTTCCAGTAATTTTAATTTCACTAACATAGGCACAAGCTAAGGCAGTACATATGTGCTGCAATGTGCACAAGATGCAGCTTTTCTTTAGATTTGATCAGGGGCTCGCTGAGACAGATTGCAGTGCCGGAATGTGCCATTGAGCCTTACAAAGCCCATCTGTTTGAGCGACCCAGTGGAGGGGGGAAAGGAGCGGGCGGTGGGCAGGATGATGGAGTGCCTATTAAAAATAAAGCAGGCTGTGGTGGTGCACCTTACTGGGCTGTTATTTGGGTTTGGAGATGGTGCTATACTATCAGCATTCACTCCCTGCTCTTTCACCTTTTTCTTTTTCTTTGTTCATTTAAGCCCTATCAATTTTTCTTCATTCTTTTTTATCTTGGTATGATTGCACAGATGCTTTTCCCCCCCTTTTCACTGGAGCCCCTTCAGACTGGATGAAAGAGTCATATCACAGGTTTAAATATGAGCCTGGGTGTGTATGTGTGTGTGTGTGTGTGTGTGTGTGTGTGTGTGTGTGTGTGTGTGTGTGTGTGTGTGTGTGTGTGTGCGTTAGTTGCTTTGGAATTTTACCACTCACACATTGTGCTCAGCACATGTGAATTGGTGCTGTGTGATCCTGATGCTAATTCTACCTCTTCTCCAGCAAAGCTTCAGTGCCTTTCAGCTCGGTGACAGCTTGATAACTAGACTCGGCAGAGGTGTCTCTGTTACATTTCCCATTTGCCATCTAATTCACACATCAGAAACATATACTCACAAAAGTGAGACTTTAACAGAGTAAAGACATCACCAGTGTGGATTCACAAGCAGCACACATTAAGGAGAGAGAGCGAGTGCTAGGTGAAGTAGGTAGATGTGATTAGAGAGAGAGATAAGAATTGAGAGAGCTCCTCTTCGTAGAACTGCATGCCAGGCAGAAGCAGGGCTTGAATGGAAAATCATGTGTTATTTTTAATTCATGCACTACCACCTGGCAAATGTGATTTTTAAATCTTCCATCTCTTCTAAGCTGAAAGCAAAAGCATTAAAATAGTTGATGCTGACTGCATCAATAGCCATTAGTCAAATGATTTTCTGTAAAAACAGAAAATGTTATTGAATGGTTTGAGGAGAATAAAATTTGCAAGCTATTAGAAAAAAGTAAAAATGGTATAAACAGTTATTTAAGCAATTTTCTTGTAGAGTGCATTGTTCTTGCTGTCCTCATTTGCCATTTCTGCTGTTGGTATAAAAATAAAATAAAAAGCATTCTAGATGAATGAGTGTTTTAGTTATTCTGTTAATTCATATGATGTCGCCTTTACTCTTTTGCTCTTTAATGAAGGGCTCCACTAAAGGTTCAGAGTATTAAGCATGTCACTGTCAGTTTGAGTGATCCTTTCAAATTAGACCTTTGTGGAAGCATAATAAATAAAATAATACGCGTTATCTTTAAAAATATCTGTAGTGTAGTCCACATCAAATTGAAATAAATCAAATGTCACTTTAATAGGTGCTGACTGACATCAATTGGCAGGTTCTGGATCGCTTACTGGGTTGAGATCAGAGATGCCAGACTATCTAATCATCAGGACCAAATTAAAGATTTTAATATTGATAGGCACCATCCCTTTACTTCACTATTTTGGTTGGGCACAAGTGAATATCAGTACATTATTCCTGGATGAATGGGGTAACAAATCAATCTATTTAACTAAGATGTAGCATTATCTTGATCAAGGCATATTAAGCAATATCCGAGCCCTGTGGGATAAAGTTATTAGCCTAAGCAATTAAAAACCAATCTAAGTTTGATCAACGTGCCTCAGCCCTTAATGAGAATAAGAAATAGGATTAAAGATACTATAGCTTTTTAGGAACAAAAGACACAGCTCTTTTTTTTAACAAGGACATGCTATCAGATTTGTTTTTTGAAAAGAGTAAAAGTGGTTACAGAGATTAAACACATACAAATAATTTTTCCAGCATTAAACATCTTTTTTTTTATAATTATTATTATTTTTATTTATGAACCTTTTTTTGGATTTATTTATTCAAATATAAAAAGTGCGTTTTTATATTATCCAGTCATATGGAAGACATGTTCAGCTCAATAGTGTCACAAAAGCAGCAAGGTTGATATGGGTATTTACCAATAAAAGGCTGAGGTTTACTGTCAAATAGTTATAAGAGGATTAGAGGACTTTAGACACTGCTCTGACAGGGTTCAAGGCTCTTGGCTTTGGGTCTAATTGTCATTGCCGCTCTTTCACAAGCTAAAATCCCTCTGTTCCTTAGAGCAGCTCAGCACTCAGCTAAATGTGCTGAAAGGATGCCCTTTTGTAAGATTCAGATTGCTTACGCATTATTTGACCTATGACCTGTATTTTCAAGTATCAGGTTTAAATGAAAATAATTTATATACAGTCATGTAAAAAAATAAGTACACCCCATGGAAATTGTTGGCTTTTTTGACATATTTGGACAAGCAAACATTTTATCATTTTTGTGCCTATTAATGAAATTGATACTTGAAAAAACCACAAGGAAAATTACTTTTCACTCTTTTATTCATTCAGAAATATCAATAGATGTGATATTCTTCCGTGGAAAAAGTAAGTACACTCTTGGTCTCAGAAGCTAGTGTTGCCCCCTTTAGCAGAAATAACTTCTTGTAGGCGTTTTGTGTAATTGTCCACCAGGGTTGCTTCCATGCATTATTCTTTTAGCTCCAAGATGTCCGAGTGTTCCATTTCAAAGGGAACTCCCACATTGCGTTAGCTCAACACTATGGGAAGTGTCCTCGTGCGTGACCACTATCTGAAGCTTATGTAACATCACACCTATTTATAGGCATGCCGAAATCAGATGAAATGGCAATTAAGCGTGTCGCATGATATAAAAACAGCACCCGTGAACCGTGCTGTCAGCCTTATTATCTTCAGCGAGACTGCAGGTCATTTGTTTGCGTAACGCTCACAAAAAGACTCTTCATTTTCTCTCTATCTTTTCCAAAAAAGAGAAAAAGAAATCTTTTTACTTTTCTGTCCCTTTAAAAAAGAGAGAGTGGTAAGTATAAGTGAGAGAAAATTCAGGAAGTGTGTTATGCTTCATTCCTGTTTCATAACTTTCTGTGTGAAGTGTCTAGGGATGGAGCCCGCCCAAACAGCCCTCAATATTTCTGAATGTGCACAGTGTTAATATCTTACAATTAGGCAGCTCTGCTCACGACTCACTCTCTTCACGGCCAAGGGGAGTTAGGTTTGAGAGCCCCTGCCGAAGCAGCCAACCAGTTCAGGTCCTGGGGATCTTGAACCGAACAAGTAGAGCCTCCCCTAGCCAAGGCTGTCCCAAGTTTTCTGGTCAGCAAGCTGTCACAGGACAATGAAAATATGATGCTTTGCGCAAGTAGAATGTGGAAAAGTAAATGTCACTAAAAGGCCATCTGGCAACATGAAACTACTGCCAAATGTGTCTCCATGGGTTCTGTATACCATAAAAAAGGGTTACCATTTCCAGTTCAGAGTTCGAGCACAGAGCAGAGCCCGATGTTAGCGCAGGAAGTAAGATCCCTCTTGAACAAAGGGGCCATGAAACATGTACTCAGGTGGCTGAGGCCCATCTGCAGACAACCCATACCTTCCTGGGACCTTTCTCTGGTTCTGGAAGGTATGTCAGGTGCCCCATTTGAGCCATTAGAGTCAGCCTCAGAGAGGCTTCTGACTCTAAAGGTAGCTCTTCTGCTGGCCCCGACATTACTCAAGCGAGTAGGTGATCTACAAACTCTCTCTGTTACCCCTTCCTGCCTTGACTTTGCCCCTGGATTAGCCAATGCCTTCCTATATCATAGGCTGGATTGAATTCCTAAAGTGCCTACGTCTGCTGCCCAGCAAGTAGTGTTGCAGACTTTCGTTCCTCACACCGGAACAATAGAAATTGCACCTACAGCAACAGTAGAGGTGATGGTGTGTGGAAGCAGCTCTCTATACTTACATCCACTGCTTCAGCCAGTGATGTAAGTCTGAGCAGCTGCTGGTCTGCTCTGGCAGCAACAGTAGAGGTGATGCTGTGTCGAAGCAGCACATCTCTAATTGGATAGTGGAAGCATCTCTATCATTTATGAGGCATGTGGTCTCGCTACACCTCTGGCAAGAGCTCATTCCACTAGGAGTGTTGCCTCCTCAAAGGTTTTGTCCAAAGGGGTACCCTTACAGGATGTGTGTGGTGTGGCGTGGTGGTCTATGCCACACACGATTCGATATTACAGCCTGAATATACATTCCACCCCTGACTCGAGTGTCTTGCAGTGACCCTCAGGCTCGGATCTTTCTGAACAGGCCATACCCTCAGTATGACGGAGTGGGTATTCTCATTCCCACAGCGTTGAGCTAAATTAAATGTGTAATAATTAAATGTGTTTTAAAAAAGGGCCTACATTCTACACTTACATTATGACTTCATAACTTTGATTTACTATCTTGTGGATTCATTAAGTTGTGTGAACAAGTAACGGTTGGAGCATGTAAAGAAAAAGATAAATAATCGGTTGTGCTGAATCAACTGCTAATATATACTGTATGCTACTGAATAATGAGGGTGGAAACCATGTTATTACATTAAACAAAATCGCAGTGATTAATATGATAAGTACAACAAGTACTATTCATGCAGCAGTATATTGGCAATATACTACACTCAGAGTAGATGTTTATATCAATGCTTGCCATTTTCTCATAGATAATCTTTTTAATTTTTAAAATTCTAAAAAAAATAAATCATGTTACATCATATTATATTTTATATCTATTTCCTTCTTCAGTCTGCATTTTCTATCCCTTATTTTTAAAAGCTAAAATATAAGGGCATGTGGTTAAAGGTGTTGCTCTATACGCAATTGAAAAAACCCATCTTGAATGCTTTTACTAAAAAAAATAAATTGGCAATTTTTGAGGTGTGAAGTAGAAAGCCCAGAAAATCAATTTAACCATGTGCTTAGGCCATCTCTGAACATGAGTAAATGTTCTCTCATATTGGACTTAAGTCACCATCACTAAATAGAGCCCAAAATGGAATATCACATCTTATGCATATGCATTTCAATTTGGTATATGCGTAAAGAGAAAGTCTGATAAATGGTGACACAAACAGAATAAACAGTGCCATCACTCTCCATGATGGTGTGTTTGGTTGGCACTCTTCTGATCAGGCCTACTTCATCTTATTGCTCCATTTTTGGAATAGTACTTGATGGAACAACAATGATTTGTATTTTATTTGGTTGACTTTTCATTTTAGACTTTTGGATGAAACATCCTACTTATGAGCCACACAATACAGCACATTTGCAAAGAGATTTTAGTAACTTCACACTAGTGGTGAAGGAGGAGGCAAGGTGGCTGGAGATGGCAGATTTTTCACCTGAAGGCAAATGCAGGCAGAGGAAGCTGTGAGTTCAGTAGGGAGCCTCACCAATCCAGGAAGCACATCTTCTCTGTTATTCATTATTCATCCAGCCTCAGAATTAGCTGCTATAATTCACACATCTGAAGATTTGTTGTGCTATAAAAGAATATGCAAATTCTTCCAGTTATGTATTTATTTCCAAGTTAAATGTGCTCAATTGGTGTTTATTTATTCAATTTGTTAAGTCTGTAGGGAGCGTATAGAATTCTGTGTATTGTGAGCTCTAATCGTTCTAAATGGGATGTCTGGAGCTACTGTAATTTATGGAATGATGTTTGCTTAACTGTGAATGCCTGAACATGGTTACAAAGACAGCATAAAAATACTGTCATATTTGACCTACTTGTGTTAATGCTATGCAAAGAAAGGCTTTTTGAAAACATTTGCAAAACATTGACTTTGTAAGTTAGGGAACACTATCTTTGTTGTTTTGATGTGATCCACTTTGTCAGTGTGCTGATGAATTGAAAAAACATGAGATCTCAAAAACAATTACATTCTTTATTGTTTCCCATCACTTTTGTAATGCTTTTCTCACACAATATCAGATGTTGGCAATTCAATTCAATTATGAAAATGTCATTTTAAGTGTAATTTCCTTTTACTGCAGGCCATTTGGTTTTGGCTTTATAATGCTCTCTAACCATCCTCCCTGTATAAAGCTCTGAGTTTTAAGCAGGGGACAAATAGTGTAAAGCAAAAGGAAGAGCATCTGTTTCAGTTGGAGGATGGCACATGGCCTGCTCTGCATGGACGATGTGTATAAGTGTCACGATTTCCCCTCACGCTAAGCACTGGAGCACGCAGCACACTTCAAAGTGCAAGCACGCGCTTCCAGGTTTCAGTGAAACTGACTTTGTTTACTTCTGAAGATTTGTGTGTTTTGTTGTTATTTCTGTCCTTTCTCCGCCCCTGTATTGTCATTGCTTGTTTCCCGTATGTGTCATTAGACTCAGCTGTTTTGTGTTTCACCCCAATTACGTTTAGTATTTAAACCCTCGTGTCTCTCCGTTTGTTGCGAAGTATTACGTGAGTTTTCCCAGAATACCAAGCCGTCATTCCTCGTTTCATAGGCATAGATCTCATTCTTCGATTCTGTTTTGCCTCGTTTATGCCTGTTTGAAAATCGCCTGATTTTTGCCTGTTTTTGATGATGCTGTTGTCTCATGCACTGGATTTATCTGAATGTCTCTACTCTACTAAACCTCTTATCTGCATTTGCATCCGTCCTAACCTCCATTACATGCTTAACGTGACAATGAGGTTATGTACTGGAACTCCAACATAAACCTACACTTATAATCACTCATCCATACACATACACATACACACACACACACACACACACACACACACACACATTCTTCTATCTCTTAATTTTTATAAGACTCATATTATATCAACATCTTATTTATGACATAAGCCTCCATTTTCCTCAGTGCTCATAAAATGTCTCATAATGATAGTAGCTGATGAAATGGCACAGACAACTGTAATTTGAAGACATATTTTGTGAAGAAATTTCTTAGAATGGCACTATACTCTTTATACTTTCCCAGTATAAACATGAAGCAAGAAACATAAATGTATTTGTACAAGCAACAAACAGCTAGCGTGCTAATCTGAAATGTTTGTATACACTTATTTAATTGCCACAAGACTACCGTATACACACACTTCCTCCTCCAATGTCACCAGCAGTACCACACCTTTGGACTAAAGAATATCTTCTTTGTTTTTGTGCTCCAAAGACAGTTTTCTGCCTGGATGGATACAGAAGATTGTAGTTTTGTTGCATCATTTATTTTAATAGGTTTTAATTAAATAAAATAGCAATTTAGTTTCCATATTTATGATATTTGATATTCAGCATGTCTGGCAACCATCTAGATTTCGTTCTAGATATAATGAGAAGTAAATGCAAAATAGCTGACTACTTGTAGTCAAAGCTGTCCATTTTCAATAAATCTTAGAACTCCTAGGAGTGTGTTCTATTGTACGTTCTGGGATTTAGTCAGTGAATGGTATTTTAAATGATGTACTGGAATATGCCAAGTCATCCTTCGTGGACATCCTTTGTCATTCTTACTGCATGAGCAAGTTTTTAATTTTGGCCCATTGTGCAAAAACACATTACTGTATTTGTGACGGTTTCCCCTTTAGGCAGCGCGCTGGAGAGCACGAGGGGGCACGTGTGCACGAGCAAGGTGCGCGAGTGCCCGCTCTTTGAATGTTGACAACCATGACATTGTTTATCATGGACATGTGCGATTGTTTTGGTCTTGCCCCTGTTCTGTTATTGCTTGTTGTTCGGGGTGTAGCTTTATTGTTTTCACTGCTTAGCACTGATTATGTTTGTTATATATAATGCGTGCCTCCCAGTACATGGCACGGAGTATTAGATAGATTCATTAGATATAGTTAGATGCGTTGTCCATGTTATGTTCCTTGTTAGATTTAGTTAGGTTAAACATTAGATTTGTCCACGCTGGTTTTTCCGCTCCCACTTCTTTGCACGAGTTTATGTTTCTTGTTTTGTTTCTTGACCCTATTTTCTGTGACCACGACCTTGATTCCTGTTTTGCCCCTTTTATGCCTGTTTGCCTGACCCTTTGCCTGTCTTGACTACGTTTTGGATTACGATTTGGATTTATCTGCCTTTGTCTCCCTAAAATAAAACTGTTAACTGCACTTGCATCTGTCCTAATCTTCCTTACATCTCGCGACATGACAGAATTCAACTTGTTTTGACAAATATGAGAGTCTGGCTGCTAGGATTTAAACTCTATTTGTATCTTTACAGATGTGTAGGTGAACCTTTGAGACATGATCATTGATTCATACTTATTTGACGTTTTTCAAGCGCTTTATGGAGGTCTACTTTTATTAAAAGAAAGTTATAATCAGTGTGTGAGGTTTATGAAAGATGTATCTTATTAACTGTTGCCTACAGGCTTGGCTCATGCAGACTTGACTTTGATTGTAGCATGTATGTGTTTATTAGCTCCCCATGTATTGATTGGATGTGAAATCAGTTGCAAAAGGGCCAATTGGTCAATCATCTGCTCTACACTTATACAATAGTTTTTTTGTTTGTTTGGGTTGTTTTGGTTTGTTTTTTGCAAAGGTGAACAAACTGCTACACAGAAGTGAAGGGCAGAGTTTGAGGATTTTTGGGGGAATGAATCATCTCTCTTTTTCTGAGATTTTGGCAGGTTTGTTTCTGTTTCTTATAAACTTATTTTGATATAATAAATCTCTCCTTGGGGGATGTTAGCCTATTCCTGAGAACTTTGTTTTTTTGTTAATTAAAAGTTTTGTGTGTGGTGCGAACTTGAAGAAATGATCACCTTTCTGGCTCTGCAGTAAAACTCATCTCAAGGATTTGTAATCTTGGTCCATTCTCAAACAGGCTGTCTCTCTCTTTATTCTCTCCTCATTGACTTGACATATGTGGTTGTGATTGTTTCAAAAACTCCAAAGACAAAAGAGAAGCTGCCATTGTTCCATCCTGGAAATAAGCATGAGGGACAAAAAGAAAAAGGCTCATTTTAAGAGAGAAAACTTTATGAAGATGAAACAACAATTGAAACTGAGTCCGTTGTCAGCTGAAACAAAAGAGGCGTTCGGTGCCCACTGTCAAGCCGTGCGACTTTGATTGCGTTGAAGGACAGCTGTGTGTGTGTGTGTGTGTGTGTGTGTGAGTGTGTGTGTGTGTGTTTATAGAGACAGAAGAATTATCTTGCTATATCTTGACTTATGCAGTTGGAGGATAAAGGCCTGTTATCCTCAGTCACCTTCATCTGTGTCAAACACATAAATAGGCTTTTAGAATTTTAGAATAAAAAGAAAAATGTTTTCAGAGAAAATGCTACACAGACTGTGCCATGTTGTCAAGAAAGGACAATGATTTTTCTTTCTGCTTTTTTCCAGACTACGTTTTCAGTTTTTTAATAAATCTGTTTTATTTTAGTTGTTATCTGTCATCACATTTGAACTTTGTGGGTGTCATTGCTTGCAATCAGGTGCTTTCATGACCCTCACACTATGAAATGTTCACATACAGTATATAGAGCTTTTCCAGCATTTTTGAAATACAGACAAGTCAAAAGTTTGTATTCAAAAGTCTACCCTCTGCAGGAAGTATTTTTACTTTGTTGAACCATCATTTCCGCTTTGGATATCAGGTGGACTCACTAGCTTTGTTCGTTTCATCTTTCCTGCCAACACCACACTGTATGTGCATGTGATTCTCATTATATCTAGGTGTGTGTATATGTGTGTCCAAACTAACCCCGATGTGCTAACATCTGTGCAGTGTGTCTTGCGCATGCACTTTGCGCCCTTCTATTTCAGCATGACTGTCTGATGGACAGCAAGAAGCAAAAGAACAACCTAGAATTTCTGTTGCATCTCTTGCCTCATTTGTGGCTGCTGCACTGAATCATATTTTCCCTCTTTACCTTTCCTTGTTTACCTAATTTAACATTCTTAAAATGCTTCTTAGAGAGTTTCAGTTATTTCTTTAGCAAGATTAATGCACCAAATACCAGTGCAGTTCATACTATTCCCTTACTGCAAAATATGCCATTAAGAATGATATGATAGATTACTTTTTTCCAAAGGGATATGCAAATTTATCTCAGCCCTGATTGACTTTGCTTTGGTTATGTGCTCAAGGTCATACAATTTTCTGTGGAGAAGGTTCCAGTGGCAATACCTGCTCCAGCTCTTGGTGAGCTGACATGTAGTTTCTGAGCCCCTCTGGCAGCAGCAGCTGTGCCCATGTCCTTCAGCTAAGGGCTAATGACGGAGCCAACTGAGGTGATTATTATAGGCTCTCTGTCTCCAGCTCTCAGCATGGGCCAAACGGGCCAGACACAGCCAGGCAACATTAATAAAGTGCAAAACTGATAATGACTTTAAGATTGGATAATTAGCCCAAATGTGTCTAATTGGGGATTTCTCTCCAGATTTGCCATGGTCGTTAGTGTAGTGCTACTTGTCACTGGTGGTACCAGGCTGTTAATCTGCATGAGTGTATGTGTGTGATCACCTTCAGCTTCTGGGAATTTAAATCACCCATAGTAGAACATGCAAACAATACCACATGTTCCTGAATGGTGTCAGGGATTTCCTTTCCTGCTTAACGCTGGAGCATTCAGCACACATGAATTGCCCAAAGAGAGACAGCGCACACTTCCGGGTTGTCACTTACTTCGTTTACTTTTTGATATGTATGTTTTGTTTTGTTATGTTTTATGTCATGTCTCTGCCCCTGTCTTGTTATTGGTTGTCTCTAATGTGTCATCATTATTCACAGCTGTTTATGGTTTACATTTGATTTCATTGTACATTTAAACCCCTGTGTGTGTTTGTTCTGGGCAAAGTATTGCACGTTTCTGTGTTTTGTCAACAGTGCGTTACCAAGCGTTTCCTGTATTTTGATCCTGCCCTCATTTCCGCATTTCTCATCTATTCACTGATTATGCCCGTTTGCTCAATGCCTGACCCTGTGCCTGTTTTTTGACTGTTATTACCTACAGATTTGGATTTGTCTGTCTGAATTTTTTTTTATAAAAGCTTTAACTGCACTTGCATCCATCTCAACCCTGATTACATGACAAATGCCTTAATGTAAATGTTTATCCTGATTGTTTTGCATCAATATTCAACGTAAGAGTGTATCTATGTATATTATATGTAGGTAGATAACAGTTACAGAAAAGCAAGGAGACATAAGGGATTTATACTGCAGGAACAAATAATGGGTGTGCAGTGCAATCAGCTCTTTTCAATCTTTTATGGTTAAAAAATTTCATTATTATGTACAACCTCAATTCCAAAAAAGTTGGGACGCTGTGTAAAATGTAAATAAATGTAAATAAAAACACAATGCAATGATTTGCAAATCTCATAAACCCATATGCTATTCACAATAGAATAGAGAAAATATATTAAATGTTTAAACTGAGTAAATGTACCATTTTAAGAAAAAAAAACAAGATAATTTTGAATTTGATGGCTGCAACACGTCTCAAACAAGTTCAGACGGGGGCAACAAAAGGCTGGAAAAGTAAATGTTACTAAAAAGAAACAGCTGGAAGTTAATTGGCACCAGGTCAGTAACATGATTGGATATAAAAAGAGTATCTTAGGGAGGCAGAGTCTTTCAGAAGTAAAGATGGGCAGAGGTTCACCAATCTGTGAAAAACTTGTGAAACAATTTCAGAATAATGTTCCTCAGTGTAAAATTGCGAAGACTATGAATACATTGGTGGAAATAAGTATTGAATGCATCAACATTTTTTAAAGTAAATATATTTTCTATGAGGCTATTCACATGAAATTTTCACCAGACATCAGTATTAACTCAAGAAATCCAGAAATATAAATAATTCACAACATTAAATTCCATAAATAAAGTTATGTGTAAATAAGTGGAATGACAGGAAAAAAAAAAGTTTAATACCTAGTGGAGATGCCTTTGTTTGTAATGACAGCTTCAAGATGCTTTATGAAGAAATTATTCAGATGCGGTGTGATTTTGACCCATTGTTCTAAACATATTGTCTTTAAATCTTGTTCAATTGGATTCAAGTCATGTGATCGACTAGGCCATTCTAACACCTTGATTTTTTTCTCTGAAACCAATTGAGAGCTTCCTTTGTATGGTGCTTTGTATCATTGTCCTGATGGAAGGTCCACCCTCACCTCATCATCGTCCTGGTGGATGGCAGCAGATTCTCAAGAATATCTCAGTAAAGGGCTCCATTCATAGTTCCATCCATTTGCCAGTACCATGCAATGAAAAACAGCCTCACACCATGATGTGTCCACCTCTAAACTTCACTGTTGGTATAGTGTTATAAGGGTGATGTGCAGTGCCATTTCTTCCCTAAACATGGTGTGTAGTGTGACAGCTCCTGTGTTTAGCTGATTGATGACAGAGTGATGTTGCTTCCATTTGCGGACAATGGTCCCAATGGTGCTTACCCTTAGTATTCAGAAGTTTTGAAATATGTCTGTATCCGATTCCATCAATATGTTTCAAAACAATAAGGTGCAGAAGGTCTTGGGAGAGCTCTTTGCTTTTACCCATCATGAGATATTTCTTGTGTGACACATTGGTAATGAAAAGCCTTTTTATAGACCATCAATTTAGTAACCCAGCTGATATTAATTTGCACAGATAGTTGGTATAATTACTTATGGATTTTAGCTGTTTCCTTGCCTTAACTTGCCTTGGAGAACTGCTTCTTCTTAACATGTTCAATACTTTTTTCCTTTGTCGTTCCACTTTATTCCACATAACTTTATTTATGGACTTTAATGTTGTGAATTCTTTAAATTTCCAGATTTCTTGAGTTACTACTGATGGCTAGTGAAAATGTCATGTGAATAGCCTCATTGGAAATATATTTACTGAAAAAAAAAATGTTGACGTGTTCAATACTATTTCCCCCACTGAATCTCATTCAATACAATTCAATTCAATTTTATTTTGTATAGTGCCTTTTACAACGGTCATTGTCTCAAAGCAGCTTTACAAAAATATATAAACACAGGATACAGATTTTAAGTGTGTGGATTAATCCCAATTGAGCAAGCCGGTGGCGACGGTGGCAAGGTAAAACTCCCTAACATGATATAAGGAAGAAACCTTGAGAGGAACCAGAATCATAAGGGAACCCATCCTCATCTGGGCAACAGCGGATAGTGTGAAAGTGAAAGAAAGTTCATTATGGTTTGTACATGAAGTCTTTGTTGAACTAGACCACTGTTCAAGGGAGACCCAAGTTCAAAACTGCATGTGGTAATTGCAGTCCCAAGACCATAGCAGCAACCATAGTCCCAGCAACCACAGTGAGAATGTCCATGTGGAATTAGAGTTGATGAGAGCTCCATCCAGAGATAGGTCATCTGAAAAGATCAGGCAGGTCCAGAGATCAGAAAGGGTCAGGATCACTGGTATCTCAATAAAATCATGTGTGGCTCGATAGAAGGAGAGAGTGCGAGGGAGGTAAAGAGAGGGAGAGATTGTTAGGTAAGACTGTGCTTTGCGTAAAAGAAAGTCTACTCATGGTAAGCTTGAGTAAACAAATACGTTTTCAGCCTAGAATTAAACACTGAGACTGTGTCTGAGTCCTGAATACGAATTGGAAGGCTGTTCCACAACTGTGGGGCTTTGTAAGAGAAAGCTCTTCCCCCTGCTATAGCCTTCACTATTTGACGTACCGACAAATAACCTGCACCATTTGATCCAAGTAGGTATTGTGATGCGAGACTGTTTAGTGCTTTATAGATCAATAGTAGTATTTTATAATCAATGCAAGATTTCACTGGGAGCCAATGCAGTGTGGATAATGGGTGATATCTTCTGGTTCTAGTAAGGACTCTAGCAGCTGCATTCTAGACTAACTGGAGTATGTTTATGCTCCTACTGGAACATCTAGGCAGTAAGGCATTACAATAATCTAGTCTAGGTGATGAAAGCATGAACTTATATTTCTGCACCATGTAGTGACATTATATTTCTAATCTTAGCAATATTTCTGAGACAAAAGAAGGCTATCCTAGTAAAATTATCTACATGAGCGTCAAATGAAAGACTGGAGTCAATAATCACACCAAGGTCTGCACATGACGAAACGGAAAGACCATCCAGAGTAACTATGTAATCAGAAAGCTTACTTCTAGCTGCACGTGCTCCTAGAAGTACTTCTGTCTTGTCGGACTTAAGTATGAGGAAGTTAAAGCATCCATCGTCTAATGTCCTTCACACATTCCTCAACTTTATTAAGTTGCTGTCTGTCATCTGGCTTTGCTGAAACATACAGTGGTGCATCATCAGCATAACAGTGGAAGGTAATCCATGTTTACAAATACTTTGACCTAGAGGTAGGTTATATAAAGTAAAAAGCAGTAGGCCTAAAACAAAACCTTGTGGAAAGCCAAATTTAACCTTGGTATGCGTGGAGAAGTTACATCTATGAACTGATAGCGATTGGCCAAATAAGACCTGAGAGAGAAGAGGACCGTTCCCTTAATACCAATGTTTTATGGTCTATCAAGGAGAATAGTATGATCTATAGGATCAAAAGCTGCACTAAGGTCAAGTAACACAAGCAAGGAAACACAACCCTGATCAGAGTCCAGAAGTATGTCATTTATTACTTTAATTAGTGCTAGTCTCTGTGCTGAGGCCTAAATCCTGACTGATACATTTCATGAATGTTGTTCCTATGTATGTACAAGCATAGCTGCTGTGCTACAACCTTTTCTAAGATCTTGGAGATAAAGGCAAGATTTGATATCGGCCTATAGCTGGAACGTTGACAGGGGTCAAGGTCAGGTTTTTTAATCAGGGGTTTGATAACCGCTAGTTTAAATTATTTTGGTACATAGCCAGTGCTAAGGGAAGAATTTATTATATTTAGAAGGGGTTCAATTACTCCAGGAAAAATCTGTTTAAAGAAACATGTAGGTAATATAAGTTGATGATTTTGCTGAAGAGATTAATGAAGCTAGTTCGGTCTCTCTAAGGGGAGTAAAACATTCAAATCGTTGATCAGATATTGCTATATTATCTAGTATCTAGTTATAAAACTGTCTGCTTTTAAATTAATAGCTGGAATTTCACATCTAATATTTTCAACTTTACCAATTAAAAAAAATCATGAAATCTTTGCTGCTAGATAATGATTGTGTGCCTGTTTCTGTGGTGGTTTTTATTCCTAGTTAATTTTGCTACCGTGTTGAATAGAAATCTAGAATTGTTTTTGTTTTCTTCTATTAAGGTGGAGAGATAGACTTTTCTAAAATTACTAAGAGATTTTCTATAGTTCAGTAGGCTCTCCTTCCATGTTATTTGAAATATTACCAATTTGGTTTGCTGCCATTTACGTTCTAATTGTCGAGTGGTCTGCTTTAAAATATGTGGTTGATCATTATACCAGGGTGCTAGCTTTTACTCTCTAACTATTTTTTATATTGGGTGGAGCCACCACATCTAGCGTGTAGCGGAGCGTTGACTTTAAGAATTCAGTCGCACAAACGAGTTCCCTGGGATCAGATGGTGATCCAAATCTAACTGATGTCTCTTGGAAGTTATTGATGAAGCTCGGTGCAGTAGCTGACATGACTGTACATTTTACGTGGTAGCGAGGTGAGATGCAAATATTATGATCAATATGTATTTTAAACGAGATAAGATAATGGTCTCAGACAACTTCAGACTGCGGAAGTGTTACTGTATTTTCTATATTTAAACCATATGTTAGTATCAGGTCAAGAGTGTGACCACCATTATGAGTAGGTCCTATTACACTTTGACTGACCCCTACTGAACTTTAAATGGAAACACAACTGCTGTTCTCAGATGGTCTTCTGGGTTATCAAAATGAATATTAAAATCACCAACGATTAATGCTTTATCTAGAGAAACAGCCAGGTTTGAGATAAAATCTGCAAATTCACTAAGGAATTCAGTATATGTCCCAGGGGTCTGTAAATAATAATTAGCAGAATCAACTTTTTTTTGTGTGTCTACATATGTTATACTGGTATAAAGAACTTCAAAAGAGTTGAATTTATGACTAGGTTTTTGTGTGATGCATAGATTATGACTATAGGTTAGTGAAACACCTTCACTGCCAGTTAGAAAGGGCTGATGTATATAACTATCCAGGAGGACTGCCTTCATTTAGACTTTAAATGAAAATTAGCTCATACCGAATGCACAGGTAGCACCTTTGATCTCAAGCATTCGGTATGATGATTTTATGTTGGTTTGGTTACTAAAACAAACTTTGTGAAATTTTCTATGTATTTGTTTAGCTCGGGGAACAGACAACTCAGGATGTTTCATCATGTACAGCAGTTAAAGACCTTGGAGTGATTATTGACTCCAGCCTATCATTTGATGCTCATGTAGATAATATTACTAGAATAGCTTTCTTTCATCTCAGAAATATTTTTAAGATAAGAAACATATTGTCACTACATGATGCGAAAATACTGGTTCAAGCATTCGTCACCTCTATATTAGATTACTGTAATGCCTTACTGTCTGGTTGTTCCAGTAGGAATATAAATAAGCTCCAGTTAGTCCAGAATGCAGCTGCTAGAGTCCTAACTAGAACTAGAAGATACGACCATATCACACTGATCTTATCAACACTGCATTGGCTCCCAGTAAAATCTCGCATTAACTATAAAATACTTTTATTAACCTATAAAGCACTAAACGGACTCGTGCCACAATATCTAAGCGACCTTTTGGTTTTCTATGATCCACCATGCCTACTTAGATCAAAAGATGCAGGCTATTTGACGGTACCTCGAATAGTGAATCGTATTTTACTACTTCGCAGTCATAATCTTTTTTCTCCCTCTCTCCTTCTGCCGAGCCCCACATGAATTTATGGAGATACTGGAGATCCAGATCCTTTCTGCCTCTGGATGGAGCTCTAATTTTCTCTAATTCCGGACTACTGGGACTACGGCTGCTCCTAATACCTTACAGATTTATTATAAATCCATAATCAACTTTTTCACATTATCTGTTGTTACCCATATGA
The DNA here is from genome assembly GCA_012411365.1 of Ameiurus melas. NCBI lineage: Eukaryota > Metazoa > Chordata > Actinopteri > Siluriformes > Ictaluridae > Ameiurus > Ameiurus melas. The sequence goes on along the minus strand of CM022755.1, from coordinate 11,461,132 downwards.
GGATGGGTTCCCTTCTGAATCGGGTTCCTCTCAAGGTTTCTTCCTCTTAAACATCTTAGGGAGTTTTTCCTTGCCACCGTCACCACTCAGTGGCTTGCTCAGTTGGGACAAATTCACACCTTCATTATCTGTATACCATGTTTCTATTTCTGTAAAGATGCTTTGAGACAATGTCTATTGTAAAAAGCTTTATACAAATAAAATTTAATTGAACACAGTCTCTATAGAATGTACTACAAGTGCTGAACTATTAATTGAACATTGATTATGATAAATGTTGTTGGTGTTGGAAGTTATACTTATGGCAGGTAGTCAGATGGTGTATAGCGTCTTGAAGATGTTGTCTGACAGAAGTTCCGCTCTGAATCTACTGGGGTGCAGGCCATCAACACGGAACAGACTAGGACGCTCTCAGAACAGATTCCAGTTATTAACAAAGAGAAGATTCTGTTCATTGCACCATGATATTAACCACTCATTCAAAGCGAAAAGTCTACTGAACCTTTTAACTCCCTGTCTGTATGTGGGGAGAGGTCCAGAGATGATGATCGTATCTCTACAAATTATTTTTGGAAACCATGGATGCTGCGTCCTCTAAACTAAAGAATTTTATCACCATCTTTTCATCAGCACTCAATTCAAAAGCCTGTATCTCTGATGGTATGGGTGCATTAGTGGAATGGGTAGCTTGCACATCTGAAAAGGCACCATCAATGCTTAAAGATATTTACAGGTTTTAGAGCAACATTCAGATTCCAACCCTTTTTTTACTACTGAGAAACTCTGCCTCTCTGAGATACTCTTTTTATACCCAATCACGTTACAGACCAGTTGCAAATTAACCTAATTAGTTGCAAAATGTTCCTCCCGCTGTTGCTTTTTAGTAACACTTACTTTTTCAGCCTTTTGTTGCCTCCGTCCCAACTTTTTTGAGCTGTGTCGCGGCCATGAAATTCAAAATTATCTTATTGTTTTCTTAAAATGGCACATTTACTCAGTTTAAACATAAAGGTTATATGATAAGTTTTCTATTTTCCATTGTGAATAACACATGGGTTTATGAGATTTGTGTAACACTGCATTCGGTTTTTATTTACATTTATTTACATTTTACACAGCGTGCCAACTTTTTTGGAGTTGGGGTTGTACACAAACTGACAAAACATTGAAAGGACAGGTGTACATTCAAAGAGTTCAGTATCAAATTAACTGCACAATTAAGGCATTATTGTACAACACATCCACACAACACAATTATAAAAATTAACTACCCTGATAATAAATAGCCTGAAAGATAAAAGTTAAATGAATGTAATATTTTCTATCCTTCTGAAAGTGACATGCTTTCATTTTTTGATTATTTCCCTGAAGAAGTCATTCCAGCTGCCCACCCTGCTGCTTTTAAAATGCTTTTTAATCCTTTTGAAAATTACTCTCAAGCTAACGAGTTCTCCTCAAACCAACTCCAGACATCATTAAGGGTTGGCTCTAGCCCGGGGCTGTACATGAACCTTTTCTTTACACTTTATCCATAATTCAGCTATCTTTCTTGAATTATTCAAGCAAATAGTAGCAGAAAATAATGGACTCCACTGAATCTTACTTACACATAACACAATTTTAATGCTGATTTGAAAAGAGACTGAAAAGCCTGAAAGTACCCGTAAACACATAATCAAAGAACAGTGTCTGTGTATTTCAGTCTCAGAAAGCGAGAGTGTGTGAGTTATGTTAGGTTTTTAACTACAGCATTAATTACGTCAAAGGTTGATAACTGTTGATCATTCAAATTGAATTAAACTTTATTGTAGTGGGCAGCTTTTGTGTGGTTCACTTACAACATACTATAATATTCTAAATGATTTGTTTTTGTGTTACCCATTGGTAAGGAACAACTGACTGCTTGAAATTTGGAGTACACCTAGTAGAAGTACATTGATATTGCATAGTTTGCTTCCCGTCGTGTTGAAAATAAATCAACAATGAATGTACAGTAGTTCCAAATATATTATGCATTTGCTACATACCGGTGTAGAAAATGGATGGATGGATTTGCTTTATACCTCTTTAATTGCACAACTGCTATTGCATTTTACTTTCTTCACATGCAGTAGGCAATTACTAACTGATTATTTCATGGTAGCTATAAAATGGTAAGTATTTATAAAATGCAAAAACTGTACTAATTTGCATATAATGACAGGTGATAAATTCGATGGTTCTGTTTTGCTATGGGGGCATTTTGCTGGCATGGTTTAGGTGCATATCAATACAAAGTTATTCTGACTGATCATTTGATCCTATGATGAAACATTTCTGTATGCCTGTACAGTATCTCACAAAAGTGAGTACACCGCTCACATTTTTGTAAATATTTGATTATATCTTTTAATGTGACAACACTGAAGAAATTACACTTTGCTACAATGTAATATAGTGAGTATACAGTTTGTGTAACAAAGTACATTTGCTGTCCCATAAAAATAACTCAACACAGCCATTAATGTCTAAACCACTGGCAACAAACGTGAGTACACCCCTAAGTGAAAATGTCCAAATTGGGCCAAATTGTGTCATGTGACTTGTTAGTGTTACAAGGTCTCAGGTGTGAATGGGGAGCAGGTGTGTTAAATTTGGTATTATCGCTCTCACACTCCTTCATACTGGTCACTGGAAGTTCAACATGGCACCTCATGGCAAAGAACTCTCTGAGGATCTGAAAAAAAGAATTGTTTACATAAAGATGGCCTAGGCTATAAGAAGATTTCCAAGACCCTGACACTGAGCTGCAGCACGGTGGCCAAGACCATATAGCGGATTATAAGGACAGGTTCCACTCAGAACAGGCCTCACCATGGTCAACCAAAGAAGTTGAGTGCACGTGTCTTCAGCGTCATATCCAGAGGTTGTCTTTGGGAAATAGACGTATGGGTGCTGCCAGCATTGCTGCAGAGGTTGAAGGGGTGGGGGGGTCAGCCTGTCAGTGCTCAGACCATACGCCGCACACTGCATCAAATTGGTCTGCATGGATTACTGGGGCGGCTGTGGCGCAGTTGGTAGAGTGGGTTGTCCACTAATCGTAGGGTTGGTGGTTCGATTCCCTGGTGACTCCACATGCCGAAGTGTCCTTGGTCAAGACACTGAACCCCAAGTTGCTCCTGATGGCAAGTTAGCGCCTTGCATGGCAGCTCTGCTACCATTGGTGTGTGAATAGGTGAATGAGACACAGTGTAAAGCGCTTTGTATAAAAGCGCTATATAAGTGCACATTTACATTACTGGAACCATGTCCTGTGTTTTGATGAGACCAAGATAAACTTATTTGGTTCAGATGGTGTCAAGCGCGTGTGGCGGCAACCAGGTGAGGAGTACAAAGACAAGTGTGTCTTGCCTACAGTCAAGCATGGTGGTGGGAGTGTCACGGTCTGGGGCTGCATGAGAGCTGCCAGCACTGGGGAGCTACAGTTCATTGAGGAACCATGAATGCCAATGTACTGTGACATACTGAAGCAGAGCATGATCCCCTTCCTTCCGATACTGGGCCGCAGGGCAGTATTCCAGTATGATAACAACCACTGACTTGCTAAAGAATCTGAGGGTGAAGGGGATGGACTGGCTAAGCATGTCTCCAGACCTAAACCCTATTGAGCATCTGTGGGGCATCCTCAAATGGAAGGTGGAGGAGCACAAGGTCTCTAACATCCACCAGCTCCGTGATGTCATCATGGAGGAGTGGAAGAGGACTCCAGTGGCAACCTGTGAAGCTCTGCTGAATGGCATGCCCAAGAGGGTTAAGGCAGTGCTGGAAAATAATGGTTGCCGCACAAAATATTGACACTATAGGCCCAATTTGGTACTCACTTTTGTTGCCAGCGGTTTAGACATTAATGGCTGTACGTTGAGTTATTTTGAGAGAACAGCAAATTTACACTGTTACACAAGCTATACGCTCACTAGTTTACATTGTAGCAAAGTGTCATTTCTTCAGTGGTCACATTAAAATATATAATCAAATATTTACACAAATGTGAGGGGTGTACTCACTTTTGTGTATGTAGGAATTATACTGCACTAAGACTTTTAGAAATGTACAATAACAATTAGAGTATCTCCTTTTGGATGGATGTTTCTGAGTATTTGGGTTAAATGTGTCAACACTTCACAAGTCACTTACTAACCACCAGCACAATTAGCTTCATTTGTGACTTCTTAGTTAGTGTATCTGCAAAACCAGTCAATCTTTATGAAGTAAAGATCAAATGTGCAACTCCATACATGTTATTATAATTTTGGTTCTTTGCTTGTTTCCCTGTTTCAGCATATTGAAAT